>CM050420.1:788080-1167513 GCA_027564155.1 Gymnocypris eckloni scoliostomus
TTGAAAAAAAAAAAACTTTGCATTTATAATCGACAATATTGTTGTTTCATTTAACAATCATTGTTTAACATGTTCAGACTGAGCCAACAGACCATTTTAACAGGATAAATTGAATATTAAAAAAATGTATGGGTCTAGGTAAAAAAATTTAATTTTCCTGAAAACTATTAAAATGGATTTATAGCGTTTTGGAAAAGAGCTCTTCATATATTGGTTGTAGCGAGTGGTTATTTGAGTTACTGTTGCCTTTCTATCATCTCTAACCAGTCAGCATTCTCCTCTGACATCTGACATCAACAAGGCATTTTGTCCACACAACTACCACTTACTGGATATTTTCTCTTTTTCAGACCATTCTCTGTAAACCCTAGAGATGGCTGCGTGTGAAAATCCCAGTAGATCAGCAGTTTCTGAAATACTCAGACCAGCCCGTCTGGCACCAACAACTATTCACTAATCATGGATTAAATAAAGCTGCACTAATATCGGTTCTGAAAAAGTGGTATTGAGACACCCATAGTCATCCTGTTGCTTGTGCACATTTTCCAACCCCATTGTTTCCTTCCAGTCAACTTTGTATTTAACATGCTTTGATACAGCACTCCTTGAACAGCCCCCTTTCAGTAATGACCCTCTGTAACTTACCCTCTTATATATATATCCTCATACAATTAGTTATGGCAGTCATGCATTTGAGAAATTTTGTTGGTGTACTTTGTTTTAACTATGAGAACTAGGATTTCCTACCTTGTAGAGATTGGGACAGATGAAATGAAACATTAAACAATTCTCTATCTTGAGATCTTGTTTTAATTCATGGCAAAACATTTTCCCAAATACATTTTGCATGTATTTTTAGCTGTGCATGAAGTTGTGCAGACACTGAATTTGAATATTATGAATATTTTGGAAACAATGACTGACTTTGTGAGGTTTCTCATAAAAAAAATCCAGCAGATTTGATCAATGCTGCTGTCAAGACCAAGAGTTCCACCTTCATTTTCATCTTCATAAGAATGAATAGACTATCTGTAAACTAAGTTTGAACTGGTTTGCCGACTGCTTGTCTGCCCACGGGCTAATCAATCTAGTAAAATTAAACCTAGATTAGCAACACAACAACAGATCATAACATTGCAACAACAACACTCTTAACATCTGACACTAAAGTTACATTGTGGCAGCAAATCCAGGAATCTCACTTTCCAGACTGTCACAACATGAAGTTACGCTGACACAGCAGATGTTAGGACATCGGATTACCCAGCAGTTAGATGGAACAAAACATTAGGAGGTTAAACAAAAAGAGTACAAATAAGAGTAGAACAAATATTTGTGTGGGCCAATAATATCTTTTACAGACAGTTTTAAGAGAGCTCGCACAGCTTAATATAAACCTACTGCCAAAAGCTGATTAAATCAAATACTACATGAAATAGTTTATGCACACATACAGCATCCGCTCTGACCATGAGTCAGATTCAGACAGCGTTCAGATAAACACACATGCAGACACACGGAAAATGGCAATTACTTCAAAAACAACAAACCACGCCTGTACCCTTGCAGCGACACACACACACACACACACCCACCCACCCCTCGGATGAACACACCCCTCGGATGAACCCTCCCCCTCCCCCCCTCGGATGAGGTGTGGTGTAGTAAACCGGGAATGTGATTATGTAAGGGTCTATTAATATCACCCCACGATCTTGTTTACAATGCCGCTTAGGGAGAACCTGTACGAGGCAGGACTGAGAAGCTTACTGTACTCAAAACTACAGCATCTTAAATGAATACTTCACGTTAAATGCTTAAACATCACACGTGTTGGCATGAGACTGCAAAGTAATATCCAATCTTTCAACTTCTGCCATGCCAAATGCAGCCTAACATACCTGTTTTTATACATTTTCATAAAGTCAGGTATTATTTTTCTATTTTAAATATATGTAAACACCGATATGTGAAATAGCTTATTCAGGACCGCATACTAAATAAGAAATAACAAGATAATTAAAATAATTTTGCATGTTCTGCAAGGGGTATGTAAACTTATGAGCAGAACTGTAATTAATACTAACAACAAAATAATAAAAAAAGAAAACTATTCTCAATGTTGATTTCTTTATTCATTTTTTAAGGACTACTTGGAGAAACAATTGAATGCAACAGTCTATTGTTTCAATTGTTATCAATTTAAATAAAGGAGTGGAGTGTGTTAACATTAGTTTTTGCCTATTTTTGTATTATGCATTGTATGTATTCATTTCATAAATACAATGACTTCAACAAACCCTGTGATTAGCATGTTACAATTCTGGATTGAAAATCCATATGAATATTTTTGGGGTGGATAAAATGGGTGTCCTGAAATGGTCTAGAAGCATAAAATACTAAAATAAATGCATTGTATTTTTTTTAATCTGTATATATTTTGTTGACATATTAGGAGTTGTGACTTCCAAAAGAGTTGATATTTTAACTATAACTCATTATAATTGTAAAAAATGTTTTTTAGAATGTTATTCTAAAAGTGATATTACAGTAAAAAGTTATAATTAAAATGTTTCTTGAAAGTGGTATAAAAAAAAATTAAAAACCATATGAAATCAACATGAATACATAGTACATCCACATGTAGTATTAACTAGGGGCGTAGAATTAGGGGGGGACGCTAGGGACATGTCCCTACCAATATCCTGCCACTACCAAACTGTCCCTAGCAATTATTTTGATCAAATAATTAAATATACAGTGGGTACGGAAAGTATTCAGACCCCCTTAAATTTTTCACTCTTTGTTATATTGCAGCCATTTGCTAAAATCATTTAAGTTCATTTTTTTTCCTCAATGTACACACAGCACCCCATATTGACAGAAAAACACAGAATTGTTGACATTTTTGCAGATTTATTAAATAAGAAAAACTGAAATATCACATGGTCCTAAGTATTCAGACCCTTTGCTGTTGTAAGCCTGGTGCCAGTATGTCTGGGCCCCCCCTCCCCTCGAGAGGACAAAAGGCCCTCCTGAGAATCAACAAAAACTATCTCTTGAATATGTAACAGCAGCATCCGAGACGCAACACACAGTGCAGTTCACACCCTGTACTTACGGTCTCATCATCTTCCCTTGCTCCCCCTTTTCTTCCCTCTCCTCCTCACCTAGAACTCACTGAAAACCCATGCAATGTAATGTATGTACAAAAGTAACTATACATGTTTGATATCATTTGAAATGTCTCAGTGCGCCTGGTAAAATGGTCTCATTCTCCCAATCATAATGAAAAGCTAAAAGAAGTTCTAAAGTATGAGAAGTGTAGTGTACAACTTAAAGGTGTGCCCTCCCCCTGATCTTCTATTCAAACCACCTCCTGTATGTAAATAAGTATTCTCTGCCACAGGATACCAAGAAGCCATTTGGTTGCAAATTTTTAAGTCTAATTATAATAACAAGATACCACCATTTGGTGGGCTTATTGAATTATCTGGGTTTATAAGGAAATGTGACACAAAGTTCTAGGAGTCTGTAGGTTGACTGCCCACACAATCGCTGTGTGTAATTTTCATTGCCAGGTAGTAATTTCTTACAAATTCAAAGTACTTACAAGTACAAATTCTTCAATTCTTGAATTATTGTTATGTTATGGTTAACTGATGATTCTATTCTTGTAACATTGGAGTTTTGAATTATTGCTTCGATTACCTGGTCAATAAATTGTAACGTTTGATTCTATTCTGACTGCCTCTAAGATTGCTTTCTCCCTAATAGATTAGTGGATTCGTATATTTCATAAAGCCTGCATCAGTTTTAGCGACGGCTAATATCCGCATCATTTCAAGTCTACTTGGATGCAGAGGCGGGTAAATAATTCCGTTTAGGGACGGCGAATGCCGTCTGGTCAGACTAAACTCGGGTACGCCTATACCTCTGACTTTTGATTTAATGTTACTTTAAACAAGTACTTGACCAATCCAAAGCTATTACAAGTGTGGTACATTGATCTGCTAACATATTTAATAGTGGCCAAGAAACCTTTACTGAAGTAAACGATTGAACTAAAGTTCTGAGGGGCTCCAAGGGGTTATTCGATGTCTCTGATTGTGTACGTGTGAATTAACGGCAAATCTTAGATACATAACCATAATTTACCTCTGATTGATGACCGGGCCTGACGAGATTGTGTCCGTGAGACCTGTGAAAAACAGGGCCTCTAAGCGATATAGTTTCCCTACATCTGAGCGGGTAAAGTATTAAAAAGAGCTGAAAAGAATAATCAATCATTCGTTCATATTTTAATGATGCACAGATATCATTAAAACCTTTTCATTTATGGAGTCAGATGAAATAACGAGATAAAATATATAAGAAAAAGTGTTCCATTTAATCTTGTTGTGTCGTGAAAAAGGAAAGACAGTAATACGCAAAAGGCCTTCACCCGCTGAACGACTGCCGTCATTGGGTCGATCGAGCCGGGCCTTACACTGTGACACTCATATATTTAACTCAGGTGCTGTCCATTTCTTCTGATCATCCTTGAGATGGTTCTGCACCTTCATTTGAGTCCAGCTGTGTTTGATTATACTGATTGGACTTGATTAGGAAAGCCACACACCTGTCTATATAAGACCTTACAGCTCACAGTGCATGTCAGAGCAAATGAGAATCATGAGGTCAAAGGAACTGCCTGAAGAGCTCAGAGACAGAATTGTGGCAAGGCACAGATCTGGCCAAGGTTACAAAAAAATGCCTGCTGCACTTAAGGTTCCTAAGAGCACAGTGGCCTTCCTAGAGCTGGCCGTCCGGCCAAACTGAGCTATCGGGGGAGAAGAGCCTTGGTGAGAGAGGTAAAGAAGAACCCAAAGATCACTGTGGCTGAGCTCCAGAGATGCATTCGGGAGATGGGAGAAAGTTGTAGAAAGTCAACCATCACTGCAGCCCTCCACCAGTCGGGGCTTTATGGCAGAGTGGCCCAACGGAAGCCTCTCCTCAGTGCAACACACATGAAAGCCCGCATGGAGTTTTCTAAAAAACACCTGAAGGACTCCAAGATGGTGACAAATAAGATTCTCTGGTCTGATGAGACCAAGATAGAACTTTTTGGCCTTAATTCTAAGCGGTATGTGTGGAGAAAACCAGGCACTGCTCATCACCTGTCCAATACAGTCCCAACAGTGAAGCATGGTGGTGGCAGCATCATGCTGTGGGGGTGTTTTTCAGCTGCAGGGACTGGACGACTGGTTGCAATCGAGGTAAAGATGAATGCAGCCAAGAACAGGGATATCCTGGATGAAAACCTTCTCCAGAGTGCTCAGGACCTCAGACTGGGCCGAAGGTTTACCTTCTAACAAGACAATGACCCTAAGCACACAGCTACAATAACGAAGGAGTGGCTTCACAACAACTCCGTGACTGTTCTTGAATGGCCCAGCCAGAGCCCTGACTTAAACCCAATTGAGCATCTCTGGAGACCTAAAATAGCTGTCCACCAACATTTGCCATCCAACCTGACAGAACTGGAGAGGATCTGCAAGGAGGAATGCAGAGGATTCCCAAATCCAGGTGTGAAAAACTTGTTGCATCTTTCCCAAAAAGACTCATGGCTGTATTAAATCAAAAGGGTGCGTCTACTAAATACTGAGCAAAGGGTCTGAGTACTTAGGACCATGTGATATTTCAGTTTTTCTTTTTTAATAAATCTGCAAAAATGTCAACAATTCTGTGTTTTTCTGTCAATATGGGGTGCTGTGTGTACATTAGAGGAAAAAAATGAACTTAAATGATTTTAGCAAATGGCTGCAATATAACAAATAGTGAAAAATTTAAGGGGGTCTGAATACTTTCCGTACCCACTGTATGTATATGTTTTTGTCATTTCAGACGCATCTGAAACGTCATTTCATTGATATTACTTAAGAAGATAAATAGCTCACAGGTACAACTCACAGGTATTGCACCCAATTCAAGATAGCAGTCTAAAACAGTTCATATAAAAGCCCGCTTCAGGAATGAACAAAGGTGCATCGATGAGTTTGAAGTGGTCTTTGTTTGACAAAACGGAGCAAACGGAAAGAGAAAGTGCGATCTATGTCTATTATTAGCTCCCCATAAAGCATACGGACAGACAAACATTGTGCGGAAAGATACACAATATTTCAGCCTAGGATAAAATCATTAACATCAACAATAATTTGTGACAAATATAATGTGATTTTTTTTTTTAAATGTAAGTGGCACTTGGAACAGCGTCCTGAGTTGCTGTGGACAGTCTTTAACTTTAAATGAATGTTGTTCAGCAAAAATGTACAAATCAAGCTGTTAGCGGAAATATCCACCAAATAAAAAAAAATTTCGAAAACAAACCTACGCCCTTGGTATTAACACATAAAAATACATTATTCCACCTATGAATGTAATCCCACCTCTAAAAGAGGACAATTTTACAGCTTAAGTGTGATTTTGTGCCTCCTCTGAAACAACTTTACTCTTGGCTGAACCTCAACAAGCTCATCCTCGGTCATGTGGAAACCGCTTTATTGTCCCAGTCGATTCCTATATTGGATAACATCTAAATGAACCAGTGCTGTCCTCATTCTAGAGACAGAGGCCATCAAAAGTGGAGAAACCAGCCCATTTCTTTGGCTTGATGATTCTGTGCAACCTCCATTGTGATGTGAACCCTGTGTCCCAGCATGCACTACTCGGTTTCTATTGTGTGTGTCTCACATGTCATTTCTCTATTGTACCGAAATACAAAGATAAAATTACAGCTATGTTTCCAATACTCAAGGACAAATGATGAAATAGCATTTCTCTCTGCTGATTTGAGACCAGTGCTGCTGTCTCGGACAGTAATATGGATATGATTTTAAGGGCTCAATCATCCTCATTTACTCACCCTCAATACTTTATGACTTGCTTTCTTCAAAGAAACACAAAGATGTTGAACGATTTAACAAAATTACACTGGAGGGTACACACCACATCATAAACCTGAAAGTGGCCAATATAATACATGACGCTATCTTTCAAGCCTTCAAAACCATATAATAGCTTTTGTGAGAAACAGAACTAAATATAAGTCATTATTCATCAATGAAAACTTACTTTTGCATTCACAAGAGAAGTACAGTTTCTAATTAGTCCATGCATTAATTAGTCCATTTTGCACACTAGTTGTGAACAAGACAATGGCCATTATCACACTGAAAGGGCAAGCAGCCAAAAATAACACGATGAAGACCCTGCCTTATCTCACGTAGAAGGAATGAGCTCAATGAAAACACAATGAGCTAAAAATGGGTAAAAAAATTATAATACTTGCAGAGAGAGATGCAGTGAAATCCCCCTATATTTGGAAAAATGACAGTATAGGACGAAGATATCAAAAGTACATGTTTGTTAAGATCCAGAATGTCAGAATATTGAGATCTTTAAGTCTTTAATAATTCTTGAGTTACAAACTTTGGAAAAATTATATTTTGGCACTCAAAGTTCTATAATTTATATTTATTTATTTTGGATAGGAAAACGAGATACTTTTTTTCTTGTGTAAAGGAAAAATATTTAATATTATGGCTTTCATCACAAATGTAACATATTTTGGCTTTCATTTCTGCAGAACATCCCAATAACTGATTTTGCAATTAATTATTATTGCTATGTTTATTCTTTTCACATCAAATTGTTTTAAGGAGACATTGCCTCCTCAGAGAGAAAACACCCCCGACTTTAATACATGGACATAAACCAAACTGCAACAGAAGCACTACACACACACACACACAAACATAAAAACACACAGACTGTGACTCAGGACTGTGCTAAATTTGAACATCTTTGTTGGAGAGGAGGTATCGTTTCCTTTCACCCTCCGTCTCTCATTTCCTGTCGCTTCTTTTGTGTGTTAGAAAGCTCCTCACAGGAGGTTGAAGCAGGCAGAGCTGGAAACATATAACTATGACTCATCCATTCAGCATTGGCTGTACCTATGAGCTGGATGCAGATTGATTTGAAAAATGATACAAATATATGACGATTCAAGTCAGTTGAAATGAATTAATGAAACCATTGGGGTGGAGGTTTATGTGTAGCTGAGGGAACTGACTGTCTTTAGAAGTTTAGATGGCATGGATATAACATATTAAATAGTGTTTATAAGCATTACAACCAAGACAATGCAGTAGCTGCTGTTCTATAAGCGCCACCTGCTATTAAAAGTTTATGCATGTATGGTTTGCTTCTGTTGAAAACTGTGTTCTTCTAAAGTGTAGAAAACTCAGAAGAGAAGACCAGGAGACTTCGGATTCGATCGTCAGCAGAATTTCTTTATTCTATGACATGTGTTGTTATCTGCAGTCATCAAGATCTCATCTTAAGTCATTTTTACAGGGTATCTTTATAGTCAGGATTGGAGGAGGGACTTTTAGGTTGAGACAAAACATCAAAGCTGAGGGCAATAAACCTAACGAATCCACATCTGGCCAGGACAAAGTCATTTGCAGAATAAAGGTTCAATCTCTCAGTAGTCATTGATCTCATTGACAAAGGCACAGCTGTCCCAAGCCCAAATGGTCAGGAAACAATCTCAAGCACCTTTGCCTTGCCCGACACCTCTTAGTCAGGACGTGAATTCAAATCAAACATAGAATAACATTTGTGATCCTTCAATCCCCTCTTTGAGAGTTCTAATAACTCTCACAAAATACAAATTTAGACACTTAAAAGTTAATTCTTGTAACTTGTAATCGTTACAGGCACAGTGTGTACATGTTCTGTGTTGTTATATGTAATTGCATGCTGACACAGAAACAAAACATGCAATTAGGGTCCGTGAAGATTTTACGGTAATAGTCTCTGTTGTGTATTTTTATTCTTTTCTTCTTCTTTCTTGTGTGATAGTTGGCTCGGCGATGGGTCTAGTTGTTTTCTAGAGGTTGTGGCTTTATCCGCAGGTGAGAAGGGTGGTGCATATGGATCTCAGGACAGCCATCAAATGGTATCTGCACAGAGGAAGAAAGAAACACAAACAAGAGAGAACTAACGGCACAGAGCAGTATTTGTAGAGTCTGCATACATTAGGGTTGTATCCTCTGTTCAAAATATAGTCTGCTATGGTTGTTCCTTCTTTCCCTATTTCTCAATTCCTGCGACACCTAAAGAACAGTGAGGAAAGGATGGACTAATGGAGGGGAAAGGCCTATGAGGAAATCTTCACCTCAGGGTTGGCCCTCAAGCCTGTTGCTTTCGGTTCTTCCCTGGGCTCCTCACTGGTTCTTGTGTCTGCCCTATCCTATCCCTGCAGGGGGAGGAACAACCTTAATATGTGACACATGAGTCCAAGTTTTCCTTCCCTGACACAATACTGCAGCTGCTGTAATCAACATCACTTGATGTGGTCCGTACCACTTAGGCTCTAATGGCTTGTTTTTGAATGTCTTTATCATGACCCATTGACCTGGGACGATTGTGTGTCCACCTTCTGGTGGAGTCTGCCAACACGACTCAACTCTCTCTTGGCACTCTGCACTGCCTTTGTGAGGTTTTCACAGTAAGCGATCAGGGCATCTGAAGCAATGTGCACATCAGCATTTCTAAGATCAATCACACCTGGCATCTGCATTGGGCGTCCAGTAATAATCTCATGAGGGCTCAGTCCTACTGATCTGTTAGGTGATGCTCTCATACTACACAGTACTGCGGGCAGTGCTTCAACCCATGGTACTCCTTCCTGATGCATTTTGCTTAGCCTGGTTTTGATTGTTCTGTTTGATCGCTCAACCTGTCCTGATGCTTGTGGCCTATAGGGGCAGTGAAGGTTCCACTTAATCTTCAACATTCTAGACACTTCCTTGACTACCTGTCCTGTGAAGTGGGTACCTTGATCTGAGTCAATGCAATCTGGTAATCCCCATCTGGGAATGAAATCAGTGACAAGACATTTAGCAGTATGTGCAGCTGTAGCGCCCTGTTGGATAAGCTTCTACCCATCTTGAGAACTTGTCTATTACTACCAAAACGTCAGTTTTTCCTTTACAAGGGGCAACGATATGTAATCAACTTGCAGGTGACGAAATGGCCCTGGTGGAGCTGGGGTATGTGCTGCTGGTGTAATGGTTGCTGGTACATCATTATTTTTCTGACATGTAACACATCTCTTGACTGTTTCAGTGGCTGCGTTTCTGAATTTTGGATTCCACCATTGATTTGAGAACCTGTGATTCATCGTTGCTGGACCACTATGACCCAAACTGTGTATTTGTTGAGCCAAATATGGCAACAGTGATTCGGGAGCAACATACTTTCCCCTTTGGTCCAGCAGCCGGATGAATCCACAGTGGCTCCTTTGTCTAACCATGTCCATGCTTCATATAGAGGAACGCCTTTATACAGATCAACGATTGATTCAGGAGGTAGAATTATCTTCTGTGCTGTACTACCTGAACACACTTGTACAGTTGCATAGGGGAGTTTCATGCCAAACATTAAATCTTTCACTAATCCAGCATGCTTAATGGGGATCCAGCAGAAGTTAGAAATTTTCTGGTTTGCCAAATGACACCAAAATCATGAATTACCCCAAAAGCATACCTGGAATCTGTGTAGATATTTGCAACCGATCCTGAAGCTAGCGTGCATGCTCTAGTTAAGGCTACTAGTTCTGCAGCTTGAGCTGAAAAATGATCTGAAGACGACCTGAAGCAACTACTTCAGTGGTGGAAGTTACTGCATATCCTGCTCGTCTGTTACCTTCAATAACTTGAGCTGAACCATCAACAAACAACTCCAATTCTGCGTTCTCTATGGGAGTTTCTGCTATTTCACTTGTCGCTGCATATGTAAGCGTAACACAATCATGAGTCATTTCGCCTTCATCCTCTAACACAAATTCAGTCATTGCAGACATCATACATGAGGATGGGTTCGTGACTGGTGCACTGTATAACAATATTCGGGCTGTGAGAGTTGCTAACTTCTCTTTATGCTACCTTTCACAAAAATTCTTTGGTCATTGTGTTGGATTACAGGGAAAGGTAGCTACCACAGCCCCAATAATTAGTTTTTTCCTGGTCTTGTTGTGCTCTTAGAAGAGCCTGAACTATCTGTACCACAGTTTCAGTGGTCACTGGCGGAACTACTTCAGGGTTGTGTGCAGGCTGAGAAGGAGCAGAATTATGCATAGCATTTCTTTTACTATCTTGCAACTTCTTCCTACACTCTTTCTCCCAATGTCCTAATTTTGCACAGTATTTGCATTTGCTTTCTTTTAGACCATCTATTGTCTTGTTTCGTTGTGTTAAACGTAGCTGCTGCTACTCTTACTTTTGCCTTGACATCAGCATCTCTTTCCCATGTAGCTAACCTGTCTAGGTTACTTCTGAGAGTTCTGTTAGACCAAGTTAGATCTAAGAATGGTAAAGCTTTTCTGTATTCGGCTACAAGGCCATCTGACCAGATACGAACCAAGGGTCCCTTGTCATCCAGCACACTTTCAGGGTCATCAACAATTCCACTGTAGATTACAGCTGACTGACAAAATCTCTCAGTATATTCAATCACAGTTTCTTCTTTCCTTTGCACACAGGTAGTAATTTTAGACCAATCTATTTTGGGTCCTAAGATATTCTTTAGGATTTTCAAAATACCTTCTCTTAAATCACCCTTACTGGCATTTCGCAGTTCAGAAGTGACAGCAGATTCAAAACTGTTGAATTCAGATTCAGTTAGTATTTGTGACATCAGCTGCGTGACTTCTGTCAACGACATGTCATAAAGACGCATTTTACTGATCAATGTTCTTCTAAATTCAGAAAATGTGTGCGTGTTGACGGTAAACTTTGAGATAGTCTCTATATCTTTAGGACCTAAAGCTTTGGCAACAGTTTGTATTTGCACCACAGAAGAATTGAGAGGAACACTATCAGTTTCCTCAATCCCCTGAGATCTCCTCCTCGCACCACACACATTGAAGGAATTTACAGGCACATCAGTTACTGATTGGAGAGCTACATCTGTTTCAAAAAACGCTTGTAAATCAGGGTAAATGTTATCAGGCTGACTAACCTCCACATCAGTTTTTGCTGCAGCTTTCTTGAGGTTCAATTTCTTAGTCAAAGTGGATACTCTCGCACGGAGTTCATTGTTCTGTTTCTCTAGCTCTGAAATACGCTGAGACTGTTGTGTGGCGAGCGCTAAACCAATTTCTCTGTGGCAGCAGATAATGCCTTTCACATTGTTCTTGCGAATACATGCTCCCAGTACCTTTTTACACTCATCTACAGACCAAGTCTTGTCTGGATGGATCTCATATTTCTGAGTTAGTTCTTGTCTAACTTTCTCAGTGACTATTATGTTCATTTGCACTCCTAAAAGTGATTTGAATTCGCTATCTGACCACAAAGGAGTCGCTAGACCACCTTTTTCAGTTGTGGGGATCAGTCTAGCATTCTTTCTAAACATTTTGTGAGTTTCTTTGTTATCACACAATCAAAACACTAAAACTTCTCTGATCAACAGAGGGTACACTTGTTAACACAGATCAACTATTGTTAACCTTCCCTGGCAAAGCAGAGGATAACACAATTCACTAGCACTTTACGCTAATCTTCCCTGCATGAACAGAGGATAACCAATTCTTCCCTGCCAAAACAGAGGATAACAAATATTAGCACGTAATGCTAAATCTTCCCTGCCTGAACAGAGGATAACAAATATTAGCACGTAATGCTAAATCTTCCCTGCCTGAACAGAGGATAACAAATATTAGCACGTAATGCTAAATCTTCCCTGCCTGAACAGAGGATAACAAATCTTAGCACGTAATGCTAAATCTTCCTGCCTGAACAGAGGATAACCTTCATCTCTAAAAAGACATTTTTAGAGGATAACTTAGTTAACCAAACCCTACAGCTGTCTGTTAACTCTTCTCTGACGCGCGCAGAGGATAGCACATTTGTTCTGGTCTTAAAGGTTCTTTTGGATAGAGTGACACTCACCAACCTTTGGTTGTACGGAAAGCAGATCGTTGTTTGAGCTTGAAATTTCAATCTGAATTCAGGTGAGGAGCTCTATCCGGTCACGGCAGCATCTGTTGAAAACTCTGTTCTTCTAAAGTGTAGAAAACTCAGAAGAGAAGACCAGGAGACTTCGGATTCGATCGTCAGCAGAATTCTTTATTCTATGACATGTGTTGTTATCTGCAGTCATCGAAGATCTCATCTTAAGTCATTTTTACAGGGTATCTTTATAGTCAGGATTGGAGGAGGGACTTTTTAGGTTGAGACAAAACATCAAAGCTGAGGGCAATAAACCTAACGAATCCACATCTGGCCAGGACAAAGTCATTTGCAGAATAAAGGTTCAATCTCTCAGTAGTCATTGATCTCATTGACAAAAGGCACAGCTGTCCCAAGCCCAAATGGTCAGGAAACAATCTCAAGCACCTTTGCCTTGCCCGACACCTCTTAGTCAGGACGTGAATTCAAATCAAACATAGAATAACATTTGTGATCCTTCACTGCTCATATTTGATATAGTACAGTTGCACAAATCCAACGTCAGACCATTCGGTTTTCACTTTAAATTTCGTTATTATACAATCTAATTAAATCAAAACTGTTCATGCTGCATGTGTGAAGCATCTTTGTTTAAATTGTGATTAAAATGCAGTGGTCGCCTTTTTAAATGGAAAATCATTTTAAAGGGAAAGAGCATTAATTTGTTTATATGCAGTTTTGTTGCATTGTTTATATGCAATTTGTTTATTATTCTTTTATTTGTATTAGTTATTTAATTGATTTGCATTTTGTTTAAAAATTTCAATTTAGTTTTGTTATTTCACATATACAATTCATCAAAGAAATGTGCAGCATTCTTTTGTCTGAAGAATAATAAAAGAACACCTTTTCATTTATCTTTGGTTTTGAAATCTCATTTTGTAAAAAATCCAGAGAAAATCGATTTTGTGAAATTAGTATCGTGAATTGTATCGCATCATGAGTTGAGTGAATCGTTACATTCCCAATTGTAATATTTCTCTGTAAAGATAAAAAGCATTTTAAGAAAAATAATACAATAATTATTATATTTTAATTTACAACTGTAAAATTACAATGCTACATTTCTCCATTTTCAAATGTTAAACTATCATACCTTGACACAGGCCAGTTATTAATTATTTGTATTGGTTGCCATGCCAAATCATGCACCTGTTTGCTTTTCTGTTTAATTGAAGTGTTTTTGTGAATGTATGTGCTTTAATAACAAATAATTGTAACATTTCACAACAAGGTTCCATTAGTTAATACATTAAAGTGTAGTGTTAGTGAATTATTGTTACCCAAATAATGGATTTTGAGCACTTAATTGAAGCCAAACGCATCCCTGCAGCCCCCCAAGAAATATAAATACATATCTAATCATGTGAGCGATTTCTTAACAGTAAAACAACAGAACACTTGTGTGTGAACACAAGTGGGGCTGTCGTCCTCAATGGATAGAGCGTTGGACTTGAAACCCGAGGTAACCCAAGGTTGTGGGTCCCGGCTCTGGCAGGAAGTGTCCACGACTGAGGTGAGACCCTTGAGCAAGGCACCGAACCCCCAACTGCTCCCCGGGTGCCGCAATGTTGGCTGCCCACTGCTCCAGGTGTGTGTGCACTTGGATGGGTTAAATGCAGAGAACACATTTCACTCCTCATTATACTCTGTATAATTGTGTATGTGACAAATAAAGCTCATCTGATCTGAACAGCACATATGGTGCATTTAACGGTAAAGTCAATCTGTTCATTTCATAATAATTTAAATGTGTGAAAGGGGCTCCTGATTCATCCACTGAACTATTTCTTTAAGACTCAACATGGCTAAACCTAAACTAAACTAAACTTAATGCCAACTGAACCCACTGACACAACACAGCACTGAGGATGACAGCTGAAGGCTGACAGATGGAGCCCATTAGAAACATTAATGAATAAATCAGTTGCTGACCATCTATTATTCACACACGGTCCCATTCAACTTTCAGAATGAGGCAAAGATGCTCTCTTAGGGAAGTCTGATGTCTACTCAATGACAAAAACATAGCGATCACCCATGAACCTACACAGTTCTTGCTTAGTAAAGCTTTGGGACATTTGTTGCATTCAAGTCCTCCTGGGAAGTTTGCATTTATGAGTTTGGAAATTATAATTATGATGCCAGGAGCATTCAAATCACTTTGTTCGGAGCACAATGGCAATGTACCTTTTCTGCATCAAACTCTACTTCTACAAAATCACGAATAGAAGGAATGTGCATCAAGTTTGCTTTCGATTTGTTAATGATTTTATTGAATAAAAAACTGCTGGAAATTGAATTATATATTCAATCGTAACCATGCAATACAAATGGCATTTTGCAAGAAATGTGCTTTAAAGAGGGCGTGACCAAAAACAACAACACTAATGATAATTCTGAACACTATTTAGGACAGATAGTATGAAAATTGGGATGCTGCAAATTTAAACATCTACAAATTCTATAAAAAAATAGAATTGACTGACCTCATGATGTTTAATTAAGCAGTGTCTAGTCAGTTTTGAAAATAAATATGTATATTTGGCCAATTTGTTATTTTAATTGTAATTTAACTTCTATTGTAATGTAAAGTAACTTGAGGCAGTCTGATCAAATATTGAAAAGTAAACGGATATGGCCTCTAGTTTGTCCTTCTCAGTTGTTCATCTCAAACGGAAGATCATATGCTATGTGCAATGCACTCAGTGTTGTGTAATTTTGTATACTGGGCATAGTAAACTATCGAAACATACTGAATACTTGAAGTTCTGTATAGTAAGTTGTATACCAATGGGAACATTCCCTGCGCATGTGAATGTCCTCTTTAATGGTGTGGCATGCATGTATCAAATAACCTCTTTACATTTAGACCATAAACATTCCTAAGGCCACAAAAATACAAATCCATCTAGCAACTGTCTCAGATTGAGCCAAGAGGTTATGGGTGGCACTTACAGCTGTTGACATTTGGTCGTCCAGTTTAAATTAAGATCTGTCTGCAGTAAAGATCATGTAACATGTGCTAGAGATAAGCACAACCTCTCAGGTTTATGTAATTAATTGAGTCAGGCCTTCATTTCGTCAATGTGTTAATCCAATTTACTTCAATCTGCTTGTATAGTTCAGACACTTAATGAGCTTCCCATAGTGAAGCTGTTGAAGTCAAGCATCATCACTAGGGATGTCGGTATTTAATCGGTCTCGGCTAAATTATAAAAGACCGGAGTATCGATAAGCTCTGACGTTAACGGTTCTGTTATCGGTACTGGAGAAATTAAGAAAACACACATACATTTATTATTGCTATATATATACACATTATCTTGCAAATTATATCCCGCCAGAGTCACCAGCTGTTTTTATATGCAATAATATTCAAACTCTGTCTATGATGCATTTTGCTATTCCCAAAAATCAGAAGCGCGATCGCTCACGTGGAGTTCAGCAGCGCAACATAAGCCCTGTTTATGTTAGAAGAGAGAACTAACCATTAAAACATGCTTACACTTTAGGCCTGTGGCTGTTTTATTAAACTGAGTTTATTTAATGTTTTTTTTTAGCTTCTAAAGATTATAGCCGTGTTTCTTCTAACACAACTTCCTTCTCTTCACAGCTGCGCGCATTCGTCCTCTGTGACCAAAACTTAACGTCAGAATCAGATCAATCGCCTGTCGATTGTTGTAAAATGCTCTTTACAGTTACTAAATTGCTGGACAAGAAAAAAACGAAACATCGCTCAATCACTTTTCCATTACATACAAAACTGAACTATTTTAGCTATAAGCTGTTTTGGGAGAAGGGAAAGACTCATATCGCTGAGAACAAAAAAGTAGGCTACATCCATGATATTTCCATGTTCCGCTTTTAAGCCACAACCTACAAATTCTTCAACACAATCATAGCATTCACAAACATAAAAGCAAGCATTGGCAGTGCTGCGTGCGTGATTTGGCAGGATGTGCGCACATCAAATAGCCCTGCATCAGTTTAATAACTTTGATAACTTTAATTACAACTGTTAAATTAATGGGCAAATGGTAAATATGTCGAAGATCACATAGAAATAGATAGCAAAATAGCCAATGTAAACTAAATGTTATAAACATCGGAGCAACCATATACATTTTTAAATTAATCTTTATTATAACAAATTTAGCCTATATATTTTTTTTATTCACAACAGTTTACAGTTGCCCACAGACAAAAAACAGGGGGTGCTGCAGCTAATCTATCATAGAAATATATATTTCATACATATATGTGTATGTATGTATGTATGTATGTATATATATATAAATAACAAAAAGTACCGATAAGAATACCGTTAAAAGCAATCGGATCGATAAGCAGTATCGATAAAAGTAGTAGTACCGTTAAAACCTTAACGATACCCATCCCTAATCATCACAGAGTTTACTGTAGCTTTGTGGGTAATGAGCCTGAAATGAGCCTACAGTCGAATCTGTTGACTGGACAATTAACTCATAAATTGTTATATTTAGCTAATTTGCTTTTTAGTTTTTAGTTCATTCTCAGTAGTCAGTTTTGACTGTCAGGGTATGTTTATGAAAAAATGTTTTGGATCGACCATCTATTTTAAGATGAAAGCAAGTTTTGACAGCGCCACAGAGTCTATGTTTATACTTAAACTTGTAATTGATTATTCAACATACTCTCATGGAAAGGTATACATATTTTATGTTTCAGTGAATCGGTGGCTAAATACTACGTATTATATATATTGTACATACTATGTTTTAATACGTATCTGCTTACGCCACACTGATTGTTAGGTTCAGGTTGGATTTTCATGGGCATTTAAGGGATGCGCTGATGTATTGTCAATAATCGGTATCAGCCGATAAAAGCAATTATTCATACTATCTGCAATTTTTTTTTAAACATTCGATGATCAAGGACAATTACTATATCCAGTCAATCAAAAGACCAATTACTCTGAAATATGGAAAACATGTTGATATGGAAAAAAAATTGTAATTAATTATCAACCATTTGAAATGATAAACTATAGCAAAAATATCGGTATCCGTATCGAGATAACACAAGATCACAACACAAGATAATCGGGGTGATTTTGGGCCGATTTCTCCCCTTCCAACATTCCTAGGTAATGTCCGATTATCATGGATGAGCTAAAGATTACCTTATCTGAATTTTCTGTGGTGTTAGGTGTTAAGAGTAACTGAATCTGCTCGGAAGAACGTCGGATGCGCCCCGCCCCGATCATGAATCGGAAATCTTGATGTGTGGGGGAAACCCCATGACCTAACGCACGCTTTATCTGCAGATTATCACGTGAAACGAAACAATATCCAATCAGAAAGCTAGTTGACAGAAGACTGAAGCATAACAAACAGTCATGGAGCAGCACAAAAGCATTTGGCAGAAATGGAGGAACAGTTTATTAATTTAGGCCAACAGCAGGAGGTTTTATACAACACGCCCTGTAAAACATATTTATTCTCAAGTCTCGAGAGATTTGCAAGGCTCTTGTTCACCACAGTCAGGACTCTTTGGTTGAAACTTTGGTGGTGTGCTGTCTTTGTCACGTCAACGCGCACACCACATTATAGGAGAAAAAATGGTTAAATCTAGGATTTTTTGGTTCTCATGTTTGTGGTCGCTTTCACATTTTGAATATCTTATAAGATTTAAAAAATATTTTAGTGTGTACCCAGCATTAATGTGTGTCACTGCATCCCTATAGTGTCAAAGATGTCGATTTTCAATACTAAAACAGTTTAAATACTCAGTGCATCAATACTTTTTCTGAAGTATTGATATTCCGATACCAGTTGCGCTTTTTGCTCTCTCTTCTTCAACAGCAGATTCATGCCAAGAAATTGCCACATATGCAATATGTTATTCTCTAGTGCTTTACCTTTCATTTAGAAAATACACATCACTGTCATGTTCTAGCCTAGTTATATTTATCTTTCAATCAAAATCTAAAATGTTATGCCTTTAATATTATGGCAGTTTTTCCTCGTGTTATCAAAAAATGGTATCGAATATCACTAGTTTTCTAAGTTAGAAATTCCAGTTTCGTAACAACTACTGCATTTATTTTTTTCTAGAAATCTTACATATTCATACAAACCACATAGTATGAATTCACACTAAACTCATAAAACAATTGTGTTTTCTCATCTGTCCAGAAACTGGGAATCCCTTGAGAATCTTGCTGAGGAAGTTAACAGTTATTAACAGTTGCCCTGAATAAGAAGCTTGAGTTTGGCCAAACATTTGAGTCTGCATTTGCCTGGAATGTTTCTGGCCTACAGTGCGTACGCACGTGTGTGTGTGTGTGTGTGGGTGTGTGTGTGTGTGTTCGTTGGAACCTCACAAATGTTCTTTTCAGTCTTTTAGCGAGTGAAAGGTGACAACCTGACTGAGTCAGTGATGTAATGGTTTAACAACGTTGAGATAAAGCTCAAAGGCCTCATAAACTCATTTGAATGACTAGGCTGAAGTCAAACATTCAGAGAACTGTGCTTCAAGGTCAAAGCCTCTAGACCTTAACTGTTTGTCCTTGACAAACTCTGGCTTAGACGGCATAACCGGCCACTGTACTAAGGTGGCCCACTGCCATGAGCACAGGGTTGGATGCTGTTCTTCAGAAGAGCCAGCTGCAATCATTCACAGTTCAGCAGTTGTGTACTTGTGTTAGGTTTCCCAAACTCCTCTGGAGCTAATGTGAGGGACTGAAATACAGAGCATTTTCAGCCTTTCATCTATTAAATGTTTTAGAAACTAAATGTGGGCACAACATCTTTTTTTTAATCTAGGTTAAGTTCCAAGAGACATTCTTTTGTACTCACTTTGACTTTATATGGTTTTCCAAAAAAAGAAAATTGTATTTAATAAGTAAAATGTCACGTGGTGTTGCCATCCAGTTAAACATAATAAAATATTGTTCTTACATCTTGAATACATGCAAGTTATCTTAATTATTATTAAATATTTTAGGCATTGAGTTATATATTTAAATATCCATTTTCAAGGTAAATGGTACATTTTAAACAAATATCGAAAAAGCTGTGAGCTCACCATATGACATTTTACTTTATTTTCATTTTACGGAACTATTCAACAACATTTTCACACTATATGAAAAACATTGTAAAATTACCCATACGAATTAAGTTGATTAAAGACTTCTGAAGAAATATGATTGCTTTATATAATGAACAGATTTATTTAGGCTTTTATTCACATATAAACATAAATCAACACAAAAACTCAACAAATATGGTAAACAGAAGCTCAGCCGTGCTTGCTTGATGAGAACAAACCTCATTGGTCAATAATGACGAGAGAATATAAAAATAATTAAAAAAATCTTCATTTGTGTTCTGAATATAAATAAATCTCTTATGGGTTTGAACAACTCAAGAGTGAGTAAAATACAGAAATCTAATTTTTGGGTGAACTATCTCTTTAAAGGTGTCTCTAATGTCCATGAAAAGCTTGACATGTACTCAAAATATTTTGACTGGAATGGCGGTGGAATAAAAGACTAAATCAAAAGCAGATTTTGAAACCCGTGTTTTGTTGAGACGTATAAAAAGTATCAGTTCAAATTTCATGAGAAGTAGATCAACATGGTCATAAAGTGCAAGTATCTAAGGAAATCCCAATGCTTTGCTCTCCACAGTCAACAGCTATGTTTCCAACAGAAACATAATGTCATACTTGCATATCAGACTTTCCCTATAACGTTTAAAAAAAGCAGGATGTTTCGGGTCTCCCGTGAGACACAGTGACTGAAATGTGCTTACAGGCAATATAAAGACTTGTGCAATGCATTCTCTCTGCACGGAGGTCATCACATGCACACATGACAGCCGCTTCACTCTCTCAGCTTTGATAACATCGCCTGACTTCACATCGTGAGCCGTAACGCTAAGACGTAGCTTAACATTTCTCTCACGCCATAAGTTTTGAGTTACCGATGCCCTGATTAAGACCCTATTAGGACCAGTGTTGGGGGTAATGCATTACAAGTAATGCGAGTTACGTAATATTACTTTTTTCAAGTAACTAGTAAAGTAACGCATTCATTTTTAATTTACTAGAAAATATCTGAGTTACTTTTTCAAAAAAGTAACGCCAGTTTATTTTTTCCATTTATTGACTGACAGTGCGCTGTGTGAACATGATCTTAGTGTAGTTCTGATCTAGACTAAATGTGAATGTGTATTAATTCATCCCACTCACAAAAAACAGATTCAATATTCATCAAAATGAATTAAAACAGTGAAATGCAAATTCAGAATATGACGCAAGCCTGCAATAATTAAATGTTAAACAACACAAATATATCTAATCTCATTTTATTAACCAATGTCTTTGCTGCTGACCTTTGATGATCCAGTTCAACTATAGTAATAAGCAAAATGACTTTAGATAAACTAATAATTGTGCTTCGTTGTTTTTTTTATTGCTGAAGGGTGTTGAACTTATTCTCCTGCGTTCTACTGTACAGACGTGAATTACTTTTCCTTCAGCCTGAGGTTTATTCATTACACTTTTTGGTGAGAAAGATTTTACATTTTCTATAAATAGAACTTCTTGTATTAAAACAAACAATCAAGCCCTGCTCATATTTAAAAGTAACGTGAAAGTAACGCAAAATTAATATAACGCATTACTTTCCTAAAACTAACCAAGTAACATAATTAGTTACTTTTTAGGAGTAACGCAATATTGTAATGCATTACTTTTAAAAGTAACTTTCCCCAACACTGATTAGAACTCCTCTGCTGACATCTCAGTGCATCAGCGGGGAATGACTCCAAATCTGCTTAGGGGACTTACAGCTGATGACTCATGTAATGCATCCTGTGCATTCAGAACGTTACACTCCAGAGGCACAATAAGCTGCACGTAACTCACAGAAACCCTGCAAACACACGTTTAAAGAAATGACTGCTCACATTTATGTCCTTCTACCTGTATGACTAACTTTATTCTGTAGAATATCAAATTAGGTATCATGTAGAATGTTTACAAGGCTCTTTTCAATACTGCAAAAGCATAAAATTATCTAAAATGGCTGAATAATAATAATAATTAGTGTTGTCGCGATTAATCGTTATCATTAATACAAAATAAAAGTTTGTTTGATACATGTGTTTGTATGGTGTATATTTATTATGTATATATAAACACACACATACAGTATATATTTTGAAAATATGTCATGTATATATTTATATTCATATAACTTATATTATACATAAATATATTTAAAATATCAACGGAGCTTATTTTTCTTAAATATATGGTCCGTGTACATTCAAGTTTTCAATGTACATTCAAGTACTTTCAATTCAAGTACATTCAAGTTCATTCGAGTTTTGATTCTGAATTGAAAACCAAAAATCAATTACGATGACTTATTCTTTTTATTAAATATTGAAAACAAAAAAATTGAAAAACGCAGTTTTATTGTTTCAGGACAAACAAAAAAGAGAAAATTGCTTGTTTGTTAATTTTTCTCTATTCGTTTAATCATAGTTAGTGTGGTAATCAAACTGTCATAATACCAAGCATGATGAATGCCGAAAAGTGCACATTTTCATTATAACAACTAACCTAACCTGGAAGTGAAGCTATAATTGGCAGTCTTTTCTTGGGGGGAAAATGTCCAGTATTATGCCATATGCGCAAATGATTTCTAATATGATATAAACAGGAGCAACATTTTCAGAGATATCAGACAGTCTAGTTCAACATGGTGCTGGTCGCTGTTGTTCTGCAATGAGTATCCGAAGATTTTGTGAACAGCACAACATTGTAAGAAGAGGACATGTATCGGACTCCCATTTAGAACTGGCAATAGCTAATAAATAACTTTTGACTGGAAACCTGCAAAGTATTGTTAAACAATTATTGTTGCCTTTTTATAAACCAACCACCTTAACGTATAAACTCATGCGAACCGCCACTTGCCAGAACTTCACTGTGCTTTTAACTTTGCTTAATTAGTACGATAAGATTCTTAATCAGTTGCACCTGGAAAATCTTGCCAATTTTCTCAGTGGACATGTCATCTTCCCTCACTGTCACTCTCTTGTTGCTTTTGAAAAGCACGTAGAGGTCCATCATCATTTCTCGGAGAGACGGTAATGCCATTGAATTTGAGCGCTGCGGTTCAGTTTACATCTGGGTCTTTCAAGAATACTACAAAATGAAATAACAAATAATAGATAGCAAGAAACTATAAATGAGCTATATTTTGAATATTTGACATTTTGGGCAAAAAATAATTTTAAACCAGTATATATTTTGAAAATATGTTCATGTATATATTTATATTCATAAAATGTATATTATAGGCAAATATATTTAAAATATCATTTATATATATATATATATATATATACACACATGCATGTGTGTATTTATATATACATAATAAATATACACAGTGCACAAACATATATTATGTAAACAAAACTGTTATTTCGGATGCGATTAATGGTTTCACAGAACTAATAATAATAATAATAATAAAAACCCAGAAATTGGGTTTGGAACATTAAAGTGAGTAAATTATGAAAGTTATTATATTTTGTGATCTCTTGCTTTCATGTTCAAAAGACATAAATAGGCCTATGGCTTGTAAAACAAAATAATCAGTACAGTTTGGCATCATGTTAAACTATTGACAGGTTAGGCTTAGGACAAGATCTCCAATTATTTATGATTTGCATCTTAAACTGTTCCGCACTAAAATTAACACATGATTTCAGAACATTTGTAAAACATATTCACGAGTCATTTGATTTACTTTATTGGCTACATTTTTCACTTCTGGAGCTTGACATCTCTAGTCTCCATCCACTTTCACTGTGTGGGAAAGAGCAGCTTTGACATTCTGCTAAACATCTCCTTTTGACTTCCACAGAATAAACTAGGCAATGAGGGTAGGTAAATGATCACCAAATAAAAATAAAAAGTAAACTCCACTCACTCCATGCAGTCAGCAAATATTCAGATGACGCATGAGTGAGAGGAGTGACGCCAGAGCCATCATTATTTATTTATTTGATAGTCATAAACCATAAAAGAATGTCAGGCACAAATATTTAATTAGCTGTTGGGATGTATAAAGTCGCTTACCCTCCGCCACAGTCTCCTCCACGGTCACCTGATATCGTCCGATGGAGAAAACGCGTCCGATAAACGCGCCGGACCCCGCGCCGCCCCCCGCAGCGGCCCCAGACGCGGGTCCAGAACTCACCATCTCCCGACGGGCATCGAAGAACTTCTTCATTGTCCAACCAGCAACACTTTAATACTAATTAAATCATGAAAAACCACCCGGCTCTCGCGTGCGCGTCGCTCTCCAGCCAGTGGGATGCGCAAAATACAGACACGCGCGACAATCTCTCAATATAATACAGTCCAGATGGAGACTCCGAGCTCAGCGGACCTGCATCACAATATCACCCAAGTGTTATATAGATCCACAACAACTCATGCGAAGGACGCGTACTATATCAGAGCGGCAGGATGAGTCATATCTTCATAATTATAACAGCAGCTTTTCATAAGAGAGGAGCTTTATCTGGGGATCCTCCTGCCACGCTGTCTTTAATCGTGCACTGCGATTACCGGGAGCACAGTCTTCAGGAGTCGCCCGCCTCCTGTTTGCTCATTCAATCTTCACAGCTGATCCTCGAGGAAAGACGCTTGCTCAAAACCCGGAAGTGCAACGGAAACAGCCGGTTCGACGGGGTTTTCCTGGAAAAAAGAGAGTGATAGCGTTCGCTCGTTGCCAGCTGACGGGGTTAAGGTCGGAGAGCAGCCATGCACCGGTTGAGAAGAAGAGTAACGTTAAAGCGCACGTGAGCACGGACTCAGTCGTGACGCTCCGGTAGTTGTAGTTCCACGGTACGTGGTGACGTCAGCGGGGACGTTTCCGATTACAGCCACTAGGCTTGATAATGCTACGCAAAATGATTGTTATAACAAACATCAAATCAAATGTGAACATATGTGAGCCAGGAGCACAAAAGCTGTCATGAGTAGCATGGGTGTATGTGTAGCTATATGGTCAAGAATACACTGTATGGGTCAAAATTATCGAGTTTTCTTTTATGCCAAAATCATTAGGATATGTTCCATGAAGATATTTTGTCAATTTCCTACCGTAAATATAACAAAACTTAATTTAAGATTAGTAATATGTATTGCTAAGAACTTAATTTGGATAATCTTAAAGTCGATTTTCCCAAAATGTTTGGGAACCCTTAGATTCCAGCCAAATAATGTCCTATAATAATCCTTATGCCTGGTTTTGTGGTCCAGCGTCACATATATCACATTTTAAATATAAAACTTAATTGTCGTAAACTGTATTTTGAGAAATGCATATAATAATGGAATAAAAGTATTATTAACGACACGATTGCTGTGACATTGCTGCCCTCTACAGGAAAATATATTTCTCTACAATACCAAAAACATTTAATTCAGAAATGAATAATACATTTCACAATTACAAAGTAACAAGAATTGACCAATTTAATTAAACATGACATTCTGAAATATAAAAAAATATATATTGTTAAAAAGTACTCTGATAATCTTTATTTCCTACTAAGACATTTTTTAACAGTTTTATTACAAGTGAGGACGTTTTATATTATTTATTTAAAGATTAATTGTTTATCATGTTGACTGATACATCCGCTTATTCCTATATTTGATAACTCATTCGCTGTCATGCCAAACACAGAAACATGTGCATCACTTGTTTCTCCGTCAGCTGTGGGCTTGTATGATGGACCCTGTCTCAATATATCATGACAACTACAGCCGACACATCTTATCCCTCTCTCCCTCACTGTTCAGAATAAAGAGAACACCAGTTCTTGGCCAGAGACAAGCTCAAGCATCATGTGTTTGCAGACGCCAGCGGATTCAATGACATTTCTAAGTGGACATGTCTTTATGGAGCTTCTGTATATATTTGCAAATGTAAAATGTTGTAAGATGGTGTTTATCTCAGCACTACAAAAGCTTATATTTCTTATCTGTGCATTATAAATTAATATTTTTATGCACCATTATATTTGACCTTATCTTCATTTCTGACTAACCCAAAAAATGTTGTAGAATTATGGTTGTATTTTAATTTTGAAGGTCTTGTTACAGTAAAAATTATACGATTAATTCTGTGGAATATTATGTATTTATTATACGGTTAGGGGTAGCTACATGTAATTATGTATACTTTACTGTTTAACAAGGACATTGTTAAAAAATCATTATCGATACAACTCAATTCATTTATTAATTAAATGTTATTAAAATTAAACAAAAAGTAATGAGCAGTGAAGGGACACAGCCCTTTAATAACATATGGGGTGAAAAATGTACACTTAGTTATTAAAATCATTTTGTTTTCTCTTAACCAGCAGCACAAGAAAAACTAAAACATGCATGTCTTTAATCAGGAATTAACAAATCTCTTATTTTCTTTTGATGAAGATTAATTTAATACAGTAAAAATGCCATTGTCCAAAAAAACTATACATTTATATCTCCCCCTCCAAGAAAAACAAAGAAAAAGTATCTCATCTCCAATGATTATTGAAGTTCTTTCCTTTTGCCTTAAAAAATAAAAATCTATACTAGAAGTTATGGCCCAGCAAAAAAAAACCTTCAACCCTCTCCATCCATTTGTAATAGTTAAAGCACTCAACTTTATGTTTCCTCTGTAAAAGAAAAAAGAGAGAGAGTTTTTACTGGGAATGCTTAAACGATAAAAACATACAGCCAATATTTGTGTATCATACTATTTTAATGGAATGCACGCTTGCTTTATAAAACCTGATGTACAAGGTGAGCGGGGGTTAAACTACGGAAGAATAGCTTACAGACAGCACTAATGGATGTGATTAAGGTATGCAGCTATATACACAAATTAAATACAATGCTACAGCACATTAAGAGAATTACAAATGCTCATGAAAGGCTAATATTAACATGTGGCAAGATGGAAGTCCACTAACTCTCTTCTCTCACGGAAGCGTCTTACGCTCATCTGAATACTCAATCTAATCATATTAACTATGGAGGACACCAAATGTACCACGGTATGAATATTAAACGCTCTCTTTCATCACGGGGGGTCATAAAATGATGAAATGTGGCATTTTCCCCATCAATATTAATTATACAATTGACAACTCTTCCCATTGTTTTATATTATATTCCCATGTTCGTAAATAATCACGCAGTTGTCCACTTCTCACCCTCGTTTAATTCCAAACCAATATGATTTTTCCACTAGTTAAGCACAAAATGAGATTATATTCATGCTGCTATTTTCCATAACAGTAAAGCTATGGAAAAGAGCAGCACGTGCATTCCGCTAAATATCATCATCTTTTGTTTTCCACTGAAAAAAGCCATATAGATTGAAAATGACACAAAGAAGGGTAAATGATTGAAAATTAGCATTTGTACATGAACTACTCTCAAGGTTTGAAGAAGAATGGGGACCACTGAGAAAACAAGGAGTCAAATCTCATATTTAGTTGTCCAAATATATTCAAATTTGCCAGTGTAAAAGCCATTTCTTAAAGGCCCAAACCCCAATATTACAGTATCAACGTCGCTCAGAAGTTTCAACAGGCTTGGCTTTTCCTTACTCAGAAAAAGAAAAAGAGAAAAACCTCAACCCCCTTTACGCACCATTCTTCATCAATAACTTTAATTTCAGGAAGGGGAATTTTAACTAGCAAAGCTTTTCCCTGTGTCTTCCTTGCCTCTGTAAGTCCTCTTCCCATGTGTGAAGGGCAGGTATCTATACTTGACCATGTGCTGCAGAGGAAACACAAACATGTCAAAGAACTGCAGTTTCAGTGCAAATCTAAATATTTGGAGAAAAGGCTGCTTTGTGAACTAAGATAGCTGGTAAAGAAAAGCTTCCACTGCCGAACCTTGATCTGCCGTTTCATGGTGATGCAGAACAGCATGATGAAATACATTACGAGGATGGGCCAGAACACCGGCACGTTGAAGGCTTCGAAGAATGTGCAGATCATAGCGACAACGATGCCTTTCGTCGCTGAATGCCTGAAACATCAAGCGACAGCCACACACACAGAAGTCAACGAACATACAACACATTAATGTAATGTGAACATCACATAAACAAAGAAAATGACTCAAGAGGCTTTGAAAGCACAATCTAATAAAGCTATTTACAATAGCATTGATACATCCGTCTTTTATTTTGACTGAACTGAGGCTAGGACTGATTATGATGGGTAAACGCGTAATCATTATTCAAGAGAATATCTACCTGAATGTTTTGCAATCGCAGCCATGAAAGCATAGAGGTTTGTTACCAATGCAAAACAACGCACATGCCAAATGAAATGGGCATTATTCTCTATTTTTAAAGTTCATTAAGGAATGATTGTGTAAAATAAATAATGAAAGGTGATATTTTACATGTGCTAATATCTTTAAAAAAAAGTATAGCTGTATATCGCCACCCTGCTCTTTAAATAACTCATATCGCTCAACCACAAGCACCCAATGAAATAAGTTCCTACAGGTGTTTTCCATTGAATTTGTTTTTACTGGGTTCAGTTGTAATGGCCAAGTTCAATTTGTATAATAAGAAAGATGTCTAAAGAATTTAATTAAAACAACTTTAACAATTGAATAACTTCATAATTTAATGTCATAATTACAATTGTAACAATAATAGTGCCCCATATTTCTTTTCCCTCATAAATCCTGTGTTTTATGATGAATTATTATGCGTTTTATGAATACAAATTATTATTCAACAATTAATCTTTTAAATTAATTCAAATTAAATTTGAATTATTCTTTTTATTATTTGGCAAAAAATGCTGCTTGAATGAAATATTTTGCTAGTGTTTGATACTCCTTTAAAAACAATGTTTTAATGAACTGTATTGTTATTATTGTTAATTTGAAGAGTATATTTTACTGTATAATAGTAATAGATTTCAGTCACAGTTTGTTGTAAAACTGTTCCACTCAAGTTCTCTTATATTCTGCATTATACAGTAAATTCGCCAGTATAATTCGACAAGTTTATACAGTAAACTTACATTTCACTGCTGGTTATACTCTGTATAATTATGTATGTGACGAATAAAAAAAATCTTGAATTCCATTTTTATGACTGTATTCTGAGGTAAATATCACAGCACTTATATTTCTGCTTGTCACTGGATCAAACAGATCTCTACTCATCAAGTACAAACATTTCGTCATCAGTTACTTACCCTCGTGTTTTTCCCCACCTGTATGAATTTCTTTCCAAATTTGAATATTGAATAATGTTGGAAACCATCCTGTTGCTGGCAGCCATTGACATAAATACGAAGGAAGTCAAAGGCACAGCAACAGTTTGTGCTCAGCAGCAGAAAGACTAACTCATAGAGGTTTGGAACAACTGGAGGCTGAGTAAATGATGGACAGATCTTTCGACATTCATTTCATTTCGACTATTCATTTAAACTTTATAATGTGACAACTTACCAGAATTTGAATTCTGGCAACCTCCTGATGAACGGCCGGAACTCTTCGTTCTGTTGTGTGGGTAGTGCTGGACCCTCGTCTAATGAAGAGACATTGATTAGGATAGAATTAGATTAGACCGTACGATTGTTTTAATTCCCGGTCCTACCTGGATCATCAAGCAATGAGGGATCCACTTTAGGTGAGAGGAAAGCAATGAAGAGGTTTAGGTGGTAGATCCCAAGAGCATATGTGATTATGTACCACCCCTAATAAAAGACAAGGGTTTCATTACATCTGATTCACATTTTGTTACAAGTTACAAAACAAGCACATACTTATGAGTCTACAACAGCACAATAACTGTACCCATAATGTCAAAGCAGATCCTTAACAGAAGTAAAGCATGGTTTTACCTGTAGTATGTATACTCTGATCATATATATGGCCGTTAGAATAAGAGTGGATGCCCATCGGACTGATGAGAACGGTGTTGACTTGTCCAACCATGACTGATAAATCTGCATTTCAAAGAGAAAGAGTAGTTCTGATTATCCAAAACACTGACTTGCAATCTTAAAATCACTCGAATAGTCATTTGAGAGAGCCCGACCTGCCCGAGTCGTTTAAAGAAGTTCCCGATCGCTGATGGTTTCCCATGGATGGATTCACCGGCACTGTCTCCTTCTGGCATTCTGTCTGTCAATTTAGAGCAACGTACTGAGTACTCGGTGAAGATTGAAATATATTTACAGTTAAATCACAATGCAAAAACAATGCTACCCATCTACCCTGATATATAACACAATAGATATCTGACCATTGAGCTCACATGCAAATCATTCTGCTATTCAGGAGTAGAATAATACGATTCAATCGCATCCTGCTGTTGTGTACTTAAGCATGTGTTGCTGTATAGTATACCGTGTAATGTTTTTTTGAACAGCTACACCACCCTAGTTTATGTGTCTAAACGTGTTTTAAACTCAAACCATGGAGAATTATAACATATGCTTTCATTTCTAAACTTGGAGGCTCAATTTAAAATGTTTAACCTAAAACACGTGATGTGAAAAAGCTCTGATATAATGCATCATCTTTATTTCCTAGATGTTTCTAATGAACAAGTGTAATTAAGGCAGTGTTTTAAAGCAACCCTATGTCAAAAACCCTTTATTTAAACATTTATATAATCCTTCATACACTTTCTATGCACGCCGAAGGGGATCATATAAAACCACACAATTATAAGTGTAATAATAAGATCTTACTGGAAATGTTACATTCATTCAGCATGTTTTATTCCTTTCTTTACTGCCCTATTGGATTGTTTTTGGTTTACTATGACTCTTCCGGATGTTTAAACAGAATTATATAACTTTAAAATTATTTTAGTAAATATTTAGAAAATAAGTTTGAGATGGAGTATCTTTAAACTGAATTTTAATGTCTAGGATTGTTTCGAGAACAGACATCACGGAAACACATTCTTTAAGGATTGTTTCTTCTTCTTCGGATCAGCTGATTTGCTCTGTACACTTCACAGGCGGGGTGGACACTTATGGGTGGTGTTAAATGACATTTTGGGTTTGAAATCCAAACACATTTGTTGACTAAATTATCTAACTTCTTGCGGATCTGTGACATGTCACCATTTCCGTCGATGATCAAAATACTGAGCGCTTTTAAAGAGATTGATTTCCTGAGATTTATAGATATTAATTTCCTGGTCGTAAAACAGGGGAAGCCTCCGCGAGCTAACCTACACATCTGAGGCAAAGTCCAAAAACAACCACAACGAACAAGAGGTTGTTCGAGTATAATAATCATCCTAAATTAAGAATACCTTCAAAAAACGGCGCATAAACTGAATGAAGAACCGCAAAAGACTGAAGCCTCAAAGCAGCTCATCAGCCTCATTCCCTCGTCTTTCACTGACTTCTATGTAATCTAACGCATCAATTTGGGTGAAAACCAACATGTAATATGAATATGTCAAAAAACGACAGTGATTTTAGGGCAGAACCTGCGATTCAGATACGTATCTATTTCCTGATATTTACACCAAACAGGACAGTGCATGCAAATGAACAGTAACATTAGCTTTGGTTCCGGTAACTTACAAAGCTATTCTTAGTTTGTTCTCATTAGTCAAATGGCGCAATAGACACTTACCTCAACGCTTATTTCATTAACTCGCTAATAACGTAACTAGAAGGCTAATAGACCTTGTAAGCTAATTTGCTATTTAGCATCAGTGGTTAGCCGCAGCTGAGTGATTCCTTTAAGGCGCAATGCATGCTGGTTAAAGTAGTTTTTAAATCCGGTATTCTAAGTTGATACAAAATGTGGACGACTACGTGTAAACTACACTTCCCATCCTCCTACACGAAACAATCTGCCTCAAGCGGAAACACACGGGTTGTAGTTTTTGTATGTGATTGTGAGAACAAAACTAAACCTGGGAGACATCGAAAAGAAACTACAAAGACCAGCAGACACGCAGAAAAGTGGACAACTCATTTCCGGGGAAATCCGAACGCAGGCGTTTGAGGGGTAAACTTTGCTAGCACTACCTTTTACTGCATCTTACAAAAAATATAACTTTACAATCGTTATGCCACTGGAGGACGATACAATTAGACGGACAGTTAACATCCTCGAGGAGTCGTGGTGCCCGTGAGAGGTTCAGAATAGGAGTAGGATTAGAGGAATTATGTTTCTCTTACCCGGTTGTGCCGCTGTGTCACTCTCGCGCTGCTGCTCTGTGAACACGTCAGTGCTTCTGTTAACCGCCGCAGATCAGATCAGACCACACCAGCCGCGCGCGGAGTACATCGCTCGCTGTGCAGGACCTCCGGACTGAACCCCGCTCACTTCTGTTCACATAAATCCATATGTGCTGGAAATTCACTCAAAATGTAAATAAGTTAGTTTCTTAATGAGAGGCGCATTATTGCGCCATCTCAAAGAGGCACAAAATCACTTTCACTGACTTTACATGAACTGTTCCCTCCTGGTGGACTGTTCTGCCCAACTCAATCTCTATTCTATTTCTATTCTACCTACTTGATTCCTTTTAATTTATTGTTAAAAAAACAACCACTAGCGTTCTCTATTCTTAGACACACTGCATTCAGGCTATACATGTTTTTTTGTCAGTACATGTGTTCCCTGGGAATCGAACCCACAACATTTGTGCTGCTAACGCAATGCTCTACCACTGAGCCCCAGGAACACTGTTTAATTGTATAGTTACAGTTTGGACAGAACCCTTTTCTACTCTAACATGACAGTGTATCTGTGTATAAGACAAGGATCAAAGAGAAATTATGATTCAGTCAATGTGGAAGAACTTGACTGGTCTGCAGAAAGCAGCTGATCACCTCTGGTGTGACTTTAAATGCAAAAACTCATCACATGAATCAAGTACATGAATTATGTTTCCATCTTTGTTGCCACCGTTTGAAAGTGACTTTTTCTCTTCTAAAGAAGGGGTTGTGCAGTACTTTTGTCCATATAATGAATGTACAAGTCATTGGTGTTTAGAAGCTTCTAGAGGGCATATAAGTCTGAAGTAATGAATTTAGGTAAAGGGGTGCAGAGCCAGAGGTGGTTCTGTAGGCAAACATTAATGCCTTGAATTTAATGCGAGCAGCTATTGGTAGCCAGTGCAAATTGATGAACAGAGGTGTGACGTGCGTTCTTTTCGGCTCATTACAAATGTATCTTGCTGCCGCGCTCTGATTAATTATAGAGGTTTGATGGAACTGGCTGGAAGACCTGCCAAGAGAGCATTGCAATAGTCAAGTCTGGACAGAACAAGAGCCTGAACAAGGAGTTGTGTTGCATGCGCCCGAAAGAAAGGGCCTGATCTTCTACTGTTTACTACACATAACCAACCAGTTTGTGATAAAAAGAGCCCAAACTGTTATATTAGTATTGTAACTGTTATTCTTAAAGTCAAGTAGTGTTGAAAGAGATGAGTTTTCAGTTGTTGCTTGAAGATTGACAGGGATCCAGCGGTCCGGATGGGGGTGGGAAGACCATTCCACCAGCCAGGAACGGTGAAAGATAATGTTCTGGAGAGTGATTTTGAGCCTCTCTGTGATGGTACCACGAGGCATCACTCACTAGCAGATCTCAGACTTCTGGAGGGGATGTAGATTCGTAATAGCAAGTGGAAGTAGGAGGGTGCTGAGCCTGTGGTTGTTCTATATGCAAGCATCAGTGTCTTGAACTGGATGCGAGCTGCAACTGGTAGCCAGTGCAAGGAGACAAAGAGGGGTGTAACATGGGCTCCTTTGGGCTCGTTGAAGACCAGTCGTTCCGCTGCATTCTGAATCATTTGTAGAGGTTTGATTGTGTTTGATGGAAGTCCAGCCAGAAGAGCATTGCAGTATGTAATTCTTCATTCAGATAATCAGCAAAAGTCATGAACAATAAGTAATAAAGTGTCGTCTCAACTCTCTAAATAGGTGTAACTTGTGTGACATCTGAAATGACATGTTCAGAATAACTGAAGTCCAACATAAGTAAGCATTTAAGTTATGCTTAAATCTCCTCAACAGTTACCGGTCTTGTATTAAAACACCCTCATTTTGCACACTTTAGCATTTATTTGAAAAAGAAATCACTTTACATCATTCAAACGTGGCGATATAAAAAAGAAACAGCGTTACAGCTCTTTAATGAAAACACAAGATAACTCTTAAAAACATTTCTCAATTCTGTCATGTTCAAAATTACACAGCATGACATAATACTGACTGATATGAACTGTGAATATAACATTGTTTACAATATCCCAAAGCCATAAAGTGCTTGATCTATATGATGGTGTTTCACCATCAAGCCAATTTAAACCAGCAGTTTTTCCTCGATTAACCTCGGGACCCAGTTTGAAATGTGCTGCTCTTATCACAGGAACAACAATGAGTTATATGTGTAACGCTAGTTATTTACAAATGCATTTGCTTGTGAAATACAACTACATACATTCCACCAAATCATTGAGTTCAAGACGGCCCTTACACAGACTTTATGGGTGTAAGAAATATCAAAACATTTCTTATATAGCACAGATGACGGCTCTGTCTGAAACACTTCCAGCTTTCCTCTAGTGTTTTCACCTAAACAAGACTCGGAAAACAAGACCAAAACAATTGTGTTGAGTGCTGAACACAAGTCATCATCTTAGTACTAGCAATATTAAAAGTGATATTAAAGTGGAGTTTGGGTTTTAAACAGTACATGGTTTTTGTTCTTTTGGGTTACAGAGGTGAAACTCACTAAATTAGATCCACATATTTCATTTTTTCAGCCCCAAAATAAAAAATAAATAAGATAATTTTTGCCTAAAGTTTACTGTTTAGCACATTTATTACAAAATTCTTATTTGTTGTGCTTTGTTAATTTTTGTAATAAATCATAAAATCATAATGTGTGTGTATGTGTGTATATATATAAACACATACAGTATATACACACATTATGATTTCCTGACATATGTGATTTTTTACATTGTGATTTTATGACATGTGCGTGTGCATGTGTGTGTGTGTGTGCGCGTGTGTGTGTGTGTGTAATTTGGGGATGAAACGTAACTTTAATACCTTGGCTGAGCCATCATTTTACTATTACATAAAAACATCATCATTTAGAGACATTTAAAACAAACTAACAAGACAGTGATTAGATATGCTAAAGGAAAAACACGTTATATCAGTACAGCATGATAAATAAAACCTTGTCCTGCAAGGATAATAACCACAAAACTTTACAATTCTGACAAGCCTTATGATGATCCAGTGTCTCCCTGTCAATAACAGAAAACTCAACACATAATTCATCAAATAAAAACAAATAAAAAAATGTAAATGTACTTTTATGGTGTTGTTTTCATCAATGTTATTGTAAAACTTTGATGAAAAATGTACTAATTATGGGTATAACTTATAATGAGGAAATAATTCAAATACAGTGTGTCGTTTGATCTAGTCGTACATGTCTGGCTTCGATAAACCAGTCTTTTTCAAAATAAGTAAATATAAAGTATGATTTTGTGTGTCGAGCTTCCACTTGATGTGCGGGCATTACTTCATACGTAACTCAATACATGATTGCACAATTATAATTACACCAAGCCGAAATAAATATGGCAATGTTCTGAATACACTGCTTTTAACTGTTATCATTTGTTTTAGCTAATGGATAATTTTTTTGTGTGATTTTGAGGCCACAAATGACAATCAAATAAAATTATTCATTTGAACCCTGGTCTTTATAAAAGCTAATAGTGATTTTTTTACTCAAATCTCTTGTTGTCAAATATGGAAGTGCTACTATCTGGAAATGCAAACTGTCCACTGCAGTTTAAAGAAATCAATGCGGACGATGCATGGGAAGCGATGGATCCTCAGTCCTTCTCAGCGAACGTCACTTTCTGCAAACTCCTCTTTAATGGAGTGCTTGTGTATCCTGCAGTCGGGCATGTCAAAGCCGAAGTCGGCCCACTCCTCCGCTCCCGTGGGGGCGCCGCGGTTGGGGATGGTGATGGTGTGCCGCACTCTGAAGTGCACGGCCTCCATGACGCGCTGCCGCTGCAGCTCTCCTCCGCCGCCGATGGCCATGGTGGCCATGTTACTGCTGGAGCGGATGAGCTGCTGGCCGTAATCATGGCCCTGCTTCATGTCCTGCAGGCCCCTCCAGATCGCCATCCGGAACTGCTCAGGGATCTTCAGAGCCCCAAGGTCCTGAGGAACACAAGAGTGCATCTTACAGTGAAGGCCACACTACTATTTCATGGTAGAATCAAACGGCCTTTGTGAATCATTTCATACTACCTGTCATGTTTGACCTCATGGGCACATTTCATTGTCCCCATGAGGAAACAGCTTATTAATCATACATAATTAAGGTGTTTTTTTTATCAGAACAAGTTTTGTGTAAAGTAGTTGGGTTTAGGGTAGAAGAACCATTACGCCTATGGAATGAACCTGTAAAACATGGAAACTAGTGTGTATGTGTCTATAGATGTAATACCCAAGTTTAAATTAGTATTTTTATATTTTACCATAATTTAATTATGTTGAATGCAGTGCTTCATGGGATTGTAGTTCATTTCCTTCACTAAAACCATCAAGAGTCTTGTACATTTGTCATTTGTGACCCTGGAGCACAAAACCAGTCTTAAGTCACTGGAGTATATTTGTAGTAATAGCCAAAAATACATTGTATAGGTCAAAATCATAGATTTGTATTTAATACCAAAAATCATCAGGACATTAAGTAAAGATCATGTTCCATGAAGATATTTAGTAAATTTCTTACCGTAAATATATCAACTTCATTTTTATTAGTAATATGCATTGCTAAGAATTTCATTTGGACAACTTTGAAGGCGATTTTCTCAATATTTCGATTTTTTTGCACCCTCAGATTCCAGATTTTCAAATAATTATATCTCGGACAAATATTGACACTTAAGACTGTGGTCCAGGTTCACATTTTTTAATTTCAAATCCTTTTTATTTTCAAATTTGGATGTTTGTAATGTTGTTATTCTCCTCGTAACTGGTTGCTTTAGTTTATAGCCAGTGATGGGTGGATTACTTACAAATTGTAGTCTATTTACAAATGACATGAGTTAGTAACATAATCTGAATTACACATATTAGTTCATGTAGACATTCTTTTTGATTACCTTTGACCTAACAAGTTTATTACAGACTTGAATGGGATTATTGTGTACTATATTGATAAAAAAAATTGTTATCAACATCATGGAATGCATTAAACATTACATTACAGTAGGGTTTGCCAAAATGCATACAAGTGTCTTTTTAGTTTCTAAAGTTATTAATTGACTACTCAGTTTAGGTGTTGCTTGTTTTGTTGTTGTCTTTGGTTGCTCTATTTAAGCCCTCAGTCTCTCCTTAGTTGGTGTTCTGGTACTGAAGGTCAAATAGTGGTGTAGAAGGATTTCTCCTGCGATCTACTGTGTTTATGTTAGTGAATTTAAATATAATACCTTGGATATCTTCTTCGTCGAGCGCCTATCTCTGCACTACATCTGTGACAGAATACCAGACCTCACCAAAGAGTTGTAAGGTATGGATTACATCATGGAAATGAGCAGTGTAGATGAGAAACTCTGCTCCATTTATCAAAATGGACGTCCAATGGAGTCTTATGTAGAGGAGTTCCTCAAGTACTGTCATATGTCTACGTGGGATGATGTTCGATAAATTAACTGGTTTTGGAGTGGCTTAGACTTCTAGACCCTCCGACTGATGTCAGGGGGTGACTATACCTGAACCCTAGCTCAATACTTGGACTATACCCTACTGTTGAGATTTACAGTGGGAAGTGCAGACGAAGAACCCTGCAATTCCACAGTATCCATCATGCTTGGTCACATCATGGTCAACACACTAGAGACTTCAGCCATCATGCCTGCCACCAGATCCATCTTGGGGTGGAAGGGACTAGCATCCAGTATGGCGGATCCACCACTGATATCTGCCCGATCAGCAAATATTCCAAGGTCTGTACTCCCAAACCCTCCAGCCCCTGAGTCCACTCCAGCACATAAGTCCGCTCCAGAGTCCACTCCAGCAGACAAATGTACTCCAGAGTGTCAGCCCAGCATTGAAACGGTTAGAACTTCAGCCCAAAGGAGCAAAATGGAGACGGTCCTCCATGACACAGCCCCTGAGTCCACTCCAGAGTCCGCTCCGGCCACTGAATCCGCTCCAGTGTCTGCTACAACCCCCGAGTCCACTCCCAAAAATACTCCAGAGTCCACTCCAACCCCAGGACTCAGCCAAGAAACCTGACTGCCTTTAATGGCCTTAGCATTTGTGTGTGTCTGGGCCACTCACACATTGGCTCCAGGCCCAGACCAGAGTCCAGTACAGGCTACAGCCCCTGATCAGAATCCCAAGTTTGCTTCAGCTCCAAAGCTCAGTCCCGAGCCTGCTCTCGTCCCGGAGCTCAGCGCAGTTCCTGTTCACGTTGCAGAGTCCTGCTTTGTTCCCATTGTGCTTACGGAACCTGCAACTGTTGAATCCGAGATCACCTTGTCTCTAACTGTAACCGCAGTGGCTATTATGTGTGTCTGGACTGCACACATACCCGTAATTGCCACAAATAAAATGTTGGGGTGGGGCTATACCTGGACGGCTGACGAGGTCGTCCTGATTCCCTGTTCTCCGGTCTTCTACATCTCCGCAAGGAGGCCGTCAATATCTCTTGTGCTTCTAAGTCCCTTTTCTCAGCCACGGAGGCTGATTGGATCTCAAGCTCACCCTGTTCAATCGTTGCGGTTACTATGACCACCACTATGCTCATTATGTTCACAGGGACCGTTCCGTGTTCTGATGTTTCTGTCTTCTGCGATACCGTCATGGAGATCGTTCCAGAGACTCCCGATCTTTCAGACACAGCCAAAGAGGCCATCTCCGAATCACCTATTCCTGCACCTCCCTGAGCTACTGGCACCAACTTGGCTCCCTGCACTGTTAGCATCTTCCCAGACCCCTGGGCTAGCAGCTCCACCATGGCGCCCCATGCAAGGAGCGCCACCATGGAGGCTTTCCAGCCCACCGGCACCTCCCTGGCTTCCTGAGCGTCCAACTCCTCCCTTGCGCTCCATGCAAATAGCACTGCCCTGGAGGCTTCCCAGTAGAGGTCTGCTACCCGACCCGAACCCGCGGGTCCCGAAATACTTTCGGGTTTCGGGTTAATGTTTAATGGATAGCTTCGGGCTCGGGTCGGGTCGGGTTTGTAGCTAAACCAAAACTATATGCAGAGGCTTCGCTGCTTTCATGACGCACGCGCACACACATATCAGAGATCGCGCACAAACAGCACGGAAACTTTTATTAGTAAAATAGCGACAGGCTACTGACTCGCAAGTCACAACATTATATTTATCTGCAATGAGGCGGCAAAATCGCTGTTTTTGAAGTAACTAAGCCTCATTCCTTGTAGAGAGAGACGCGCAGACGCAGGTTCACATGCACGCGCAACTTTCCTCGGTCTCTCGCTCAGTCTCTCTCTCTCTCTCTCTCTCTCTCTCTCTCTCTATCTCTCTCGCTCGCTCGGTCTCTCTCTCGCTCGGGTCTCTCTCTCTCTCTCTCTCTCTCAAATAAATGATTAATTCATTCAAATAAATACAATCTTATTTAAGAGCTTATGTCTGATTTAAAGTAGACAGAATGCTAACGAGCCTTAACTGACAAAAAATGACCATAATTTGCACGGTCATCATCTTCTTGTCCAAACAAAATTCATAAACTCGGCAGAATGTATGCGACCGCTGCACCTGATGTTCACAAACTTTCATAACTGGTAAATGTTTGTGAAATGGCAGAGCCTTGATTAATCCGTTTCTTTGCATGCAATCGTGAAATGCAATCTTTTTCCTTTTTTTTTTTTATTCGTTATGGGCGGTGGGGGTGATTTCGGGTCGGGTTCGGGCTCTAAATTTAACTGTGCCGCTCGGGTCGGGTCGGGTCAGACGATCTCGGGTACGGGCCGGGTTCGGGCTTCAGTTTTGAGCCCGTGCAGACCTCTACTTCCCAGCCTGCCAGCACCACCCCGATCATCTGTCTGTTATCTACTATGATTCCAGTGTGCCCACCCTCCCACCCCAGTGTAATTATGGTGCGAGGATGCGCCTTCCGGGAGTGGGGTGTACTGTTACATTCTGAGTTTGTTTGGTTCTGTTTTCCTGTCTTGTTTTCTGTCTTTAACTCGGAGCAGTTCTCTAGTCTGGTAATTAGTTCATGCTCTCCTCTGTTCATTGTCTGTTTAGTTTCTAAAGTTACTAATTGTTCAGGTGTTGCTTGTTTTGGTTGCACTATTTAAGCCCTCAGTCTCTCCTCAGAGACCTCAGTCGGTGTTCTGGTACTGAAGGTCAAATAGTGGTGTAGAAGGATTTCTTCTGCGATCTACTGTGTTTATGTTAGTGAATTTAAATAAAGTACCTTGAATATTTGCACCTTCTTCGTCGAGTGCCTATCTCTGCACTACATCAGTGACAATGTGTGTGTACTCTATATATATTTATAAAAAATACAAACACTTAAAATGTATAGATTTATATTCATATAATTGATATTATATATTTAATATATAAACATAATATTCATCTTAAATATATGTATGTGTATTTATATATACATAATAAATATACACAGTACACACACATTTTGTAAACAAACGTTCTTTTTGGATGCGATTAATCGCGATTAATTGTTAGACAGCACTAAATATAATGAATTACAAGTACTTAATTTTTGGAATCTGATTACGTAATCCAGACTACATGTAATCAGTTACTACACGGCACACTTCACAGCTTTTAACTTTTAGTGACTTTTTAAAAATTCCTACAGGATCAAACATAAATGACCCAATAATGAAAGCGCGTATAGACTGAATTGTTGGTTTACCTCCATGGAAAGAGTCTGAAGGTGGTAGACACTCTGGAGTCCCTGTGATGTGAAGTAGTCGATGCAGTTTTGGCAGCCCAGACTGGTTAAGAAACTGTTCAGAGAGAAAAGGAATCCCACTAAGACCAAGCGGCTCGTCCTGTGAATACATATTCACCCATGGAGAACATAACAAGCCAAGCACCACGGCATTCACATCTGTATCTGCACAGGGGTTATTATCAGGTTCTGATGGAATGATCATGTGAGTGTATTTAGGCAACTGAATACTTGATTCAAATAAAGCATCTGTATTGGAATCTATGATTAAATCAGTGATTATACAAATAATAAATGATGAAACGTTGGGCTAGAAGTGAATGCGATATACACTAGCATTCAAAAGTTTGGGGGGATTTATTTTCCCTTGCATTCTCAGCAAGACTGCATTTATTTGATCAAGATCTCTCTATATTGTTTTTTTATACATAAATATATTTAAAATGAATTTCATTTTTGTGAATTTTCAGCATCATTACTCCAGTCCATCAGAAATCATTCTTATGTCATATAGTTCTTATTTCAATGACTGAAAACAGCTGTGCTGTTTAATAATTTTGTGGAAACCATGAATTCTTGTAAATGTTTTTTGTTTCGTTTTTTCCATCACATTTTTATCATTAATACATATTTGCTGAATACAATACTTTCTTAAAAACGCTTTACTGACCCCAAACTTTTGAACAGTTAAATGAAATGCATGCAAATGTTTGTGTATTTAACATTTAAAAATGTTCATATGATTCCATTTTATAAACAAAAATGCAATCACAACATGCAATTACATTAATGATGCATAACAAGTTTTTCATTGCATTGATCTTTTTATTATAAATATTTCACCAATAAAAATGATTTGCTTGATACAATCAAAACAGGAGATGTTGTAAATATAAAGCTGACAGAGTTATTTTAAAGGTAGAGCAACTGAGACAAACAGAACCACAAGTATGTGTAGAAAGGTGTGCATCATTTAAACAAAACATGGATTCAGAAACATTGGCTGCTTTGTCATAATTATAGATGCCGACTTTTAATGTCACCCTAATACATTACGTATTAAATGTAGAGGGAACATTTATATTAATTTTCAAATTTGTGACAGTGGAGTCTGTAAAACATTGCAATGTGCATGAAACATGACACATCTAGTTTAAAAATAAAACCATAAATGGTGCTTAAATCCAATCAAGCAAAAAATTATTTATAATATTTATTTTTTATTTTGGGGTGTACCAGATGTCTTTTTTTTGCGAGATTCACCCAAATGATGAAAGTGCACAGGCCATTAATCGCCTCTCGACACACCCCATCCAGCCCCATGTGATACATGACTGCATGTGATCGGTTATGTGTATAACTATATTCATAAGTAAACACAAAGAGTGGTTAACATTTGAATACGTGTATTATATGAAAAAGGCTTACATGTTTTGCACACTAACGTGTGATTTGAAAATGTTTCTCTGACCAGCAGAGAATTACTTAGAAAGTTCTTACTCGTATATACAAATAATTATTACATCTGAAATAGAAACCAAAAGCCTCTTTAAAAGCAAAGATTTCATTTTAATCAAAAATCCTATTGTGTGTATTAACACACGAGAAAAGGCATCAATATCCTGTAATTCCATGATTAATCATGTAGAGACAAATGCGACCCTGGAGCACAAAAGCAGTCTTAAGTCGCCGGGGTATATTAGTAGTAATAGCCCAAAATACATTGTATGGTTCAAAATTATACATTTTTCTTTAATGCCAAAAATTATTAGGATAGATCCTAATAGTAAAGATCATGTTCCATGAAGATACTTTGAAAATTCTCTACTGTAAATATATCAAAACTTAATTTTTGATTAGTAATATGCATTGCTAAGAACATTTGGACAGCTTTGAAGATGATTTTCTCACATTTTAAATTTTTTTGCACCCTCAGATTCCAGATTTTCAAATAATTGTATCTCGGCCAAATATTGTCCTATCATAACAAACCATATATCAATGGATGATGTATAAATCTCAATTTAAAAAAATTGACCCTTATGATTGGTTTGTGCTCCAGGGTTACAAATGATGAAGAGAAGGAGAAACAGAGATACATCTCTATTTTGAGTGATTTAAGGTTTATCTCTGTAAAATAAGACAACCTGAAGCCACTGTTGATAAGATACATCAGGCTGATTTCAGTCACTGCTAATAAAATTATAAAAGCAGCTGTAGATCATGTGTGTGTGTGTGTCAGGTTGGTGCTACTGCAGGGTGAAGTACCTGACGAGGCTGGGGTCGGGGTTGTAAGATGGGGGAGGGGTACAGTGAGAGGTGGACACTAGAGACTGAGACGCATGAGCTCCATTCACATCGCCGTTCGACTGCATGTGGTGTCCACCCAGCATGTTCGAACCTGCAGCGACAAACCCACGAGAACCAGTCAACACACACAAATCAACAGATGAGAGTCACATGAGATTAACGGGTAAATATGGGCCATTGTCTGAGAGATGTAATTGTTAGAGTCTCGCTTTTTATTCAGTGAAAGCAAAGCAAATCAAACAGGTGCTCTTGTGAAAAGGAAGTGCGCTTAGTTGTATTGAATGTGTACTTCAAATCTTAATATAGTTTTAAAAAGGTTTGGATTTACTATAATATTGCTGAAATAAAAGGACACTTAAGTGTACTAAAAGAGAGACACTTTCATGTTTCTTAGCACACTTAAGTAAGGTTTTACTTTAAAGCACATTTTAAATCAATGTTTTAATTATCTTTTGTCATGCTTTAAAGTACACATGAAAAGTACTCTATAAAATTTTAACCGTGCTTGTGTGTGTGTGTCTGTGTGTGTGTGTGTTTGATATTTGATATTGAAAGTTTTAATAAAATGTTTGATCCTGTTCTCCATTCATTTTGTCCTGTAGGGATTTTTAAAAAGTCACTAAAAGTTAAAAGCTATATGAATAGTGCCTGATTACATGTAACTTTACATTCTCTGTGTGTGTGTGTGTGTGTGTGTGTGAGAGAGAGAGAGAGAGAGAGAGAGAGAGAGAGAGAGAGAGAGAGAGAGAGAGAGAGAGAGAGAGAGAGAGAGAGAGAGAGAGAGGTGAAATTATGCTAACTCAAATTTCATGACCAATAGATTTAGCTGGAAAATGCCCTTAATTTACAACTCATTGGTAATTTTGTCAACAGGGTAATAGTATGAAATCTAAAGGCACTGAAATGTTGTGTAGGCACTTACCCATATGTGACATGGACGTAGAGGGTCCTGCGCTCTGCTGATTCTGCTGTGTCACAAGCTGATTCACTGAGGGAAGCTTGCTGATTTTATTCATGTTATTGAGTGTGCCATATGGAGACGGAGAGGCAATGTGACTCCTGTCCATCACATGAGAGGAATATAATTAATGAGCAGCACTCAATGTGGAACACTGAAGTACTAGATGCTAAAGAAAGAGCTGAAAGAGGTCATATCATGAACAACTGAATATATTCTCCTCTTGTGAAAAAACAACAACTTATATGTGTTATTATAGCAGATATACATTAACATTTACATTACAAAACCCCTTCTCATTTTACCAATCTATTTACTGAGATTAAACTGGATTTTATTATATTTATGAGATCTGACAGTTATGAAATTACATTGAACATTGACTATGTACTTATCAAGACCTGTATTCAGTAACTTGGCAGGTGTGATACTACCAGCGTTGGGGAAAGTTACTTTTAAAATGCATTACAATATTGCATTACTCCATAAAAAGTAACTAAAAGTGTTACTTTTTATAGAAAAAACAACTTATTTGATCAATCAAAAAGTTTAAAACAACATCATTTATTTGAAATATAATTTTTATAGTAACATTATAAATGTTTAACTCTCAGTTTTGATCAATTCAATGCATCCTTGCAAAATAAAAGTGTTACTTCTTCTAAAAAAATGAATAATCTTACATGTCCTGAGATTTTACAGTAGTGTGTGATGCCTATATAAAGACTCACTGTCTCTGTAGGAGCTGCTGCTGCTGTTGTCTGTATGAATCCACAACATGTTGTGGTACATACTCCACAAGTTCCAAACTGTCCTTTATCCTCATCAGGATGTCAAAGTGTTCCCGGCCTCGCACCTTCAAAACAATCCAAAAATATTAGAATGAACTTATATTAAATAAAAAACATTAAAAGAAATGAAAGTGCTTCCACACTCACTGGTATGTAATACATCTCCTCTTCTCCGTGTCGCCTCTTCTTGATGTTGATGGAAGGACCTGCAATGTTGGCTGGAGTCTGTTTGAAATCTGTGAGATCAGAAACAGAAGCTCCAGTTATAACCTCAGATAACATAACTAAGATATCAACTGTCAGATTAGAAACTTATTTTGAATATGATATGAAGAATGAAGTGCTTGTGGAAATACATTGAAGGCTCACTTCGTTTATTGGCATTTCCATTTTTGGCCACGCTCTCATTTAGTGCCTGTTGCTCCCTGAAATGATCCTCGTCTGCTTTGCGGTCTCGACCGGGACAGGCACAAATCCGGCCCTCAAACGAACGCCTGCCGAGAACCTGTCCGCTGAGCAAAAACATGCTAGAGTTCAGCTTTAACTTCTAGCACAATGAACTCAATGAAAACTGAATCGTTTGCATGTTGATGTCATGCAGTTCACAATTAAATTAACACATTTCAATGCTCAATTCTAAGTCTTTGTTTACTTTTTTTCTGTTCTGAAACAATACCACTTAAAATGCTGTCATCATTTGCTCACTCAGTGGATCCAAACTGATTTGAGTTTCTTTCTTCTTTCAACTGTTTAGTTACACATATTCTCAGTGCCGATCCTAGACTTTTGGGGCAGGGGGGCAGTGTTGGGTAGGTGAAAGAATGGATGAAATTTCACTCAATCTCGAATCGCGCTCACGGAAAGCGCTCGAGAAATAGTATTTATTCCGGGGTTCAGGATTTTTTTTTTGTCTCATGCAAGAGACTGTATGATGTTCACATTACATGATTTGACTGACTTTTTACGTAGAGAGGGTGGCAGCGCACCGCATTAAAATAATTGATCATTCATGTTTTCATAACCACTGGCATACTTAAAAAACGAAACTAAATGAAAACCTCTTTGAGAGCAAGGGGGCCCCTGGTGTTTCGGGGGCCCTAAGCAGCTTGCGTATTCTGCATATAGGGAGGATCGGCTCTGCACATCCTTCTCAATATCTTATTTTGTATTCAGAAGAAACTTAAACCCGTCTGTCAAATCATGACAGAATTGTCATTTTGGGTGAACTTTCCCTTTAAGAACCACTCTTTTGGAAGCAGTGACAGATTTAAGTGTTATTATCTGCTGTAGAAAACATGTATGAAAAAGTGTGTATGAAAAAAGTAACGGTGTTCACTTACTCTCGCGTCTCCAGCGTGATGATGATGAGGATGGGTCTGCGGTTCATTCCACCGACACAACTGCTGTTGCACATGAAATTATACAGAATGGTTGTGAACTCAGTCCCCACCTTGACAAATAGATGAAGAGAGAGAGAGAGACATAATCAGTTTCCAGAAGCATTATATTATATTGTGAATAGAGGATATAGTATTCTTTTCAGGGGGAAATATTTGCATTGAGAAGTCAAATTCACTTTAATAAATTAATTTAGATTAATTCAGAAACACCGGTTCCTGGGGAGAGAAAAATGGTAACACTTTACAAAAAAATGTAATATTTGTTAACAATACATAACTACTATAAATAATTAATGTTAATGTTAAATGTTCTTACATTATGTAAGTATATTAGTTAACAAACTAAAAAATATTTTTTTTTCTAAATTCTAAACATTAATTATGAATGTAGTTAATGTTGAATTCAACATTTAATAATACAATTACAAATAATATCTATTAATATTATTTAACGTATCCGAGCCAGCATGAACTAGCAATGAACCATTGTATGTGTATTAACTAACGTTGACAAAAATCATTAAATACTGCAACAAATTAATTGTTCATTGTTAATTCATGATGTAACTCATTAATCTTTAATAAAATGTTGACTAATGAGACCTTGTTGTATAGTTATCAGTCAATGATGTTCAAGTAATCCTTTATTTTATTTGTTTTTTAATCCAGTTTTAGTTAAAGACTGCTGTTTGTCACTGTTTTTGTACACTTAATTCAATACATTACTAAAAAGAAACAGTTCCAAAAGCAGTGTATTTACTGATCAAACATCAGCACTGACAGTGTGTCAGAAATATACACCTCTAGGTGACGCCGACCATTTGATATTCAACACAAAACAAAGCAACCGTGTAAAAAGAGGAATAACTGCATGTCCTGTAACTGAGAATAATCTCTGGGTTATTTATAGCCAGTCAGAACATGTTTAGCATCCTGAACTGAATGATCACTGCATGCCATCAAACAATATGTATACTTGTGCACTTATGGATCTGCAAGAATTCACAATATGTTTGTGTGCTGTCGTGCTGCAACAGGCACGAATATACAAAGTGTATGTGAAATGGACAGCACTATAACATGTTATATGCAGCACAAGAGTGAAGAACAATATGGATTTTATTAAAATCATTATTAACATTATGAGTCATATTTTACTCATATTAAAATATATAGGAGAAAACGATTAACTAAATATTATCTCAATGACAGTAAAATAAGACTGGGAGTTGCATGCGATGATTGAACTAACCTGTGGAGCCTCATACGGCACGAGAGCGCTCTGTCGGCCGGTCACAGGATCATCCACATACTGACCCAGATTATTGCCCTCCACCCGGATCAAGTGACTGGCAGGAGCTGTCTGACCTGCACAGGGTCAGCAGGACAAGAGAGATTAGGAATTACAAGTGGAACGACAACGGGAATATTTCCTTTTGAGGCACATGAAAGCGACCAAGTGTGAATGTGTGAATGTGTTTTCAGTTCAAAACCTCACAAAACAATTTAGCTGTAGAATAATAGATGTATTGGCATTCAATGTCTCGTTTCAGAAAATAAGACAATCTTTGTTTACATTTTTACTTTAACACTCGCAAGTTTAGTCAATTAAATATGAGCGAATGAGCTGAAGACAAATGACTTAAAAAGGTTATCCATCATTGATGACCATATAGGCTAAGGTGGTTTGGGGTTTCAGATTTTCAACTTGCAAAGCAAAATCAACATTTATAAGGAACCTATTAGTAGGCAGTTGTTGTTAATTATGGTGGTTAGCTGGATTTTATATTGAAACAGACTGGTTCTATTATAGCAGTCCACTAGTTCTGAAATTTTTCTGCATAACATGTTCAGATCCTAGAACAGATCGTTGGATCTGTAACAGCTGGTTTCACAACTTTGTTCATGTAACCTCATGTTATCAGGTTAGTTTATTAATATGAATTAATATTTTTGAGAAAAAAAAAATAAATAGTTCAAGAAAATGTCACTACAATCAATCACATTTTATTTTGTTAGGTTAGTGGTGTGTGTTTAAAAAATGAGTTTCATTAATAAATGCTTTTAAATCTGCTGCTGTTTAAATGTTATGAGAAAAAAAAAATTTGGCCAATAATTGTTCAAGAGTCAACTAATTGAGACAATACACTGTTGATATTTTTTAGTTATAGATGCTTCAACACATGTTTGATTATATATAATGTATTCATATGTACATTTAAATGTATTTTTAGCACCAACACGAACAGTCAAATAACAGAAAAATGTATGAATCTTTTCATACTTTCATTGAAGTCCCGTCCGAGTTCATGGTTAGGACACCGTTTGACCACCTCTGTGACGTGTTCGGCTTTCTTGTAGATGGGCATGGCTCGTATCACGCTGCCGTTTGGGGGCGAGGATACCAGTTTGATCTGAATCGGACAGGTCTTGGAGATCTGACAGTACAGCTTTTTGAGCAACGGTGAGTACTGTAGAAATAATAATAATAGTAATAAAAAAAACTGAAATAAACATTTGAAACACTGCTTACGGTCAAAACAAGATTTTAAGAAAGGCATTTTTATTTCTGAAAAACAATTTGGTCCTGGGTCTGTCATGGAAATAGGTTTTCTTTTATGAAAACTAATAAGTCTTTTATGACACTAAATGTCCACACATGTCAAATATCTGATTCTTTATAAATGAAGACAAGTCATCTGATTATAAAAGAAGACATCATCTGATGAGGTCTTTCTCTTACACACACACACACACACACACACACAAAGACTCTCTCTCACACACACACACACACACACACACACAGAAATGTACACAAACACAGCGCTGTGATCCAATGGCATTCAGGCATCGTCAAATTGACAGTGCTCTGATCCAATGGCATTCAGGCATCGTCAGATTGACAGCGCTCTGATCAAATGGCATTCAGGCATCGTCAGATTGACAGCGCTCTGATCAAATGGCATTCAGGCATCGTCAGATTGACAGCGCTCTGATCAAATGGCATTCAGGCATCGTCAGATTGACAGCGCTCTGATCAAATGGCATTCAGGCATCGTCAGATTGACAGCGCTCTGATCCAATGGCATTCAGGCAACCTCAGATTGACAGCGCTCTGATCCAATGGCATTCAGGCATCGTCAGATTGACAGCGCTCTGATCCAATGGCATTCAGGCATCATCAGATTGACAGCGCTCTGATCCAATGGCATTCAGGCATCGTCAGATTGACAGCGCTCTAGCCCAATGATGTTGGGGATCCAGTGGGGCGGCAGTCATATTTCAGGGTGACCGTGCCACTCTTTATCACAACCCTGCTACAATGTAGTGCCAGTATGTGCGCTTATTGGCGCCCCTTCAGCTGGTGGCGCCCTAGGCCACCGCTTAGCTCGCGCCTATGCCTAGAAACGGTACTGGACACACACATAGAAATACACACACACAAACACTCATAGGCATGTCAGAGCTTGTCTAAAACTATAAAGACATCCCAAATATTCCCTCAAAAACCAAATGTACATGCCTGCTTTGTGCAGACTTGTATTAATGTGATTCAGATTTTATGAAAGGGAGATTGTATGCCAGGTGCTGCAACAGAATAAATATCATGAACAAGGTTTGCTGAATGCCACTGATGTTGCAATCACACTTTATACAATATTAAGGGTGTCCCATAAAGTTACATTATATCATTATACAGACTTAAATAGTACAAGTGACATCTGATCTAATCAGAATATAATAAAATTCAGTGTCAGAATTAAACACACCTAACTGTAAAACCAAAATAGCTGACTGAACTTAAGGCTGATGATACACGAGGCAACTTTTTTTGAGCAATATTGGTTGGGCACGTTTCCATTGAGAATGGGTAACCAATTTCTGTCTGGATACTTTAAATCGGTCATGGACCCTGGGTCTCACCTGGATGCCCATTGACGGCAACATCGCTCAAAAAGTCACCCGTGTATCATCAGCCTAAAGGATAGAAAAAGAAAATTTGATTATTTATTAAATATTAAATTAGGCTGTTTAAAATCTACTTTACTTGTTTGTTTGAATTTATTTTGTTTTGGAGAAGCAAATAAGAAATATTTGAAAAATAATTAAGTATATATTTTCATGAAGTAATTAAAAAGTTACATTACACGAAAGATCAAATCAATGTCAACAAATAGTTGCAGGTAAAATGCGACAAAAATAAACAACTTGTAAAACATTTTGAGCAATTTAAATTACTAACTTTTTCAGAACTCAATTTCTAATATGATGTAAAAGAAACATGAAATTAGCGTCATATTTAATATACTGTTAGTACTGCCTACAAAGTCCAGTTCTATTCAGATCTGACGATTTTACATGGTGGATGATACATTTATAATCTCATAATATAACAGTTAATATCATGATGTATTGAAATATTATTTGAAGGATGTGAGTCATATTTAGAGTAAGACTATCACGGAGACTATGACTCAGGAACCATCCAGTACAACCTAGCAACACTATGATAAACGCATAGCATAATTTGTGTTTAGTTATTATTACGAATGTTTCATCATTCATCTGTATCTTTGTTTACAATTTTCAGAAAAATCTACAAAAAAGGATTTCCCTGCTAATCTCATAAATCTACAGTAAACGTAGTGTAAAATATTTTTTTCTCAGACAGTTATTTTACAAATGTAAGAACATCAGCACAACTTCCACTCACACTTTCACTGAGAGACTATGCAAAAGAGTAGCACACACGCACGCACGCACGCACACACACACACACACACACACAAGTTTCCATGGATTCTAAAAGTTCTTCATGAAAAAATGCCTTTTAAATTCCTTTACAACGTTTTTTATTATTATTATTAAGGGTGTAACAACAAAGATTGTTCCATATATTCTTACTTCGTACATTTAACAAAGAACACAAGTGTTATTTACAAAAGCTCTATCTCTGACGTGAACAGGAATTCTTCAGGGCTCAAATCAAGCGGGAACCCATTGAACTGGACTATCAAAAGCTGGACCTACATGTGTGAAATAAAATGTAATTTAATATAATTATTTAATCGTTTTTAAACAAAGCCCTCTACATTGCAAGCATGCAAAACAAAGCAGGAAACAAGCTTTGGTTTGTAGACAGCTTGCTTGATTATACTGGCAGCACTGCACCGCTCGCTCACACAGTGTAAGTGTTGTAAGGTGGAATAAGATGATGGGCTGGAGAAAGGGGATCATTGGAAAGACACACGTTCGGGCAGGCTCGGCGGCCTGAGTGATAATGACGAGTCTGACAGCCTGATGGACATGTTTCAGCATGCCACCTGCAAATTTAGCCAACTCCCCATCTCCGTCAATAAATTCACAAATGTGCTGCCTATGCTAACGGCTGTGAAATTGCAGCCAGCATCACATACGCTACCGCTCCATTGTTCCCCCCAAGACACGCTGCGAGAAACAGTTGCATGCTACAAATAAAGACACAAATAAATTAAAGTTCCTTAAAACTGAAATCAATCATAATAAAAACAATCATTTTAATACTTAAAGTACATTATTAATATTTCTGAGAGGAAAAGGAAATATCTCTTTAAAAAATATCCTTATATAGTTTTTCTCCACATGATATCAAAACTAATATTTGGTATTTTTACAGCACATTAACGACATTTATTCTCAAGTTTTTGAGATTCACTTAAAGTCTGTTCGAGTCTCGTCTGAACTCAGAGTACACAACTGATTTCCATATTTTTGGAGAATCGTATTTTGGAGTTGGCTGCTGTTTGCTGACATGTGGAAACAAGTATTCTTTACAGGGAGGGGCAGACCTTTTCTTTCTTAAAAACAATTCAAATATTCAACTTTATAACCCAAAGAAACATTTATTTTAAAACTGTAATCTAATGGGAAAACCATTTTGCTTTTGCATGTTTCAGTTTAAATTCAGATCTCTAAATTCAGAAACTGAATAATAAGACATTTTTGAGCAAAATTAGAGATTCAAATTAAATGAAATGTCTTGGGTTAAAATGGCATAATAAAAATACATATTATGGATGAATATACTCAAGATTAATCGCTTTATGTACTCCCCAATTGTAAGTCGCTTTGGATAAAAGCGTCTGCTAAATGACTAAATGTAAATGTAAATGGATGATGCGACTGATACATTTAGCAGAATGTCCAAGATGCTTTTTTCCACACAATGAAAGTGAACTGCTGTCCCTATCCTAATCCACTTTCACTGTATATGAAAAAAAAGTAATAAATAAAAAAGTCATAAGTCATAAGGTTGAAATAGCATGAAACTGATTGCATGATTTTTCATTTTTGGTATCACCTATCACTTTAGATTCATAGCAAACAAGTCAAAACCAAACTAGAAAAATTATGGAGGGGCCAATCGATTTTATATTTAAAAATGTGTTTTTTTTTGCCTGCAATCTGTATGCCTGCACATTTGTATGAAATCTCAGCGAATGTGTGCGTTTTGTCATTTTGAGAGGAAGGATGCGCTGGTTTCGGGCCGTGTTTAGACCCGCTCGCCGTCTATGAGGGTAAAAGCTAAGAAAGAGCAGCCTCAAATACTCCACAAGCAAAGACGTGCTCAGACTTGCCCTACTTATATGCCAACAATGAAAAAAAGTGTTGGGGTCTTTATTGGAAAAGCTGAGGTGTCAGAACTCATTTTCATCCCTTATAACAGCTCCTGCTTTAAGCCTATAATGTGCGTTTGAGAGCGAGCTTTTAAACAGTTATCCCTAACACGCAATTTGTTTTTATGATTCACTCGGTGATATCATACCATAATTGGGTCTAAAAAGACAGAGGCAAAGGCCCAGGCAGAAACAGACATGATTCAGGAAGATAGCAGAAAATGACCTTAACAAAAGCTTTTCAGCGATGAAAAAAATCCCCACCTTTAGGAGCCCGCACAAGGTCATCAGAAACACAGCTGAATGAACGGAAGGACTTCAGAACCAAGGACAGAGACGTGGACTCTCAACTCTACACTGATCGCTTTTGAGCATTACTGCCTGCAAACTTATTTATATGGTTTCATATGGTTTCATAAATGCAATGTTCTGATATCTTCTGAAACCATATGATCTCTAAGTGATGCAATGTCTAAAATTGAAATGATTATTTCTTAAAAATCTTCGGTGTAACATGTCTTGATGTGCCAATTCTGAATGCAAATGAGATTTAAGAGCTGCTACCTATATGAATGTGTTCATGAAATAAAGATTAAAACTTATAGTCTCTTCTGAAGCTATCGTATGGCTTCAGAAGTCTTGAAATGTAGTGCTCAAGTAGTATGGACTATATTCATTCATTCATTCGTTCATTCATTTATTCCGGTCCCCATCAGTTTTGTTAATTTTACTAAAGTAAAACTAAAATTAAAAGTGTTAAAAATATTAATAATTAATAAATTGAAATAAATCTGAAATAAAATTAAACAATAATAACAGATACAACTTACACTTAAAAGTCTTAAATGCAATTTAGAACTAAATTAAAAGTATTATAAAATAAATAAAAGCTTAAAAGAAAAATTATTTAAAAGCAAAAAAGAAAAATTTACACAATTAATAAAACTTGAATTTAATTTTTTTACTGAAAATGTAATTAATAATAATTATTAAAAAAGAAAAGAGCAGTTGGGTCATTCTATGGAAATGTCCATTTGACCAATGACTTTTACATTCATTATATGGACAAAAGTACTGGGACACTCCCTTCTTTAGAAGAGAAAAAGGCACTTCTAAACTGAGGCAACAAAGAAACTAATGTACTTAAAAGTTGTATTTTCACCTCTGTTGCAAAATTTTTGAAGTGTATGAAATGACTGTACCCATAAGTCATTGGTGTTTGGTGATGAGTTTTTGTCTCAAGGTCTGCATTTAAAGTCACACCAGAGGTGTTCAGCTGTCTTTCTGCAGACCAGTCAAGTTCTTCCACACTGACTGAATCATCATTTCTCTTTGATCCTTGTCTTATACACAGAGACACTGTCATGTTAGAATAAAAAAGGGTCCTGTCCAAACTGTTGATTATAAAATTAGAAGCACACAATTCCATAAAATATCATTATATGCTAAAACATTGTACTCATGGAAATTACTAAAGTAGTCAAACCTTTCATTAGAAGGGGGTGACACAATAATTTTGGCAATGTATTCATAAAGTCAAATGGTAATCTAATAATGTGGTCTAAGTTTAAATGTCAAAAAAAGAAAACAAATTTAAGACATCTTGCCATACCAATTTCTGTAGAATGACCCAGTTAAGACATTCTGCAAAGCATCTTCTTTTGTGTTCTACTGCAGAAAGAACATGTGAACTAACACAAAGATGAGTAAATGATGAATACATTTTTGGATTAAATATTTCATCATATTTGGGTGAAATATTCCTTTAAACAGGGCTAAATTTCCAGCGTGCATGTAACTCATTTACTCCTTTAAGCAGGCTGAGTTTTAGTCATGTGAAATCACGTGCGATTTATTAAAACAATTTGCACAAGCATAATTATTGGCAAACAACAAAGCTAGAAGGCTTCATAGGAGTGAGGAAACATTACCAGGACAATACCAACACAGGCGATTGTGCAATTTACGAATGGTTCATCCGTGAGGTCGGTTGAGAGGAATGTTGTTTCAGGTAGCGGTAAGAAGCCCAATGCGGATCAAGTAGATTACGGTCAAAATACCCCCATGCCTCTCCCAAAGCATCCCGAGGCTACACAAACCCAAGAGCATCATGCTTTAACCTTCAGTTCGCCACACAATGACTCACTTACACAGTAATCCCAGATATCCTCAGCCTGCAAGCCTTTGTATCACACCTGGAAATTCCCTCAATTTGAGGTTACATTGCCATTCCACAACTTCACAATAATCCCGAGCCATTTCTCCGTTTCTTCTGGAGGATAAAGTAAACTATTTAATGGTCTTTAGAGTGGGCGGCAGAGTGAAAACAAAAGCTGTCATAAAAAAGTTGCAAGGCAAGCAGCTTCTTGTCGTCCTGTGATGGACATTTGCATCTAGTAGATGTTCTGAAGTTACAAAGGGCGTGAGATCTGTCATATTCTTTAAATTAATCTATGCACAGTACATTTAAGAACAGATGTGGCTTTAGTTCTCTTTTTTTTTAAAGATCAGATGTAACTTTTTTTTCTATTCCAGGAAAACTAAACAAAAATGTTGATGAGTCATCTTGCATTTACGAGCAAGATGCATTAACGTCCAATCAAATGCACGAGAATCTTCCTCCCGTAATGCCACCTTTGGAAATTTTTCTTTATATAGAAGAACCAATACTCATTTTTGAATCTACTTTGAAATCTGCCTTCAATTTGTATATGGGGTGAAGACACCAAGGACCAGAATTACTAAACAGGGCAAATTAGCACAAGAGCGCAATTCAAAACAGCACCGATGGGCGTGGACATTTCTGCGGGTGATTTACTGACAACGCGCAAATTAAAGCACACAGACGCAACACCTCATTTACATATCGACCAACGCAATATACCAAGCGCAGTGTAAATTGAATGCACAGCTGATGTCCATCAGTTGCAGGTGATCTACTTACAACAAAATAACAAAATAATTTAAGACATGCTTTTTTTTGGACGTTAAATAATGGCGCAAATACCAAAATTGCATTGCGTGATTCATTTGAATACTCTCCTCCCATTAATTGTGTGTCTGAAAGGGAAACTCCTACAAATGCATATTCAAAAAGTTCAGGCACAAAAATAACTGTCCACACCTTTTCAGTGCTAATTCTTCACTGCACAACGCTTTAGTAAATCCTGACAAAACTATTTTAACGCCAAAAGACGCTTGTGTTAGCGTAAGCTGTTAGTAAATCTGGCCCCAACACTCTTAAAAATAAAAGTTGTTTATTGGCAATGATGGTTCCATGAAGAACCTTTAGCATCCATGGAACCTTTCCGTTGCACAAAAGGTTCTTTATGGTAAAAACTGTTCTTTAGATTGTTAAAATGTTCTCTAAGAAAAAGTGGTTCATTTAAGAACTTTTTATTGAAAGGTTCCAAAAAAATGCTTCTCCTATGCCATCACTACAACCCCCATTCATTTTTTTTTACTTTAAAGTGTTTACTCATAAGCTTTGACAAAAAAAATACCACCAATAGTACCACCAAATAAAACAAGCTCAACAACATAACTGCTTTATTCATACTTTTCAGCTTTTATGAATATGTTTAAGGTAATGTCCACTCACATTATATGAAGACTTATATATCAGTACTCTAAACTATTATTTTTAACATGCAGCAGGATGCCTCAGGATGCTGTTACATGATCAGCCGAATAGTACTTCCTTAATCTCGACAACCCGATTCTTGGGGTTGTGAAATGAATAAATCATGGGACAAAACGATATTTCCACAATGGCATATTGGTAACCGTTAACCTTCTTTGTTTGCTGCATCAGCACTAGTAAGTGTCACTATAAAACCCAAGACTTCTATCATATCAGCCACTGCAAAATAAACAAAAATACATCCCCTTTAAATGTGCCCTTTAAATGTTTATTGTTTATGTTGCACTACAGCAGACATCTTGGACTTACTGACAACTAGTGGCATGGAGCATCATTTCCATGCAGAATCCATCAGAGATGGATGCCTTTGCAGAATGATATTTTGAATATTTTAATGTGCAAATTTGAAAAATTCTTCAAAATTCAGAGTGCATACTTCACCAAAAAAATTTAACTTGTATTAAGTATTATTTACGCACTCTCGTGTTGTTTTCAAACCTGCATTTCTTTATTTTTTCTGCAGAACACAAAATGTATTTTTTTTAATTAAGATTGGTTCCATGGACAAAAACCCCCCAAACAACAAGTAGTAATAATAATAATATATATATATATATATATATATATATAGTATGTACCACAGAAGAAAGAAAGTTAAACAGGTTTAGAATGGGTTAGGGTTAAGCAAATAATGTGATTTCTAAACATTATTTCTAGTCTTCATTGACTGAAGTAGTGTCGTATGAAAAAATATGACACAGTAAAAGAAATTCATTTTTGATCAAAAATGCTGACATTAAAGTCTGCGTGAACTGGAAGTTTGCGATCGTTTTTACTTCCGTATTGTGACGTACTTCTGAGAGAAACAGAATATTGAATGATGAAAATAGAAGGCGTGGCTTGTTTTTCTACTGAGAATTGATTGGATGTAGTAAAGTAGGCGTTTGATTCAGAAATGAACACTGACAGTTGGAGGGGTGTGGTTAAGGATGTCACGCTCATGTCCAAGCCGTCAAACTGATGTCATCAGAGAAGGCCGTTCATTTTAGCGGGGAGGAGCATTTTCAGAATTTAATTAAAGATTATGAAGGCTAACACTTTTTTGTGGATTGACTTGCATGAATTATTTGTTCACCATAAAAATAGCAATGTGCGCTAGCAAAATAAATATAGTCAATTTTGAATTCTCGCGGACTTTAATATTTTGATTCAGCCATACTTTGAGCCGAAAGTTAAAAATCCTGAAAACTTATGCTGGTTAGTTACATCTAGACCAATCCGAAATTTGTATCCACTATGCAAGGAATATTCCCAAAGATTTTCACATGCATGAAGATTTAATATAGAGAAAACAAGATCCTATGTAACAATATCATGCTTCTAGATCCTATTTAACAGTATCATGCCTGCTTCTCTTATCCTAAAATGTAAACAGCAATCTGTGCTGCAAACTCCACTTATGGCCTTTTTAAAAGCTTATCCTGCTGTTATTGTTGCTCACAGAGGCCTGGTCTTTGAGAATGGAGGTGACAGTCTTCACACACCGACACTGAGTGATGGCCATAGCACTCACCTTTCTGGGGCTGCTATCACCTTACACATCCACAGTAAGTCAGAGACCAAGCCTCACGCTTGACTTCATCCAACAAACAGCCTAAGAGCTGCCGACACAGGAAAGAGCCCCATCTCCTGTTTCAGAGGGTCATCTTCATGACAGACTGATGTAGCACCTTTCCTCATAGCCACACTGACTGCTCTGGTTTCAAGCTCCTCTGCTTGACATTACTGTGATTCTTTTCCTGTGTGGATGCACTTTATTTATGAAAAACCTTATGAGTACCATCTCTCATATACAGATCTGAACTAACCCATAACGTAAGGTTAATAATTCTGTAAGCAACCACCAAGCAATGCACTAGCAACCACTCAGAAGACCCAAGCAACTGCACATCTACATGCTAAAAACACTTGCTTTGAGCTCCAACAATTTCTAAAATCCAAAGCAAACATGTAAACAAGCAAACATTAGATGCACTAAAGAATTTAAACTTGATGATTCTGTCATTATAAGGGTTTACTAAGGAATTTAAGGAACTTCATTGCGTTGTTGATAAGACAAACTAATCTCATGCTAAATATAAAGGTTTTGCATTTTTACATTTGTGTAGATCAAAGACAGCGCTGAGAACAGTCTGTGCAGTTTACTTTTAAAATTACAATCATAAAAGTGCATGCAAGTAGACTATAAAGAAATAAAGATACAGCTGAAAAATAACATACCTATTTTTTAACATCAACTTTTAATTTATATGAATGTTGAAGAGAATTATTATATTCAGATGCTGTTAATTGTCATCCTTTTTTAAATTTGTCTAATTTTAAATTTTCACAATTTTCAACGATAGTTTATTTTGCAGCTCATACAATTCCCAAAAGCGTAAAAGTCCATAAAACGAAATGAGGTCATAAAATTGCTAAAATAATAATTATTTTCATATATATATATATATATACTAAGATATAAAATACAGTTCAAAAGATTGGGGTCAGTAAGTTTTTTTCTTAATAAATTAATACTTTTATTTAGCACAAACTACAAAAGTAACACTACATCAAAAGTGACCGTGAAGACTTTTCCATTAATATATAATACATATACATTTAATTAATATCTTTAAATATATTGTTTCACCAAAGAATCTTAAGAGAAAATAAAAATCACAGTTTCCACAAAATATTGGTATGATTTCTGAAGGATCATGTGACACTGGAGACTGGAGTAATGGCTAATACAAATTCAGTTTTACAATCGCATTAATACATTTCTAGTTTAATATATTTTAAAATGTAAAGAGTTATATTAAATTGTAATAATATTTGACAATATTACTGTGTTTTTACTCCTATAACTGAAGCCTCCGACCGTGAACATAAGAATTTTCTTTCAAAAACATTTACATACTCCAAACTTTTTAACAGTAGTGTAGGTTATATAGAGAACTACAGCATGTCACACCACAGGACACTGCTTGAAATTTCATTTTTAGGAACAAAGCGGGAACGCCGCCAAAATGAGAGCCGCCAAAAACAAACAGTGAAGAAAGAGCAAACAAGCAACTGAAGAAGAGAGTAAAACTGATGCCTGCACATTGCGAGTGTGTAAAAAGAACTGTGTGTACACGGGTTCACGAGGAGCTCACGTGATACGGTTGCACCACAACCGAGACGCCGTACTCACCGTCCAGGTGGCTGACTTGGCGGTGCTCGACTGCTGGAAGGTGACCTCGAAGTTATGCGGCCCGGGGTAGTCAGTGTTGGAGGGGATGGCCGGGGCTGGAGACATGGCCTCGAAGGTCGAGTTTGGCTGCGAGTAGGGTGACGGCGTTGGCACGTTGGAGGTGGTCTCTGAGCTGTAGGGGCTGGTAGACGCAGCTCTGTTCCCCAAACCTTGTTCCATACTGCTGCTCAGTAGGCTGTACTGAGACTGAGAGGAAAGGCAGAAAGAGAAGGAGGGTGAGACAGGTGAAGGAGGGAGGCATAAAGTTGACTTTGAGGGAAAGAGGGAGGAGATAAGACTCCATCCACTCCACTTCTAGAGCTCCAGTTACACCACGCCGGAGCGTACGAGAGAGAGTCGAGCCTCCGGGCGAAGGGTAGGTTGTAGAACACAACCGTAATCTGTCCAATGTCTAATTGCCTGCCATTCTCTTCTCTAACTTACAAACACGAAACTCACAGATCATGCCCACCACTCATAAATTATGAAGTTTTGTGCTAGAAGTCCAGCTCGACAGATGTGTTAAAAGTAAAGCTCAGCTGGACAAATACGTAATTACATGATAACATTAGCTAATTTGGTGACAAACAATGTATTTTCATGCTTTTCACGAGTTCAAAGTCCTCAAACATAGACATTTTCTTTGTTGTGTTTTATTTGTTTCATATTTCCATGCATTCAGAATATTTTAGCATAGTTAAGAAATGTTAGCATCAATTTTATAAATTTTTGTTTTTTTAATCGTCCCATATCATTTGTATGGAAGCCCGTGTCCGGCACTGAATAACTTTTTAATCTCACAATTCTGACGTTTTTCTTTTTAAATTGCGAGTTATAAAGTCAGAATTCTGAGGTAAAGTCAAAAATGCATAATTATATCTTAAAAATTCTGACTTAATAACTCGCAATTGCAAGTTTAGATCACGCAATTGTGAGTTCTGACTTTATAATATCCAATTGTGAGTTTATTTTTCACGATTAAGACTTCATGACTTGCTATTGGAAGTTTATATATTGTAATTTTCACTTTATTTAATAAAATTGCCTATTTTATCTCACAAATGTATGCAATTCCGAGAACAAAAATATAAAATGCAAGTTTATATCACACAATATTGAGTTCTGACTTTATAACTTGCAATTGAATGCATAATTCTGACATTTTTCTCTGAATTGTGAGATAAAAAGTGACGATTAACTTTTTTATTTTGTATTCAGTGCCAGAAATGAGCTTTTATACATTTGCATGGACATAAATGAACTACGCAGTTTGTTGAACAGAGGTGGGTTATTAATTTTCTGAGTTATGAGACTTACGATTTTTAAAATTGGACAAAATCTCAGACTTGGAAGCCAGAGTCATATCTAAAAACCACAATATCAGAAAGACTTTGACTGGGATCTTTCGTCTTGGGACAGTGAGAAACCACCAAATATGCAACACCTTAGCAACATCTGAGCAGCACAAGACTCTAGCATCAATACAGAAGCTTTTACAGAAATCAAATGCAATTTACTTTACACTGTTATTATATAAATACGACAAAAATGATCACCAAAACCTCAGAAAATACTAACATTATCACTTGATTCATGCAGACATGTTTTGATATAATAACTCAAAGTTCAGGTAAAAAGCATGATGGGAAATATGATTCCTACAAAACACGTGGACCAATCAGATCCCTATGAAATGAGATAGCCAAACTGCAACACAAGTCAAGCAAAGAGAAAAGACTTTACCTTCTTTTTCACATAGTACATTGTCCAAACTGACAGAATCACATGTCCTCGGCTGTTAAACGACACACTGATGAACCCACAGAAACCAAAGTGAGTAAAACACTCATCTCACAAAGTCTGCTCAACCTGAGACGTTATCACCTGTTCTCGCTCTCCAAGAACTGTCCTCTGTGGAGTACTGATCCTCGTGGACACGGCCAGAGGGACGGAGGTCAGAAACCACACATTGTCCTAATTATAGCATATCGGCAGTCAGACAACACCTGCACAAGTATATACTTGCCGGAAGACACTTTCTCGTGAATAACACCATTGAAGCAAGCACAGCAGAAAAGAGACTTATAGAAGAAGCAAAGGGTTTAAAGGTAGACAGATGAGTTTAAAAAAAAGCATTTAACTGAAAACTAGAAACACGGGGTGCTTCCTGCAAAATTCAACACAGAAATGCTGCTAAGAGATGCTACGTTTTAATATCTACTTCAGTGTAAATTTATGGGAATTTTCCATCTGTTTTATGATGCACCAAGAGAAAACTGCAAATCTGACCACTACAAGCCACATCTCTCCTCAGCAAGCTGCAAGATTTGAAGAATCATTCGTGCTAATAGTGATACTTGCATTGTATCAGTGTAATCTAGGCCTATTTCTAATAGATTTCTGAACTTAATTATTGCCTCACATAGCGTGCTTTCCATAAATGATCTTAAGATGAGCAATAAAATGTGAGAAACGCTGTTTGAGAGTCTACACACACACACACACACACACACACACACACCCAGGTGTGCCTCATCAGTAAGTCTTAACATGCTCTGTGACAAGTTGAAACAGAACAGAAGCATTGTTGTGTGTGTGTGTGTGTGTGTGTGTGTGTGTGTGTGTGTGTGTGTGTGTCTGACAGAAAGAGAGAGAAAGAGAAAGAGAGAGAGTGTGTGTGTATGCGTGTTGTGTGCACGTGTGTCTGTGTGAATAAATTATTCAACATTTAATTTTTGTACATACATGCTCACTCTCTCTCTCTCTGTCCATCTTGTATATAATTAATGAATTCTCCTTTAAACTAACATTCATATCATGAAGAAATGTCAATATGCTTTCACTATTACTGACAGCCACAGATATTCATTCAACCCAGATTCAACTCTAATGAAGGCAGATTTTAAAAGTTGGGCAACTTGGGCCAAATTGTCACATTCGTTTTAAAAGTTATAAATGCATACATTATGCAATACATGGTTTAAATTGTAAATGTTTTTATATTTACTAGTTTGTTTGTTTTTTGTGATGTATTAATCATTTTTACTGTAAGGCTTAATAAGGTGTTTAGTGGCAGGTTTATTGTGGCAACTTACCCCGTATTGTGTTAAAACATGTTCAATGAACTACTGTATGTGACCACAAGTCTTTATACAGTATATATAATATATTTAAAAGTATATATTTGCTATAACAAAGTCAAGTCAAGTCACTATTATTGGTATAGCGCTTTTAGCAATGCAAATTGTGTCAAAGTATTTAGACGGGGAAATAGTTTGTCGAAGTAGTGTCATTCTCCTCTGGCCAGACACAATCAGCAGTTTAAATATAGTCTAAAGCAGAGTCAGACTGTGCAAGGACTCATCTGGTTCCTGTTGTCTTGTCCTGATGGCCGTCTGGAGACAGGTAAGCAGTATGCAGATGTGTCAGTGAGCTGCAGAGATGTTTACTGTACTAACATGAAAAACAGCACCCTCTGCTGCAAACTGAAAGCACTGACATTATCACATCTGTTTAAAACTGCTCTGTTGAATCCTGATAATAACCTAATGAACTTAAGTAGATGTTCTGGACTTTGTAAACAGGTGTGAGATGACTGAACTAAACTGCAAAATATCAAAATGTTGCATGTTGCAATATTTCTGTCATCCCTCTAAATGAATCAAAACAAAACCAAAGTTGTGCACAGAAAGAAACATCAACAGGTGTCCGTCTTAAAGATATACGGCAGCTATAGCATTAAAACAGCTGAAGGTTTCCTATCAAGCAGCATCACACGTTTCATCTCACATTAATAACACATGAAGAGGTTTCAATTATTGTTTAAAAGATCATTTAAAAACATTTTCGAGGATCAGTCAAAATTAAGTTTTTAAGCATTTACAAGCGCAGCTGTGTAATTTATAATCGTAGCTACTATAAGTTGTATACTACAATAATATTATTATTTGCAAATCAATCATAGATAAACCTAGAATTAAAGACCTAGTATAAAAACAGACTGATATTTTAACAGTCATAGAAGATCCATTTATAAATGTAATTTAATAAAATGATTAATAACATATAAAATATTAAATTCAATTCAATTAAATATTGGTCTCTAAAGTTTTAAGCCAGGCACAATGAATCTGGAAGACAGCGAGCAAAGAAAGAATATTGCTCCTGAAAAATCAATGGAATCGTTCAGAAACCGCTCACCTACCGCGCTGTAGTAATGAGGCAGGTCACCGATACACAGCATAGTGGCGTTCCCGCTAGGCAGGCAAAAGACAGGGGAGAGTCTCCCACTGGTCTGGTCATGTGACCTCCCCAAAACACAGGTGAGTTCTGCAATTCTCAGTTCTTCACGTCTCACGTCTTCACTTTAGACGCTCCCAGAGAAACTAACTTGACACAACAACTCCAGGAAAGGTAAGGCACTCGGAGTCGCTTTTCTGATTTTCCGCCAGTTCTCTTTGCCCTGTCAGCTTCTAGATGCAGCCAACAACAAATCTTTGGCCCTCCCACTTTTTGGCCTCATGACTATTCATTAAGTAAAACAGCAGGCCCAGACATGCCCATTTGTCTTTTAGACTATACCACTTTTTCAAGGGGATGGTTAGATTGATAATTATTATATATATATATATATATATATATATATATATATATTATTTTTATTACCTACACTTTTCTGCTAGAAAAACAAAAAAGAGATTCCAAACAGCTTGGAGTAATTTCCCTTAAGAGCCAAGTGAAAAGCAAACATCTGAAAATCAATACATTCTTGAAAATGCCTGTCCAAGTCTAAAGTGAACAACCAAAACATCTCAATAAGGAGAACAAAAATCCATACGACCTAGAACAGATCATTTACAGAATTCTGGAACTATTGATGCAAGTCAAAAATATAGACACGGCAAAGCAGAGCACATTTAAATTCATTTAAAACCTGTCAAAAACATGTTTGAGTCATATTTCATCCCCCAAAAATAATATATGTTTTAAAAATTATATATATATATATATATATATATAATATGTATTTTTTTCAAAAAATAGATAAATAATTAAAATATATTAGGACAGGCTATCTTATATATATATATATATATATATATATATATATATATATATGCTATTTTAGGAAAATTATGTTTTTTTTGTTTGTTTGTTTGTTTTGCATTACAGCAATATTTAATTACATTTCCACAATTCTCATTAAATGAAAAATTAAATGCATTAAAAAATTCAAAATGCAACAAAATCATTATTATATGTCATTACTATATTATCAATTATATATATATATATATATATATATATATATATATACATACATACATACATACATACATACACAAACACACAGCACTTTAATTTGTATAATAATTATTATTTTTTTCACTCAGTAAAACAAAATAAAAACTATAGTACAGTAATAAGAATCAAATTATGGAAATGACAAAAAAGGATAATGTTCAGATGATTTACGATAATGAGACTAGAGGGAAACTGCGCTTAAATGTCTTTTAGGACTATCATAATGGTCCTAAAATAGGCTGCCTTTATAATCAAAATATAATTAATTTTTATTTATTTTGATTTTGGGGATAGATTTGACCTCGTGAGACTCTGTGTGTCCATCTATCATCCCTGTGTCCTGCTCTGTTTCCCCAGATGGGAGGCAGGAGCAGGTGTCATGTTCTGGGCTTGGCTTTGCTCTCTAATTAAAGCACTACAGCCTCCTCAGACACTGCCTGCTGCAGAGCCCGGAGGGAGGGAAACAGCACAGGAGAGGGAAACTAGGGACTGAGGAGGGAATCCTGATGGATACGGAGGGAAAACCAACACTGTTCAGTAGTACAGGGCCTCTTGTTTTTTTTTTTTGGGATGGGAGGCATGATGTTGCAATGAAATGAAAGGGAAACATCATCCATAAAGCCATATATCAATGGAAAGCTTTCAGCTTGCATTCAGCTTTCAGATGATTTATAAAAAATATTAACCTTATGACTGGTTTTGTGGTCCAGGGTCACAAATGAATACAAATCCTAAAATAAACGATTATGAGTTACAGCAGCAAATATAAACTCCTTCCATTAAGATTTGATTGGAAGAAAAAGTCATTTTCAAATGTTATTTGTCAACTAACCATATGTAAAGCTAAATTATGAGCAAAATACAATAGACAAATATAAATAAACCATAAACACTCTTAAAAATAAAGGTGCTTCACGATGCCATGGAGGAACCTTTGTGTCATTGTGCATTGTTTTACACTCACTTCTCCTTGACTGGTTTTACTGAGAATGATTTAGATGTTTGTAAATCTGCACTGGCTTCTTACCATGACGTTGTCGTTCATGTCTCTCATGTCTCTCATGTGGTAGACGTCCATGCAGACTTCAGCACGGTTGCTGGGCAGGCTGCTGGAAGCCACCCTGTTCCCCGAGTGTCCTGCCTGAGAAGCTCAAAATATGTGCTGTCTGGCTCGCTGTAATAGAGAAGGTACGTGAATCGTCATGTAAAGCATCCCCATACTGTGTCTGAATGTTATGTACTGTAATCACAAAAACAAACTGAACAAATCTTGAAATTGTACTCATTAATTGTTACTAATACATCAACCTAAACTGTAAATGCATGCAAATGAACTCACAGGGTACTCCACAAGTTTTCAAAGGTTGTACCCTCATCAGCGGTGGACGACTGGGACATCTTGGATGATGGACAATCCACCGCAGGGCAGATCACACTGAAAATCACATAACAAACATGAGTTACCAGAGGTACAGAAAGCAAACGCAACCTTTAAAGCAACCTTTAAACCTTACAAAAAAACGTATTTCACTTTTTCTAAATCTTCATCTTTCTCTTTATCTTTCTCTCCTTCCCTTGCTAGCTTGTATTTATTTGAACAATTCCTGAGACTTGGTGTTATGAGCACTTCCTCTGTTTGTTTGCCTCTTCAAGATAAATCGCTTTATGTATTCCCCAATTGTAAGTCGCTTTGGATAAAAGCATCTGCTAAATGTAAATGTAAATGTAATGTAAAGCAGTGAAATGACCCGCTGCAGTTCAGTGCATTCAACTGCAAACCAACAACCATAAAGCATTTCTGCAATTCTTAGATATTTATAACTGATTTATCTGAAATAAAGTCGTTTTGGATGTATAAAAGTAATGTATTTAGGTTGATTCAGCTATATTGCATTATATTAATAACAGTGTTCCTGTGTGGCTCAGTAGTAGAGCATTGCGTCAGCAGAGCAAAAGGTTGTGGGTTCGATTCCCAGGGAACACATGTACTAATGAAAATGTATAACCTGAATGCATTGTAAGTCGCTTTGGATAAAGGCGTCTGCTAAATGCATAAATGTATTAGCGATCACAATTTTTAGGTAAAAGAAAAACCTTGAGGGTGAATTTAAGCGTGATTTATTTAGATTCTATTTTATTTTATCAAACTGAGCTGAACACTCTAAAGAGATTAATGAAAATTACATTAGAAATTAATTAATTTATTTGTATTAATTAAATAAAAAAACAAATCCTCCAAATGACATATAATACCAACACAATGATTCTCCATTTTAATCATAGTCATTATTCATTAACGGACCCAGCTATTTTATAAAAGACACTGATTCTGAAGAAGAGCTCTGTATTCATGCTCTGTAAAATAACTCTTTCTGACCGGCACTGTTTAAAGACTGAACACACAGGATTGGATTTGACAGTAATTTCCACCCTGCCGCCCAACGCATCTTCCCAGCAGATTTTCAGGCTGGATGCAGAGATTCAGAATAAAGATGCCAGGCTGGACGTGTCCGAACCTGCCTCGGTGCTACAGACTTCCTCCATCATATTACTCACAGGACATGAGGGCTATACACGTCTATAACCACACCAGAACAAGTCAACACAGATGAGCCTGGATCATCCAACTCTAACATACTTTAAAACATCTGGGGAAAAATATACAATTTCATAAACAATCATAGAACTAAGTTCAGATGTGAAAGCAGGTTATGTCATTTATTAACAGTGGTCATGATTTTATGTATAATTTGAATGTAAGAAAAAAAGCATTGCTTTTTTTTAAAGAAAAAGCCAGATAAATTATTCAAAATCCCATATCTTAATATATTACTGAATAAAAAATATCAATACAATCATACTGTGAATGATATTTAAAGATGCTTTAAACTCAACTTGCAGTAAACAAGATACTCACACTTGTGCAATGAGATCAATTTGAAGAAAATAAACCCCAGTACTATTTTTATTACACTGTTGTTTCCACAGTGTGACAAATATATCCCATAACATATCCTATACAATTTGTATTGAAAGAAAATTAAGTAGGCTATTTCTAAAATAATGCACTCACCTTATAAAAAAAAACTATGTCTATAAAATGTTGATAATATTTCTATTCATGTTTTTTATACTGATATTCTGATTTATTCAATTCAATTTCTGTATGGGCTTGACTAAAAAATACCCTGAACATTCACAACGTTTTTGTCCAGGATAAAATATATAAATATAGTAAAGAAAGTAAGCTTAGTTCATTAAAAACATTTTGATCTTAATCATGCCACCAACAAAAATGAACCTGGCATAAAGCTATTTTACGAATATTAGGCTACTTCAGCTAAATCAAATGTGATGCAGAAAAAATGTAAAAGATAACTTAATCAGTTGTATATATTTATAACATAAATACGTAACATTTTTGTAACATATATATAGGCAACTCTTTTCATGAGAAAGCTGTTCAGCCTTTCGGTTAAAAGCAGCCATCTCGGAATAGCGGATTTATCTTCACTTGTTTACTAAATAAAAACATTAATAATGTGATATTATAACTGTAATTTGGAGAAAACTAAATTTGAATTAAAAAAATAATAATTTTAATTTGAGAAACGTTTAAAATCAACATTATTTCCTTCGCCATGACAAGCCCGGTCTCCCCTTCAATTAAAATGAAATAGATAGGTCTAAATTTGCTCATTTCAAACAAATAATAATAATAAATAAAAGGAAGACGTTTTCTCCTGTAAGTGCCTTCAGGCAGAACTCAAACTGACCGTTGCAGCGCGTCGCGTCTGTTCCCTCGGTTACACCGCGCGCAAAACACCTTCCTCTGAAAGGTGCACAAGATCAATTATATTACACGCAGACAAAACTGACTGAACATTTGAAAGGACTAATCTATGATCACATGTTTAACACACCTCACATAATCATATGTTGCTCCTAAATGCTTCTTTGGCCAAGGCCTAGGCTAAATCTTATTATTCAAATGTATCCACTTGACTTTCCGTAACCTGCATGGAGGCCTAAAACGTTAACAACAATCAACAAATGACAGTTCTCATTAGAAAAGCTAAATTAAATTTGATTAGAAAGAAAGAAAGAAAGAAAGAAAGAAAGAAAGAAAGAAAGAAAGAAAGAAAGAAAGAAAGATGTATCGCTAAATAAATCATGCCAATCTACAGAAGCTGAATGAACTGAATTCAGGAATAAGGCAGGGCTTTGTTTATATATCTTAAGTTGAAGTCCGAGCTCTAGTTTATGAACGAGGCATCGTCGTGTTTACTCGTTTTGACCTGTAAGTTATTCCCGTGGTAGCTGCCACCTTGAGGACTTCAAGCTCTGGCAGCAATTATACACACAACAGGGATTCAAGCGGAGAATTGAATTATCACTTGACAAAGGACGTGTATTTATATCTAATGAAGCTGTATCTTACCGACGCAAAACTGATCCGCCATAGCACCCCACCGGACGAAACGCGCTCTATTATTCCTCAGTAACGCTTAACTTCAGCCCGGGTTTCGATATAAAGCTAAACAGACGAGCTCAAAAATATTGGGAAATTAAAAAACAGTATTCATACAGACTGCAAAGTATTTCGGGCGAGCGTAAGTCCATTGAGCACAGTATAAACTAATACAGCACCCTTGACAACCAATCACACAAACGCGTCACACACATCTCCTGCATTCATTTACCCGCTGCACTGCACTGATGCAATTCATAGTTATTCAATCTGATTTAAAATTAATTTGCAATAGCCTATAATATCATTTATAATATAAGATGTTGTCGTTTTAATTTAGTTTAGATTTATTACATGGCTATTATATATTATTAGGACATAAGATTGAATAATTATGTAACAATAATATGACGATATATCATTGGATAGCTTAAAAAACAATCTAATAAAATATAATATAATATAACAGGCTACATTAGCTACACTGGATAACGAAATAGAAACAGATATGAAGTAAGCTGGAGCTTAATGAATTATGACTAGCTAGCCTACTTGTGAAAAGTAAAAAAAGAAAGAAAGAAAGAAAGAAAGAAAGAAAGAAAGAAAGAAAGAAAGAAAGAAAGAAAGAAAGAAAGAAAGAAAAAGGTGCTCTCTTCAGAAGTTCATCTTTCTAATCAAGCATATTTAGTCTACTGTAGGCTACATGTTGACAGAAAATTATCATAGTGAACTCTGACCACTGCATCAGCTTTGTGGGACACTGATCGATTTCTCTACTTATATATAGACAAACACAAGCTAACACAATTAAATCGCTATGGTGCACTTAGATATGTTTTAGTTTATTTAACAACTAAACTACTACATTGAAGACAAAAACGATCAGTAGGGTGATTTAAAATATATATATTTATTTGCATTATTAATGCATTTGAATACAACTAGCCTAAGTTACTTAACTAACACAATTCTAGTCTATAATAATAAGCTATTGTAGTGAACGATTAAAGCATGAGGAGATATTGCTTGCGTTCACTTAAAGTGGTACTAGATATTATTCCCATAAACTCTCCTTTTTTACCGTGACAAATCTTACATACAGTAAAGAGTTCAAACAAGCCATACACACTATATTTATAGTACATTTACTTACCAAACAAGTTATATTCCTGGCTTGCAACAACCTATGGCGATGTTCTCTGGATCCCAAAATCAGTTTCCTTGACCTGCTGTGACCCTACAGCCTTGACATGTAGCAAACGAGCTGCGAATTAAGCCATTGATCAACAAAATGCACCGTGAATCTCTCCCTGTGGTTAAAGGCCGTATGCGGGAGAGACAGATGAGGCTGATTAAGCAGGTATAGGGTAATAGGTTGGCGGAGTGTGAGTGCACTTGGCTGTGGAGGGTTGGGTTGGGGAATTGTTGGGGGACGGGAGGAGGCGTTAGCCGCCGTTTGGGCGCACGCGAGCGGGAAACACTAATCCCATATTCTGGGATCTGATTAAAGCTTGACATTTACATTAAATAAAGTAAATTCAGTCCATCTGTATATACGTATGGTGTGATAGTCTAATTCGACTGTAGAAAGACTAAAACTGTCCCTAAGACATCGATTTAAATCACCTGCCTCTCCTGACAGCATAAAGACGTTTGCATTTGCTTTTAAATTCAAAAACGATACAGTCACAAAATTTGGAAAATGTCATAAATGTCATGACTCGGCCTGAGCTTAGAAAATATATTTATTCTTAAAGCACAGCCTACTAGAAAAAAAGACGACGAAACCACATTTCCCACAATTCCCTCGTGACGCCGACAATAAAGCGTGGCGCTGATTGGCCGTCAGCATGACACAATGACGCTCTCCTACACGTCACTTCTGAAACAGTAAGCGATTTGGTTAGAGATCGTTTGATTCACGAGACAGTCGATTCTTATCAATGTCTTTATGTTTTATCCTGCAAATGTCTTAATAGTTCACCGAAAACCTCTTCGGATCAGTACTCAGAAAGGTAAATTGTTATCATGTAGTAAATTCTGGATTTGACACACTTGAAAAGTGGTTTAAATAATAGATTTATCAGCCTGCCTCCTACACGGGTGAATCTCTGCTGTTATTAAGAATAGGTCATGCTTCATCCCAAAATAAAAAATGTAAAGAAACATATTTTGTATGGAACATTACTTACTTTGGGCATTACTTCAGTATTTGTGCAAAGTGTTAATTTTTGTAATACATTTAATGCTGATTTACAGCCTTTATTCTGATTTATTGAGATTTACACATCTCACAATGGTCTACAGTAACGTTGGTGTAAATCTGATGAGAATCACAAATGACAATTACAAATAAACAAGTCAAATGTCTTTAAATGTTCCTTAAATGGGCTTTATTTAACAAATTTATTTATTTTACTTTCTGAAAAATCTATCTTTTGATTTTGTAGTGTAGTATTTTTGAATAGTTTGTGTCTCTGATACAACATCTTTTTTTAGAGTCAACATTTCAAATGATGCATCAACACAGTAACTATACAAGAAATATATATATTTGGTTCCAGTAGCATGAATTTCTCAGAGGTCTTCAAGCAGTCCAATCAGTTGTGCAAAATTTCTCCAGATGGGAAATATTTGGTATGATGCTTTTCTTACAGCTATCAACATTATCATATGACAAATCAAATTGTGCCTAGAATTGCATACTTCCAAACTTAATCTTTCTTATTAATTACCACATTTAATTTGGGCTTGTAGGCCACCTGTGTTCAGTACCGCCTGGTGGTCCGTGATTTCAACACCCTTCAGATCATGCACCTGTACACATGCCTGGACCAGGTGATGCACATGGAGTGGTCCTCTGACTCCCTCTTCATCCTTTGTGCCATGTACAAAAGAGGACTGGTGCAGGTATGACAGGCTGCCCATTGCATTTATTGATGCACTTTTATCTGATTTTATTCTGGCTATTTTTAGCTTTTACCCAGAAGGTCTTAAAAAAAGCTATAAAAGCACATCCATACGTCTTCTCAACGAGACACATGATCTGATGTGTCACATCTTTGCTTGTCACTTTTTCAGCAAATGAATAACATCACCTGTCTAATTAAATCAGCTTACCTTTGCAAGGGAAAGCGCCAGTCTTTCATGTTGAGCCATTCAACAGGGCGACAGGATTCAGATGTTTGTTACTGAAGTTTCTCTCTTTTCGCTCTCTCAGGTGTGGTCTCTAGAGCAGCCGGACTGGCATTGTAAGATAGACGAGGGTTCGATTGGACTAGTCTCGTCACGCTGGAGTCCTGACGGGCGACACATACTCAACACCACTGAGTTCAATGTAAGTAAGGAGGAGTCAGTTTTGCACCGTGTCAACTGTTGCTGCCCATAAATAAAGACCTGAAAATAACAGACAGTCCATGCACAGGACTGATTCTTTCAATGGGGTCACAATCAGAAAAGAGTTTAAACACTGCTCTTCTGAAAATTACTTCTTATGATCACATTAATACACAAAACATGAGACCTAAAGTACAAAAATACCTACATTTGGACTAATAGTACTATCTGCAAAATATGATGGTGTTTTTAATGACACTACATGTTATTTTCATTGTACAGTACCTTTCAAACATTTGGGGTCGGTACAAATGTTATTTTGAAATAAGTTTTTTTCTGCTCAACAAGGCTGCTTTTCTTTGATCATAAATGCAGGATTTGTAAATAAACTATTACATTTTCTGGTGAGGCTTGGACTTATTGGACTTGAGATCCAATAAGGGAAACACCAGTGCAGTACATTTAATGTAAATAAATAATTAGAAAAAATATAATGTCAAAAATATTAAAAGGGTAGTCCAAATATTAAGTTAAATAAAATAATAAAAGTCCCAGTGATTACACAATGAGGCCATATAGAACAATATATGAATAAATAACGGCAAATGTTACATATTGTGAAATATAATTGCAATTAAAAATATGTTTTTTCTATTGTAAGATATTAAAATATGTTATTTATTCCTGTGACGCAAAGCTGAACTTTTAGCATCATTACTTGTCTTCAGTGTCACATTATCCTTCAGAAATCATTATAATATGCTGATTTGCTGCTCAAGAAACATTTCTGATTATTATTACAGTTGCAGTTGTGCTGTTTTCTGCACGGAAACTTTTATGCATATGTTCTTGATCCAAGCATCAAACATGTGATCATAGATTAGTCCTTTCAAATGTTCAGTCAGTTTTGTCTGCGTGTAATATAATTGATCTCGTGCACCTTTCAGAGGAAGGTGTTTTTCTTGTGTGTGTAACCGAGGAACAGGCAACGCTGCAACGGTCAGTTTGAGTTCTGCCTGAAGGCACTTACAGGAGAAAACGTCTTCCTTTTATTTATTATTATTATTTGTTTGAAATGAGCAAATTTAGACCTATCTATTTCATTTTAATTGAAGGGCTTGTCATGGCGAAGGAAATGATCCAAGCATCAGAAATCATTATAATATGCTGATTTGCTGCTCAAGAAACATTTCTGATTATTATTACAGTTGCAGTTGTGCTGTTTTCTGCACGGAATTTTTTATGCATCTTTTCTTTTCTTGAATGCATTTTTGCTCAATTAAAGTAATTCTTTAAAAAAGATCTTCTCTTAAATATATATAATTAATGAACTCAAACGTTAAATGCTAGTCTATTATGAAATATTGATGTTACTGTCCTCCTCTCTCTCTCCTTGTCTCTTTCTGTCTGCCTGGATTACACTTGGGCCAAGTGCAACTGTAGTCTGTCGCCTGAATGTGATTCCAAGAATTACTGACAGGTGTTGAGATGCTGGACAGCTGTGTGTGTGTGTGTGTGTGTGTGTGTGTGTGTGTGTGTGTGTGTGTGTGTGTGTGTGTGTGTGTGTGTGTGTGTGTGTGTGTGTGTGTGTGTGTGCGCGTGCGCGCGCGTCTGAGGCTGAATGACGGATGGCTGGACATTTGTCTGTTGTCTTCCATCTGATGTCTCTGTTACAGGATTCCATAAATGAACAGTACACTATCTGTTTTAATAATAAAACATCCACTATTATAAATGGTCCTTTATAAAGCCGCTTATGGTACATAGTGTGTTTGAAAATTAGAGACCGACTCAATTCACAGGCCATTCAAGTCATCTTGCACTTCTAGGGGGCCACCTAGAGGATAACAACTGAACAGTATAAAGGTGGCAGGCACATATCAGACATCTAATACTGTATGTGGTAGTAGCATCAGCAAACTTTGTGAGCTGTGTTGTTCATCATGGCAGACCAGTTTATTGAATACTGGTGTAGGTGTTGACGTGAGAAGCACAATGACATGATTGGCGTATTTACTTGAGTTTGCAGGTCAATAAGAGTTCTATTCAACTGCCTTGTGTACATGTAAGAGCACGGTACTCTTGACTGAAGGTCAAGAAAAGCTTAATTTAGTATTTTGCAGTCCATTGATGCTGGACGATACAGACTAGAACAGCAGATGTTCATAAACAACGGTTTAAACTGTTACTATGTACTTGATGTAGGGCATATTCTCACTAGTTTTTTAACACCAGTTATAATAACGTGTCCCCACAACGCATTTCATTAGACAATTCATTTCTTATGTGATGGGTGAAACGGAAGTAAGATCAGGCAATATTTTTAACATGTTTCTGCTCATTATAACCAACTTATTTAATAACTTAAGTCATTCAATGGCAGGCAACAGTTTGTGTGTTAGTGAGTAGCACTAACATAGTTTTGGTCCATCTGTATCCATGTAGTTCGTTTTTTTTCAGGCTTTTTTTTCTGACGTGTGTGTGTCAAACAGTCAGTTTGTAGATACCATAAAAACCAAAACAAAACCAAATTTCTCAGTGACTACTATTATAAAACTGCATGTATTTTTATTTTATTTTAAAAGTATTCAGGTTTTAAAAACGAGACCCTCTTTACTCTTATTTCTAATATTGGAGGCTCCTGGTTGGATGACATTAATTAATCATAAGCTGGCAAGTGAGCTAATATGTGTTACCCACCACAACTGACTTTCCCATGCATTTTTACATGTTTATTTCAAACCCTGTTTAAATTTGTTAGCTTGGTTGGTTCATTCATTAATACTTCAAATAACCATTGTATCTTCATTTAATACTTTGTTGAATCATATTGTCGTCTTTGTATGGAGAGCATAGCTTGAAATAAAACTTTTCCAATAGCAACAAAACATTCCCCACTGTGAATATATATTTCTCAACTAATTTGCCTTTGCCTTAGGATAAATGTACTTCATTGTGATCCATATTGGCAGCTGTTGTTGTAATCTGTGAAGGCTTGAATTCATCCAAATAGAATTTGTTTGCATTTTTTGTACTTTATTGACATTGACTTACAACCCGAAATCTGGAAATGTTGGAGTGTTTTTTTATTTGAATAAAATGAATTCTAAAGGCTTTCAAATCACATGAGCCAATATTTGATTCACAATAGAACATAGATGACATAAATGTTTAAACTGAGAAATTGTAACATTTGTTAAACATTAGTTTTTTAACAAAAAATGAGCTCATTTCGAATTTAATGCCTGCTACAGATCTGAAAATAGTTGGGACGGGGGCATGTTTACCATGGTGTAGCATCTCCTCTTCCTTTCAAAATAGTTTGAAGACGTCTGGGCATCAAGGTTATGAGTTTCTTGAGTTTTGGTGTTGGAATTTGGTCCCATTCTTGCCTGATTTAGGTTTCCAGCTGCTGAAGAGTTCGTGATCATCTTTGACATATTTTTCGTTAAATGATTAATGAACGTTCTCTATAGGTAAAAGATCTGGACTGCAGGTAGGCGAATTCTGCACCCGGACTCTTCTACTACGAAGCCATGCTGTTGTAATAGTTGAAGTATGTGGTTATGCATTGTCCTGCTGAAATACACAAGGTCCTCCCTGAAATTGACATAATCTGGAGGGGAGCATAAGTTGCTATAAAACCTTTATATACCTTTCAGCATTTATAATGCCTTCCAAACATGCAAGCTGCTCATACTGTATGCAGAAGTGCTGGCTTTTGAACTGAATGCTGATAACACGCTGGAAGGTCTCCCTCCTCTTTAGCCCAGAGGACACGGCGTCCGTGATTTCCAACAAGAATGTCACATTTGGACTCGTCTGACCATAGAACACTTTGAAACAGTTCATTTTAAATGAGCCGTGGCCCACAGGACACGACCTGCGCTTCTGAACCATGTTCACATATGACTTCCTTTTTGCATGATAGAGCTTTATTTGGCATCTGCAGATGGCACAGACCTGTGTTTCACTGTTGACCACCTGATGGTGCAGATTGAGTTTGAATAGTTAAATTAAATATATGTTTCCATTAAAAAAATTGTTTTTTTTCCTCGCAGTTGAGAGTCACCGTCTGGTCCCTGTGCACAAAATCTGTATCCTACATCAAGTATCCTAAAGCCTGCTAGAAAGGTGAGTGAATGCGAATCAGATGTATAACTAGCTGTATAAATGTTTGTGAGAGAGGAGATGTAAGGACAAGGTCACGGAAACATGAATCATGTGGGTTAGGTTATTTACCTGTAACATAAGCCTCCGTCCCTGGGCGTCTAGCCAGACGTGAGCTCTCACAGACAGCTGGTAAAAGGCACATAGTCCTCATAACCCCCTGTCAGCATGAGGAGAACGTATACTCCAGAGGACATTAAGTTCATATCATGCATGACTGCCATAGATTCTCATTTTCTGACCAGCACCGTGTGGACCACTGTCGCTCGAAGATTGAGCTGTAACCTTCAGATCAGCTGATGGAAAACTGCTGTTGAAAGCTGCTTCTGTCCTAGCATCATGTTGTCATCTAACAGAGTGAATTATGAAAAGTAATTTATTTTTTTGCAGGCATGGGTTAAAGTTATGGAGCACAGGTTTATTCATAACATAATTGACATTTGTCCAGTGTTGGGGAAGATACTTTGACTCATTATTTAAAGTAGTTCAACAGTAGTCAAGCTACTTTTTGAAAAAAAGGAGTTTGTTACACCACAGACTACTACAATAATGAACTATACTTAAGCTACTTAAAAGAGCAATGTTAAATATGTACACTACAGCATTATTATAGTTAACAACCTAAAATAGATACGTTTTATAAAACACATTTAATGCAATGTTTCTCATTTTTGTTTAGTTTAACTTGATGTACTAAAATAACTAAAACTGATAAAAATGTATAATAAAAAGTATAGCCATTAAAAAAAAAATTATGGCAAAAACTCCCTAAACCTTTAACTAAAACGCAGTAAAATTGAAAAGTATTAAAATAAAATTAATTCAAACTATTAATATAAAACTATAATAGTACAAATAATACAAATAACACTGGTATACTATTGTTCAAAAGTTTGGAGGTCTGTATTTTTTTTTTCTCGTATGCTTTTATTTCTCTTATGAATTTATTTGATCGAAAATAGGATTCTTTGATGAATAGAAAGTTCAAAATAAAAGAGTTTATTTTAAAATCGAAACTGATTATAACGTCAAATGTCGCTTTTGATCAATTAATTTCATCCCTGCTGACTAGGTGTTAATTTATATATATTAGTGATCGACCGATATAGATTTTTTTTATTACCGATTATTTGTACGTTTATGTACCCGATAACCGATATTTATTTACTGTTATAAAGTAAATAAATAACAGAGTGAATTTAGTCCATTCTTTGCTTTGGTTTTTCCTAATTTCAGTCATCTTAACAACAACAAAAAACTGTTGAAAATTAACAGTCTTTCATGTAAAATGTAATCTTCAAATTACAACAATAAAAACATTTTATTTATAAAAACCATCATCAGCAACACTGATATTAACAATAAGCAAAAGAATGTCTAATGTTTTCAAATGGAGAAAATAAAGGACAGAAATCATATCAACTTCATTTTAAACTACAGTTTTAGTAGTTTTATAAGCTGTTTAATAGACTAAAGAGTGAATAATAATTCACTGAATAATATTCTCTGGAATATTAAAATAAGCTATAACAAACAAAACATCGTATTTTATTGCATTTCTTAACTGAAATGTTTTATCAAAATTATTAAAATGTTTTTGTCATTCTAAATTATGAAAACTGCTGACAGCACGGTTTATCTATGCATTTACACAGAACTATACTCAAACTGTGATTGCTTGCGTGGATAATAATTAATTTAGATAGAGATGTATTTATTTAGATGTTTATTGGTGAAATAATGGTTCTATAGTAAATGTTAATATAGTTTAGCGTGTTTCAAACAAGTGAATCTTGTATAAAGTTACATGCGGTGGCCGTGCTGGAGCTTCTCCCTAGTGAACAGTGTCCACTGCTCCAAGTGTGTGTGTACTTGGATGGGTTAAATGCAGAGAACACATTTCACTGCTGGTTATACTCTGTATAAATAAATGAAAATATATATTATGTGTTCCTGTGGCTCAGTGGTTAGAGCATTGCGTTAGCAGCGCAATGGTTGTGGGTTCGATTCCCAGGGAACACGCATACTAACAATACAAATGTATAGCCTGAATAAGTAAAACTGTAAGTTGCTTTGGATAAAAGCGTCTGCTAAATGTAAATGAATATATATATATTTTTTTCAAAACCAATATCCGATTATGGTAAAATGCTTAAATATCGGGAAAAATATCGGTACACAGATATATTGGTCGATCTCTAACATATATACATACATACATACAAAATCTTACTAAAACAAAACTTTTGAATCAGCTGTCAAATTATATAATTATTTGCAGTACAGGTAACCGGAAACATGCTTTATGTGAAGCTCCTTCCACGTCACTAAGTGTCAGTGTGAATCCAAGGTGACTGCTATATCAGCCAACATGTTTATATAAATACAGTGCCTGCGTATATAGTGTATGACTAACATCTATAGCGTATGTTTGACTATTTATGCTTCAAGTATAGAAATGTGTTTCAGGTGTGGACTTCACTGCAGACGGCCGTTATATGGCTCTGGCCGAGAGACGGGAGTGTAAAGACTACATCAGTGTGTTTGTGTGTGATGACTGGCATCTTCTTCGAGTGAGTGCAGTTATCAAAGCTAGTTTGTTCTACAGTTCTCCTGCCCTTTGTCTTTTGTCTTCATCAGTAAAACTGGCAAAATATCATTGAATCAGATGAAGATACATTGATTATCAAATGTTTGTATTAACTACATTAGTTACAATGAATAATTTTATTACAGCATTTGTTAATCCTAACTAATGTTATTTGACCATTTAATAAAAATGTCTAAGAATATTTTTTTTATCTGTTGACATTAGTGGAGTAAAGAATAGAAAAAATATTTTGCTCATTGTTACTTTATTAGTTAATACCTAAGCTAAAGTTAACAAATTAGACTTTATTGGAAAGTTTTACCAAACATTCTTGTAATGTTTTAAAGAACAACCCTTCAAAAGTTAACATTTTCATGTAAAATTTAATCTTCAAATTACATGGGTTAAAGTTATGGAGCAATTGTGCACCAATTAATTGCAAAATAATTGGTGCACAATTTATTAAAATATTAAATTCTTCTGCTTCTTGTTCTTCCACATTTTGTAAATAACCTTCTAATTTTAAAGTTAAATACAGATATAAAAAAATACCATAAAGGCAGTGCAACAAATATTACTAAAATGTTACAGATAAATTATTATTATCATAATAAGAAATTAATGAAAAAAATGAAGATACAAAATTTTGTCTGGCATTTATAAGTGAACGTCCATTTTTTTTCATTTTGTCTAGCATTTTGAGAGCGAGACTCAGGGACTGGAGTGGTCTCCTAACGGCTGTGTGCTTGCGGTGTGGGACAACTGTCTCGAGGTAAGGTGCTCGGTCTTAACTTCGTCACTGCTTATGCTCACAAAAGACTTATTTTACAGCTGGATTTTGGTTATTGACCAAAGATTAAATGGTTTTGCCATCAAATGGTCTGTGAATGGTCATTCTCAGTTTGTCTGATGCAGCAACATGGTTTTGAGTGCTTCTTATCATTGATCAATAGAATAGATTTTTTTTTATCATGAAAGCAATTTTAGTTTAATAAACTTATGAAGTTTTAACTAATCAGATTAACTCTGTTTCTCTCCTCAGTATAAAATTCTATTATATTCTCTGGATGGTCGCCTGATGTCCTCCTACAGTGCGTATGAGTGGTCTCTAGGCATTAAGTCTGTCGCCTGGAGCCCCAGTAGCCAGTTCCTGGCCATTGGCAGCTACGATGAGAAGGTAGAAAATCTCTTCAAGAAACAGATGGAAAATATCCGTTTTATATAATATAATCTGTTTTAAAGAGACTTTTGATGGGCTTTCCATCAGGTTCGGATCCTGAATCATATCACCTGGAAGAAAATCACAGAATTCGAGCATCCAGCGACCATCGTAAACACTAAAGCTGTAGGTGTTTTGCTCCTGAGTGCCTGTCTGGAGGAAGAAACTCTCAACTTTACTTTAATCTGCACTGTTGTTGTAACAAAATCCACTACATTACCTCATTACATTTTTCTTTAAACAGTTGTTTTATGTATGCATGTAGACTAATGTCTTTGGATGGTTCTGAACATTTTTAAAGATGGCATGTGTAGTAAAAAAACCTAAAAAGCAAGGGTCTTTTTCTTCGGTTACATGCCTATGGAACATGTCCCCATGGTATGAGGTGGAAATCATGTAGGAAACCCTACATGAGCCAAAATATACAGGACTGACTAGTCTTCCAGACAACCCATAAAATCAATACAGGCTTATTGAGAAAAACTTGCCTATGCAAAGAAAACACCCCACTAAAAATGTTCCTATACATATAATTTATTGCAAACTAATTTGTATTCCTTTACACAGAGATTAGGATTACAGTGACAGGATTGTCCATTAATAGAGAGACTTCTAACCTCAAAACACTGTTTCCAATGTGCATGATTTGTAAACAAATTAATTTTGTAGTTTACATTACATAGCCATCTCCATATGTCTGATGCTAGTAAACTTGCTTGTTAGTGCACCTAATACAGCAGTCTGAATTGCACTTGCATCAGAGCTCAAAAGAGCGAAGTAAATGAGCTCAGTTATAGAAACCTTAACCTTTTAGCATCATTCACAGTGCATTTCATCTCCGAACCACCACAAAACGTATGACTATCGATGGAATAAAGTGTTGCTAGATTGTTTCAGATAAAACAAAACACTTTTTGTGCCACTCACCAGACATTTAACTTTGAAAGTATTGTGAAACATGCCAGAAGCAACGTACTATTATTTTGCATATATGTTGCTATAGACATGATTTTCCAGTAAGCCTGGGTTGCACAAACTGGACCTTTGTGGAAATAATAATTTTGCATGTTTATAAATGAAATACTTTAAAATTAGTAAGTGTCATTCTTTTCTGGTTGCATACTATAACAAACTTTGTTTTTTCTAGGTGGTGTTTAAGGAAGTGGAGAAAAGACCTGTTGTAGGGAGTGAGGATCTTTCTATTCATCAGCTGACTGTGGATAATTCCCTGTTCAGCACACAGAGCAAGTGTGAGTTTCATTAATCTTGGAAGGATTCATTTCTTGATAGGTAAAATGTTTATAATGTGAGGAGGGTGTCTATTATGTGTGCTGGCACTAAAATTACCTGCTATGCAGAATATGCATTGTTTCAGTGGAGTCCGTAGATTTAACATGGTGTCAGGTCATTAAGAATGATGAGTAACTATTTCTATTGCTGGACTATTGACAGCGGTCTGCAGATGCCGCTACATAAATCTCACCAGCATCATCGTAATAGAGATCTCATGTTACAATGAGCCCTAAACTACTTAAGGGGTTAAAAGGAAGAAAACAAGATTTATTGAAACTAAGCTGAAAAAAACTTGAGCGCCTTAACATTTGACCACGTATTACATGTAGTTGACAGACCAACACCAGTTCATCAACTTATATGCTAAGGTTTTCCATAATTCGACTGCTCATTTGTGTACCAACACAGTTGACTGGTGATTAATGCACCAAAATCACCATTTTAGATTGAATACGTGTAATGCTGTGTAAGATTTCCATTCAAACTGAACGCATAAATCTAGGCTATGCGCTGCCGATTTCACAGCAAAATGCAAAAATATAAAAACTATATAAATAAAGTGCAATACTACTATTACAATTATTTTATTTTTTATAGTTATATTTGATGGGTCACACAATTTGCAGTGTGAGCTCCAAACCAACTCTCCTGGTGCTCTCATGAGAACCAGACTGAAAAACTTATGTGCAGACATTTTAAAGGTACAATACAAAAAATTGCCCTTTTTGGGGGGTGAATTTCATGAAAACATATCCAGGCTATATTCCACCCAAAATCAAAAGAAAAAAGGCATCTCATTACTATAATTACTAACAGCACAGATTAGATTAGATTTTATAGTAAATACAGTTGTGTGTGTTTTTAATAATAATAACTTTTGAATTTCCACTCAGCATAAATGCAGTACAACAAAACTTTTATTAGTGGCATATATAAAAGCATTTATAAGTGAACTTTAAGTTAAAACATGTGTAGCAGAGGTGGCACTGAGAGTAGGAAAAAAAAAAGGATTACTCAATAATTTAGTTCGGGTGCCAGACATGGTTTTAAACCTGTCAATAAATAAACTCCGGATAACTCATCAAAACCACCAACGTACATACGGAAGTCTTAAAGGGTTAATGAATCAAACTACACATACAATACTTGCATATGCAAATTTATTAAGCAGCAAAAAGATGCCTTGAGTCGATTTTACATTTCACTTAAATCACACCATATACACCAGGAAAGAGGAAAGCAGTAATAAAAGAAACAAATTGAAAAATAAAGACTGAGGAAACAAAAGACGGCAATACAACTTTTCAGAAACCCAACTTGAGTCTGGTTGATACAGTGCCGTTTCCTCAATGCCGATCTCGCTTCCGAGAAACCTTACGTTTCCGACAAAGTGGAGCCCCTCCCTATACCCCAACGTGAGAAAAGAGAATAGTTTTATCAGAGCAACCCTTCACTATTTGAATTTACAACTCCGTTTCAATTTTCCATATAAAAAAGGCAAAAAAAGAATATATATATATATAAATAAATGTGCAATGAGTTAGTTTTCATGACGTGCATAGCGTATGTGGGTGTGTTAGCGTTTATTGAACGAGTACATGGCGTGTGTGTAGTGCGTATACGTTTCACTTATACCGGGTGCAGCTGGTCTTCAGCTTGGAGCATTTAGGAGTACATGTGGACAACAGGATCTTTGTTCACAGCACGAACTAGAAGACCGGTTATGAGGCATAATCCAGGGCACGCACTTCTGCCAGCAACCAAAATAGAGAGTTTGCGTCACAACTAACCCCACAACACACCTGCCATGGCATCCAAAATCCAGGTAAGGGCTTCTTACCCCTGAAGGCCACTGTTTTCGTCCTTCACGTCACTCCTACTTCTAAACAGACTCACTCGTCACACCGTAGCACGCTACTCCCACCTCATCACATCGCCGCGGCAGCGAGACTTCTCAAACTTCCGTCATGCGTGAACCAGGTCTTAACCCTCCTTAAATAGTTTATCCCTAATTATCGGTTTGATCAGAAATGGAAAAAATCACGTGGCGATCGGCTTCTGTTCTGCCACTCCCCTCCGTGAAAAAACAACAACTCCGAGTTGTTGAACTTGTGGTACATTAAAACCCCAAGAAATCTTCTTCCTCATCAGAGGTTTCCTGAAAGAGCTCCTGTAGTTTCTTCTGGCTGCGAGACTCTAATTCCTCCGCAGTAGGGAAACAGGGTTTCAAATTACATACAACATGCACGTACATTGCATCCTTCCTGTGGACTCTAGGGCAACTCTATAGTTTATTGGCCCCAACTGTTGGATAATGCGATACGGACCTTTCCATTTCGGTGCTAACTTGGCACTGAAATTGCGTCGTGCACTTGACTGAGGAAAGTTTGAATCCATACCCGATCTTTCTCTGTAAATTCTACATCCGTCGGTTTTGTTATAACTTCTCAACTGTCTTATTTGTGCTCTTTTACAGTTTTCTTTGGCCTTCCTTTGAAGCTGTGTCACCTGATGTACAACATCATATGAAGGTCCAGACGGTAAGAGATTGCTTCCATGCAATAGTTTATCCAAAGGGCTGTGAAGTTTTCTACCTAGATGGAGCTCAGCGGGTGTCATTCGATAGATTCCTGAACTGCACTATTGAGTGCGAAACGGAACTCCGATAAGTGATGATCCCAACTTTTGTGATTGTCTTCCACAAAGGCAGATATCATAGATTTCAGGGTGCGTTGATTCTTTCGGTCATGTTGGTTTGTGGATGGTAAGCGGTTGTTAACTTGGGTGTCACACTCCATTTTCACATAGTTCCGTGAATAATGTAGAGACAAACTGAGTTCCTCTGTCAGACAAGATAAAATCAGGAACGCCCACCTGGTAAGTATTTCTTTCCTCAGGATTTCAGCAATGGCTGATGCTGTGGCATGTCTCAGGGGAAACAGTTCTACCATTGGGTAAAATAGTCTACAAAGACAGGCAGGTAGTCATGTTGTTTGGAACTTTTATGTAATGGTCCCATGATATCTACTCTAAGTATCTCACTCGGCCTTGCATTGATAATGGGTTGCGTTTTACCAGCAGGCTTCCTGTTGTCACTCTTAATGGTTTGACATTTAAAGCAGTTCTTGACATATCTTTTTACGTCAGTCCACATACCTTGCCAATATGCAACATCTTGCACTCTTTTGTAGGTTTTAAAGACACCAAGATGACCACTCAACGGATTGGAATGGTACTATTGAAGAAGGGTGGACACCAGACTCTGAGGAATAACTACCCTATACTGGATCTTACCCTCTGATAGGTGAGTGATGTGATATATATTGTCTTCAGACACTGCATACTGTCCGTTTTCAGGAGTTTGATGTCCCGCTAAAAGCTGAAAAACCTTAGTGATTTCGGAATCACTATGTTGTTCACTTCAGTTAGTTTCAGGAGAAATTGGAAACTCTGAATCCTCTGTTTTATTAGTGTACATATTACACTCCGGTAAGTGATGTACTCGAGAAAGAGCATCAGGAGCAACATTCAACATTCCTTTCCGATATTCCAACACAAAATCAAATCTCTGTAGTCGGAGTGCCCATCGAATGAGTCTACTGGTCGTTTTGGTGGAATTCATTACCCACTGCAAAGAAGAATGATCTGTGACAGTGAACAGTCGATGTTCCAGATAGTGTTGCCATTTCTCAAGAGCCCACACTACGGCAAGACACTCTTTCTCTGTAGTGGAATAATTTATTTCTGCTTTATTCAAGCTACGACTGGCATAGCGATCACCTGTTCACTGCCTTGTTATTTTTGTTGAGTCAGGACAGCGCCTAATCCAGTATCACTTGCATTGGTATATACAGTGAATGGCAACTGCAACTGTGGATGCCCCAGAACTGGTGGAGATGAAAGACAAGCTTTCAAGTGACCGAAGGCTTGTTGACATTGATGCGTCCACTGAAATGACTTGTTTTTCTTCTTGAAAACATTGAGCGGTTCAGTGATCTGAGAGAAGCTTGGCACAAATCGATGATACCAGCGGCTAATCCCAGGAATCGTTGGACTTTCTTAAGATTTTTTGGGACTGGGTAAGTATGAATGGCCTCTACTTTGTTGAATCAGCAGTCACTCCTTGACTGTTGACAGCATGACCCAGGAAGGAAATCTCATGAAAACAGAGTTTGCATTTTTTCAGGTTCAGAGTTAAATCAGTGGATTGCAACTTTTGCAAAATTACCTGAATGTCCGCAAAGTGTCGTTCCATTGTGGGAGAATAAATGATTATGTTGTCAATGTAGACGAAACATATGATTCCAAGCAATTCCCTTAAGAAAATGTCCATGAGTCTCTGGAATGTTGCTGGTGTATTTTTAAGTCCAAAAGGCATAACATTAAAATTATATAGCCCACCTGACTTGATGAAAGCGGTCTTCTGTTTGCATGCACGTTCCATCGGGAGTTGCCAATACCCACTGTTGAGATCGAATGTTGAGAATATTGTTGCACCAGAGTGGAACTCCAGAATTTATGTGATGTTTGGTAGTGGATATGCATCACTCTCAGTGATGGCATTGACTTTCCGGTAGTCAACACAGAACCTGAGACTTCCATCCTTTTAGGTACTAGGACAACTGGTGGCGCCCATGCAGAATGTGAAGGTTCAATAATTCCAGCATTTAACATGTCTTGAATTTGCTCTTTAACTATAGTTTGTTTAATAGGTGAAAGCCTATATGGACGCTGTTTAATGGGAACTTGTTGATGAATGTACAGGCAATGTTCCAGAACATTAGTACGTCCTGGCCGACGAGTGCATACAGTGGGTGGGATTCCATGATATGTTGAAGCTGGGTGTCTTCGCCGAACAATAAGTAAGCTTCTTTGACCAGTTTGTCAATCAAAACTTGATCCTCAGCAAGTGTGGAAGCAAATTCACTTGACACTATTGTAGGTAAGGGTGGAGGAACAGCGCTTAAAAGTGTCAGATTCTGTTGAGATCTGATTAACTGCTTGGTGCTCAAAGAGTTCCAAAAGTGGGAAAAGTAAGTCTTAGATGATCACTTTTAGTTATAGAAGGGATATATCTGGAGCAGAAGGTACAGGGCCTGATGAGGCTTCCACACTGATAGAAGATGAAGTTACTGGTTGAGGTTGAGAAGTTTTCAACTCTTTTATCTGTGTTTGAAGATCTTTAGACAAGTCTAAATTAAACGCTTTGAACGTTACTGCACAAGCCATCCATTTGGATTTTGCATTGATGGATTTCTTTTGTGAGCTGTTCTTGACGGTCTTCCAGACTCTGAAAAGTGACTTTAAGATCCTGTTGAACTTCTGCTTGAACTGCTGAATAAGGAAACGCACTTCAGACACAAGAGTAGCTCCACTTTTGTTTAATTCCTCGGAGATCAAGCGTTTTGTGACTTTAGTCCATTGATCCATCTCGGTCTCCATCTTTTGTTGGTTGTCAGCAATACACTTAGATAACTGTTTCTGATTGTCCTCCATTGACGCTACTGCAGTTGACATTTGAATTGAATGGTGAACAAACTTATCTTTTACCTCTTGGGTGAGTTCTGAAACGGTGGTCCCCTGTCGCTGGATAAATTGCTTTAATATGTCCAAATCTCCTTGTACTTGTTTAATCAGTTGTTGAGTCCCCTTTCCAGGTGTTTGTAACTCACGTGGTAACTCCTGCTGCCCCCCAGATGAAGACGGCTCAGGAGTGGTACAAATCTGCATGGAACTTGCATTCGGATCCCAGATGAGGTTTTGCACGGGAGTACTGCCAGACAGAATGGATGACACAAACTGCATTTGGGTTCCAGGTTGCAATGTTTGATTATAATTTGGGGAATATGCACGAGATAATAGGGCCTGGCGGCTGCCAGCTAGGAGGTTTCCACTGCAGGTACTTCCATCTCTACAAATGTAGAGGGGGAAGATATATTAGTGGACATGTCAGTATGCGAGGTAAATATAAAAATCAGTAAATGATCAATGGGCTTTGGGTCTCTTTTTTTTTCCAAAATAACAAACTGGGCCAAAACAATAAACTTGGACAAAATGATAAAAATGTTAAATTGTGAACCAACAAATTCGACAATGCACCTCAAGTCCAACAGGCAACACATCCAACGAGTGACAAATCACCCTAAATTTTAGCAGTTCAATTTACACATGCACAACGTACATATTAAACCACTTTAAAGCATTGAACCTCAGTTGCACAATTTGAACTGCAAAGTTCACATTCACAGTAGGCATTTGTTTAAGAGTTCATTCCAATTCCCAAGTTCACAATTCGGTTGACAGATCAAAAAGCAGATAACAGAAAGAAAAATAGTTTTCCATACATTAAATTCAATACACAGCTTAATTTGATTCACTCCCCTTAGACTTAAAAAATAACAGACTCTAAAGACATGTCAATTTCTTAGGATGTCTGTTTAAATTTTAGTTCATGGTCCCTGTTCGGGCGCCAATTCTGTAGCAGAGGTGGCACTGAGAGTAGGAAAAAAGGATTACTCAATAATTTAGTTCGGGTGCCAGACATGGTTTTAAACCTGTCAATAAATAAACTCGGATAACTCATCAAAACCACCAACGCATATACATACGGAAGTCTTAAAGGGTTAATGAATCAAACTACACATACAATACTTGCATATGCAAATTTATTAAGCAGCAAAAAGATGCCTTGAGTCGATTTTACATTTCACTTAAATCACACCATATACACCAGGAAAGAGGGAAAGCAGTAATAAAATAAACAAATTCGAAAAATAAAGACTGAGGAAACAAAAGACGGCAATACAACTTTTCAGAAACCCAACTTGAGTCTGGTTGATACAGTGCCGTTTCCTCAATGCCGATCTCGCTTCCGAGAAACCTTACGTTTCCGACAAAGTGGAGCCCCTCCCTATACCCCAACGTGAGAAAAGAGAATAGTTTTATCAGAGCAACCCTTCACTATTTGAATTTACAACTCCGTTTCAATTTTCCATATAAAAAAGGCAAAAAAAAGAATATATATATATATAAATAAATGTGCAATGAGTTAGTTTTCATGACGTGCATAGCGTATGTGGGTGTGTTAGCGTTTATTGAACGAGTACATGGCGTGTGTGTAGTGCGTATACGTTTCACTTATACCGGGTGCAGCTGGTCTTCAGCTTGGAGCATTTAGGAGTACATGTGGACAACAGGATCTTTGTTCACAGCACGAACTAGAAGACCGGTTATGAGGCATAATCCAGGGCACGCACTTCTGCCAGCAACCAAAATAGAGAGTTTGCGTCACAACTAACCCCACAACACACCTGCCATGGCATCCAAAATCCAGGTAAGGGCTTCTTACCCCTGAAGGCCACTGTTTTCGTCCTTCACGTCACTCCTACTTCTAAACAGACTCACTCGTCACACCGTAGCACGCGCTACTCCCACCTCATCACATCGCCGCAGCAGCGAGACTTCTCAAACTTCCGTCATGCGTGAACCAGGGCTTAACCCTCCTTAAATAGTTTATCCCTAATTATCGGTTTGATCAGAAATGGAAAAAAATCACGTGGCGATCGGCTTCTGTTCTGCCACACATGATATGCTACACATGTCCACTATATGGTTTATCATTAATGCACATCATCTGTTAGGTTACAGAATATACGATTAATCACAATATCTTGATTTCCAGGCTGGAGAGCAGTGTTGGGTTACAGGGCAAGGTGTTGAAATGGTTGCTTGCTTGTGGGGTGCCACAGGGCTCAATTCTTGCCCCAGTTTTATTTTCTATGTTTATGCTACTGATGGGTGCTATCTTTGAGAAAAATGATATAATAACCCGTCCCGTCCTTCGGATGAGACGTTAAACCGAGGTCCTGACTCTCTGTGGTCATTAAAAATCCCAGGATGTCCTTCGAAAAAGAGTAGGGGTGTTACCCCGGCATCCTGGCCAAACTAGCCCACTGGCCTCTGACCATCATGGCCTCCTAATCATCCCCATACACTGATTGGCTTCATCACTCTGTCTCCTCTCCACCAATAAGCTGGTGTGTGGAGGGCGTTCTGGCGCACTATGGCTGCCGTCGCATCATCCAGGTGGATGCTGCACATTGGTGGTGGATGAGGAGATAGCCCCCTTACTATGTAAAGCGCTTTGAGTGTCTAGAAAAGCGCTATATAAATGTAACAAATTATTATTATTATTATTATTATTATAATATGTTTGAGAGTGTCCTTCTCTCAAACATATTATATTGTAAACATATTGTATGCGGATGATACTCTTTATTTTCCCTTTCAGCATAAAAGTAAAGAATTCTTAGGACCTCTGTTGGATTGTCTAAATTAATTACAAATATGGTTAAAGCAGAATCTTTTAGAGTTAAACGAGAACAAAACCAAAATCGGTTTGTTTGGTTTAAGTCATATGATGACTGCTCCCTTCATTTCGGTCACCTCTTTTCCTACTTTATACCCTGTGCTAAAAATCTTGGTGTTTTTTATTTTTAATTGCAACCTGGGTTTTAAGAAACAAATTAGTACAGTGGTCAAATTAAGTTTCTTCCACTTACGGCGTTTATTGAAAATCAAATCGTGTACTCTGTAAAACAGTTAGAACAGATTATTCACTTGTTTGTTTTATCTCGTTTAGATTACTGTAATCCTCTATACTATGTTATAAGGCAGTTCTCTATAATGCATTTACATATGGTCCAAAATGCTCCTGCAACGATGCTGACAGGCAGACGGAGGTTCGATCACATCTCGCCCCTTCTTATTTTGATAAATTGGTTATTTAGAATTGTCTTTAAAATTCTAACCTTTGTTTTTAAATCTCTTCATAAAAAAGCACCATCATATCTCTTCGAGGCAATCTCTATTCATAAACCAAATAGGTCACTAAGATCCAGTAATCTTGGTCTTCTCTCTGTTTCTAGATCGAGCCTTTTTTTTTTTTTGTACAGCATTTGGATCAAACCGGTAGTTGTGTGAAAGTGCTTTATAAATAAATAAAAGAAAAATAAGCTTAAGTCCAGAAATGGGTGGTGAAATGCGTTTAAATAGTGAAAACTGACTAGACTTGCCTTGTTTCAGATGAGATCACACAACTGCCAGCCCAAGTGCCAGTAATCAAGCCCGATCCAGACCGAGCCAACCCGAAAATCGGCATCTCTGCTCTGGCTTTCAGTGCTGATAACCGCTTCCTAGCTACAAAGAATGGTGAGGCAATCGTGAACCCTAAATGAGAATTTCCATAACTCTCATAACTAGATATAGATTTCATAGATCACAGATCAAGAGCAGTTTCTAGCAAGATAAATATTTTAGAGATGAGAGTAACTGCAAACATGTATATTCGGTTAAGACTAGATACTGCAGGTGAATATTTATACATCACTATAATTTCTCCAGTTGATTAATCACTGTAGATTAAGAAAAAACTTGTATTAAATGATATGGCTAAATATGCAAATGAGCCATTATCTAATTAAATATGCACTCATTTGCATTAATATCCAGAACATTTGATAAAGCATGTTTCATTTTGTTGATATATTAAAGGTTTTTACATAGATTTTGTATATCTCTATAACTGCATAAATCAGAAAATACTGTAACACCCACAAATTAAAATTTGAACAAAGCTGTCCGTTTTCTTTCCAGTAGTCTGAAAGAAGACCAGTAATTGACCTGTGCCTTCCTTTAGTGTTCACTTCCATTACTTAAGATTTGATTGTTTTTCATGACTTTTCTAGCCCCAGAAATCCCAATGTTAAAATTCACAGAAACGTATTCAATGACTGTGGAAACAACTCCACCTAGCAGTGTAGTTCATCTCCGTCTTCATGCCTTTTGTTCCATTTGGCAACAGTATTCATTATGAGAAGCTAATTCTGCTAATGCCAGCCTGGATGGGATTTTCAGAGCCATTTGGTGTCCCTTGCTTCCTAGGAAATCCCCTTCATTCTGCCTATTCAGATGTCCTGACAACTGTGGCTCATAGGCTTGTGTTTGTGAGGGTGTTGTTACTGGTTTCCACTGACGCTGTGTCTACCGTCTGTCAGATAACATGCCTCAGAGCCTGTGGGTGTGGGACATGCAGAGACTCAGTCTGCTGGCCGTCCTGGAGCTGACGGCTCCTGTGCGCTGCTTTGTCTGGGACCCACGCAGACCTCGACTGGCTCTCTGCACCGGAAACACCAAAGTGTATCTGTGGTCACCAGCTGGCTGCGTGTCTGTGAATGTACCAGTTGAAGGTATGGATCCAGTTTCACCACAGTGCATGCCTCGGCATTACAATCAAACAAGCTTTTACACCGCTGCCTGAACAGAACATATAATAAAGCAGTCAGTGGCTATGTGTTACTGGTCAACATGAATTGTGTGCCACCTGCTAGTTGTGGCTACATTTTCCTGATATGAATATTATTTAGTTGGCCATGAAGCTGTTAAAAAGAAAAAAATTATTACTAGAATATTAGTGACAATCACAGGACATTATGACACTTGCAGCAATCTTAGTGAAACTGCATCTTTCAAACAAACCATCATGTATTTGAATATTTTCACACATGAAAAAATCTAGATTAAGTAAAGTCTGTATTTTGTTTGTATAGATCTTTTCATTTGCTTTTAGCAAATTAGAGCTGAGTGACAATATAGTTTACATTTTGTTGATATAAGCAATCAAAGAGCAAATTTGAGATATGCTATATATTTATATTGCCCAAAGCCTAACCTAACCTTGCATACTGTGTGTATGCAAACAACATGGATATACTTATATATTCCACTCTATATAAAGAGCTTGGCAATAATACAATGACATGTTTGTGACAAAAAACAACAACAAATCAAACAGATGAGATGTGCTATATAGTAAATATCACTTTGAGTGTACTTAATGTATGTAAATACTTAAATTAAATTAATAACTGATTGTTGATTATACTAAAAGTTATTAACACTCGAAGTGAAACACACAAATTACATATAGGCAGATGTTGCCCATTAAGTATGGTAAAATCACTGTAATGTATGACCTTGTTGCTTTATAAAATGACAGCTAAGGCAGTATGATGAAAATATCATTGAATGTATTAATAATTACAGTAATACATCCCAGTAACGCACAACACATCACTACCATATCAGTTACTTACTAATATTAGATTTATTTTTTTAATATAATGTTATCAGTTGATGTGGTATATTTAATTAATTATTATACATGCTCATTTACCATATTTTTATAATTAGATTTTTAGATTTCGATGACCTTTGCAATATGATTTCTATTAAAATTAATCAATGCTTTGAGATGAATATCCATTTCTGTTGTGCTAACATTTAGCTGTAGCATTTCAAATGATTTGTGTTTGTTTTGTTAATAGACTATTTATACTGGCAAATAGTTATTTTATGCATTTAGCATTATACCTAATTATCAGCTTTTCGTATGGGGCTAAATTTATATATATTGGTGTCTTCCAGCATTCATTAGTCTCACTGTAGACTGATTACTGTTATCAAGCAAGATAATGACAAAAAAAAAATCATCCTAGAAGGAAATTATTTTTGCATTACTATATAATTTAATTGATGTGCAGTCACAGGTTTGATTTTATCAGCCTTTTTTACAACTTCAGGTCATATATATGTATGCCTGGTGCCAGTATGTCTGCCCCCTCTCGAGAGGACAAAAGGCCCTCGACATCCGAGACACAATACACAGTGCAGTTCACACCCTGTACTCACGATCTCATCACCTTTCCCTTGCCCCCCCTCCTTCTCACTTAGAACTCACTGAAAACCCATGCAATGTAATGTATGCACAAAAAGTAACTGTACATGTTTGATATCATTTGAAATGTCTCAGTGTGCCTGGTAAAATGGTCTCATTCTCCCAATCATAATGAAAAGCTAAAAGAAGTTCTAAAATATGAGGTATAACTTAAAGGTGGGCCCTCCCCCTGATCTTCTATTCAAACCACCTCCTGTATGTAAATAAGCTACCACAGGATACCAAGGAGCCATTTGGTTGAAAATTCTAAAGTCTAATTATAATGACAAGATACCACCATTTGGTGAGCTTATTGAATTATCTGGGTTTATAAGGAAACGGGACACAGAGTTCTGGGCGTCAGTAAGCCGATTGCCCACACAGATCACTTGTGTGTAGTTTCATTTCCAGGCGTCTGTAGGCTGACTGCCCGCACAAATCACTGTGTGTAGTTTTCATTGCCAGGTAGTATTGTTAACTGATGATTCTATTCTTGTAACATTGGAGTTTTGAATTATTGCTTCGATTACCTGGTCAATAAATTGTAACGTTTGATTCTATTCTGACTGCCTCTAAAGATTGCTTTCTCCCTATTAGAGTAGCGGATCCGTATATTTCCGCAAGCCTGCGTCAGTTTTAGCGACGGCTAATATCCGGCGTCATTTCAAGTGTACTTGGGTGCAGAGGTGGGTTAATTCCGTTTAGGGACGGCGAATGCCGTCTGATCAGACTAAACTCGGGTACGCCTATACCTCTGACTTTTGATTTAATGTTACTTTAAACAAGGATTTGACCAGTCCAAAGCTATTACGAATGTAGTACATTTGATCTGCTAACATATCTGATAGTGGCCAAAAACCTTTACTGAAGTAAACAGTTGAACTAAAGTTCTGAGGGGGCTCCAAGGGGGTTATCCGATGTCTCTGATTGTGTACGTGTGAATTAACGGCAAATCTTAGATACATAACCATAATTTACCTCTGATTGACGACCGGGCCTGACGAGATTGTGTCCGTGAGACCTGTGAAAAACAGGGCCTCTGAGCGATATAGTTTCCCTACATCTGAGCAGGTAAAGTATTAAAAGGAGCTGAAAAGAATAATCAATCATTCGTTTTCATATTTTAATGATGCACAGATATCATTAAAACCTTTTCATTTATGGAGTCAGATGAAATAACGAGATAAAATATATAAGAGAAAGTGTTCCATTTTAATGTTCTTGTTGTGTCGTGAAAAGGAAAGACTGTAATACGCAAAGCCCTTCACCCGCTGAACGACTGCCTCGTTGGGTCGATCGAGCCGGGCCTTACATATAGTAGTTTTGTTTACCTAACCAGATTTAGGTAATGTATTTCCCCCTAAACAATGCAGGAAGCTGCTTGCATAAAAGAAAGATGTGTGGAAACATCGGACTTGTTTTTCTGTGTTTCCTCACAGGCAGTTTTCAGGTGCAGTCTCTGTTTTGGCACTGCAGTGGCAGCTCACTAGTCCTGCTCTCAAAAGAGCACATCTGCCTGTGTTACATGGAAGAAGAGGAGAAATAAACCAAAGTTCTTCATCACACTCCTCAGAGCCGGTTTCTACAATACAGGAGCAGCTTCTGCAGTCCTACAGAATACAAACTGCTCCCGCAAATATACCTCAGCACTTTTTTAACTTTTTTTATCTAGACACAAACATGATTTTCAATAGAGCACATGCTATAATGAGTAAAATAGTCTGTAAGGGAATAAAATGTGGTTTGTGTTCTCAAGCAGAGCACTAGCTAGCACAGATATTTAGCATGCATGTGATTCTCCAGCACCAGCCTAGTGCAAATGAACCAATGCTTTCTGCTTCTTATGGCCTTACACAAGCTAAATAGCTGTTTTGAGGACCAAACATACAGATGCATCACATTTGTGTCACTTTAGATTTGCTGTGATTTTGTAGCTATGTTTTTAGTTTTTTTTAGATGAATGTGAATTACAATGTAGTTTGTATTTCCTTAATGTTTAAGGTTTAAAACTAGATTTATTTTTATAAATTTAGAGCTATTTGTAATAAAGTTGTCTACATTTGCTTGCTTTAGGTTTTTATTTTATTTTAAAGAGATTGTGGTGAATCTCATAACACCCGTCAAGAACATTTGTCAAAAATGATTACTGTAATAGACTACTAAAGAAATAAACTAGTACTGTTTGATGATTAATCACGGTCAAAATAAAAGTTTTTGTTTACATAATATATATGCGTGTACTCCGTGTATATAAAAAATACAAACCCATGCATGTTTCTATTTTATAACAAATTGTTTATATATTAAATATATATATAATGTAAATATTTTCAAAATATATACTGTATGTGTGTATTTATATAGAGAATAAACAGTACGCATACATATTACGTAAACAAACTTATTTTGGATGCGATTAATCGTCTGACAGCACTAAAATAAATACTACTAAGATTTATGAATACATACATTCATATTTAATTTAAGATTGTTTTACATCCAATGAATGCATTTGTGTGGACTTGTGCCTTATCCCACAATGTACAAAATATTTTTCTGTTGTAAAATTTTGTGAGATTCGACCTTAAATACTTTATTTGGTAAAAATAAGACGCATGACAATTGAAAAGTGTTAAAATACCATAATTTTACTTAAAGCATAATGTTTATATTATACATAAAATCAGTGTGAGGACATTTGACAACAATTTTTAAAGATGAAATTTAAACAGAAATCTGGAAGAGTTCAGATTTAGGCTTGATTTGGATGATAGAAACAGTATTTCACCATAATAACATGGATGAATAGGTATGCAAATCATTTTCACTTGAAAAACAATTACATGTGTTTTTGAGCAGAGGAAAATGTGCTTACATTTTCTTTTTGGTGAATTGAGGCTGTGACTAACAAATTATACACCTAACAAGTTGCAGGCATAATCATCATGCACAACTTTACATTACATTTAAAAACAAAAAAAATATATAAAAAAACACTATGATGCTGGTGTAAAAAAAAACAGTTGGGACATAATTTCAACAAGGTTACAATAAGCATAGCAAAAAAGGCCAACAAAAGTGCATATGCATAAAATACACTTCAAAATCTCAGAACCCGTAATCGCTCAACAGCGCAACCTTCCAGGTCAGAACATCCTGCCGTGTCATGCATCCTTCAACAGTTCATTTAAAACCAATCTGTTGACCAACGTCACCGTGAGGAATTAACAGCATCAAACACACACTATCTATTTACCTTGAAGCTTAACATTCTGTAACTTAGGCAGGACTTGAACATTGTCTTTAGGTTAAAAAATAAGGCATAAATCATGGATAAGCACACAAACATAAAGCACATGTACAGTAGTACACTACAGCAGCCACAAGAAGACCTGAAATTAATTTTGAAATATGAACGGAGTGTGAAGATACATGTCAGGCAGATGCTTCCTGTGGACACACTTGAGAACACATGTCCCGTCTATCAAACTGTTTTTTTCTTTTTTTTGGTGTTACCTAAGCCAGAGTTATATTTAAAGATAATGCTATCGATATTGTTTGTTCTGTATTACAACATTTATGATTGCAATTTGACCTCATATAAGTTTAGAATTGAGCTTTATTTTCTCTATGCAAAAGTGTTACAGTTTGCAATGACAGCAGAGCAGATGGTATTGAATATGAATTTAAAGGACTCGTGGGTCTGGATCTAAATAAATCTAAATTATTAGAGATTTATTTAATTTTATTTAATTCATATTTCACCAATACCAAAGTACTAAAGCAAAATCGTAATTAGTATCTTCAGTGACAGTTTCAACCCCTATAAAAGCACAGCAGTAAAGAGTCAAATTAATACATTTTATGTAATGTAAGCCTTAGTTGTCATTTGTTAGTAGTGCTGTTCAGAAGGCATGTAGTTTTTCCTCTGACAAGTTTTGAAAACTTTTTAGCCACATTGGACCTCATTCATGAAACAAACCGAACAAATTTTCATGCAAATTATTTGTAATATATATATATATATATATATATACACAGACTCACTGGCCACTTTATTAGGTACACCATGTTAGTACCGGGTTGCACCCCCTTTTGCCTTCAGAACTGCCTTAATGCATTATCCTGCTGGAAGTAGCATCAGAAGATGGGTACACTGTAGTCATAAAGGGATGGCCATGGTCAGCAACAATACTCAGGTAGGCTGTGGTGTTTAAACGATGCTCAATTGATACTAAGGGGCCCAAAGTGTGCCATGAAAATATCCCCCACACCATTACAACACCACCACCAGCCTGAACCATTGAGACAACGCAGGATGGATCCATGCTTTCATGTTCTTTACACCAAATTCTGACCCTACCATCTGAATGTCGCAGCAGAAATCGAGACTCATCAGGCCAGGCAATGTTTTTACAATCTTCTATTGTCCAATTTTGGTGATCCTGTGTGAATTGTAGTCTCCGTTTCCTGTTCTTAGCTGACAGGAGCGGCACCCGGTGTGGTCTTCTGCTGCTGTAGCCCATCTGCTTCAGGGTTCGACGTGTTGTGTGCTCAGAGATGGTATTCTGCATACCTTGGTTGTAACGAGTGATTATTTGAGTTACTGTTGCCTTTCTTTCATCTCTAACCAGTCAGCATTCTCCTCTGACATCAACAAGACATTTTTGTCCACACAACTGCCGCTCACTGGATATTTTCTCTTTTTCGGACCATTCTCTGTAAACCCTAGAGATGGTTGTGTGTGAAAATCCCAGTAGATCAGCAGTTTTTGAAATACTCAGACCAGCCGTCTGGCACCAACAACCATTCCACGTTCAAAGTCACTTAAATCCCCTTTCTTCCCCATTCTGATGCTCGGTTTGAACTTCAGCAAGTCGTCTTCACCACATCTAGATGCCTAAATGCATTGAGTTGCTGCCATGTGATTGGCTGATTAGCAATTTGTGCTACCGAGCAATTGAACAGGTGTACCTAATAAAGTAACCAGTGAGTGTGAATATATATATTATATTGTTCTGGTTATGTATGAACTGCATAATAAAAAAAATGTACTAATCTCCAAACTCCAGTGGTATGTAAAGTTGGTATGAAAGGGAAATCTATTTTTTAAATGCATGTTATAGATTGCATTGTGAATAATTCATCGGAGCATACTTTTTTTCAATTGTTATTATTCTTTTTGACCTCCTATTGTTGAATCATGTCATAAGCGAACCTAACATTGAGACAGCAGACTTGTAACAGGTGACTTATGCAGGATTTCTGATCATCTAGTGCACTTTAACCCGTCCCCGTAAACAAACACACCTCCAAATACAATCAACAAACCATGCATAGAACAAAATTCAAACCCTACCTATTTTATTTATTTTTCATTAATACGTTAAACTTCGATATACGTCAAAATACAGATGAAAAGATCAGGGGCCTCATGTATAAAACTCTCATCCTAAAAGTGTATGTACGCACAAAAGCTAACTTTTGTGCCTGCGTAAAATCTTTCAAATTTATAAAAGCAAGCGTACACCATGTGTAATGTGCAAAACTCCCTTTATAAATCCCAGTCAGGGGAAGATTGTGCGCACGTGCTTCTCCACCCTGACTCCTCCCCAAAATCACCATATATGGAGCTTACAACGCCTAGTTTTACGATGCATAACCTCATCTGCATATCTTTCCATGCATATTCCCATCCACGCAGTGGCGGCGTTTCACATGACCAGTGTATGGCGGGGGGGGGATTGATACATTTAAAATAAAAAAAATTCAATTAAAGAACACTGCATCTTCAGCATTGCTTCAGATTTTACTGATCAGTGTGCACTTAACATTATATGGAATTCAAGTTCAAATAGAGTTAGCAAGGTTTTTGACCAGCGAATGACGGAGATGGAGTGTTTTGTCAGTCATTAGAACGGCTGTTATCTGAGGCAGCAAGTGCATCGCATTATATGCTTTCAGCAACTTTTACAGGTTATATAACGTTTCTTGTAGCTAGCTATATGGGCGCTTAGTTTTTCTTGTTTAATACACGGTCAAAATCTCAAATGAAGCGCTTATGCACAGGATATTTAAAACAAAGCCGATCCTAGAATTCTGGGGGCCCTACGCAGAACGGGGGGGGGTGTTGGGATGAAAGAATGGATTCAATGCATTTATCTGTGTTTCACTCCATCTCGAATCACGCTCACGGAAAGCGCTCATTTCTTCCACGGCTCCATGTGCATTCGACTCAAGCAAGAGACTGTACGACATTCACATTACATGATTTGACTGATTTTTATGTAGAGAGGGCGACAGCACACCGCATTAAAATAATTATCATTCATGTTTTCATAACCGCTGGCCAAATTCAAAAGCGAAACTAAAATTAAAACATCTTTGGGAGCAAGGGGGCCCCCTGGTGTTTCGGGGGGCCTACGCAGCTTGCGTATTCTGCATATAGGGAGGATCGGCTCGGTTTAAAATGTACAAAAGTATATTGGCTAGACGGCAAATAACCTACTTCTCTGCTCTTCAAGCACACAAAAACATTAGCCTTTACAGACATAGTGTTTGAGTAAAGAAAACGCTGTACTATTCAAACATCAATTATTTATTTACACTTTCATTGTGAAAAAGCGGAGATCTGTCTCCTCCAGGTTGTGTGCGGCACATCAATCTGAATGGAGACGGGGTGAAGTTACGAGGTTTCGCTGAAAGATGATCCAATGGTGTTTTACTGACAAGCTCTTTTTAATGCTTATCATTGGTTAAACATTTTTAAACCCCTCTGATTTAAAATAATAGCGAATTATAATAGAGATATGAAGTTTGGTTAATTTTCACGGCACACCTGACTGGGCTAGGGTGGCAACTGCCTTACTCTGCCATACAGAAACGCAGGCCCTGCATCCAAATCTGAAAATGCTCCTTCCCTCTAAAATGATGGGCCTTCTCTGATGACATCAGTTTGACGGCTTGGACATGAGCGTGACATCCTTAACCACACCCCTCCACCAGTCAGTGTTCATTTCTGAATCAAACGCCTACTTTACTACATCCAATCAATTCTCAGTAGAAAAACAAGCCACGCCCTCTATTTTCCTCATTCTCTCGGAAGTACGTCACAATACGGAAGTAAAACGGTGGCAAACTTCCGGTTCATGCGAACTTTAAGGAAATATGAGATACGGACTAAATGCCATTTGTGCCACATTCATTTTTATTGTCAAAATCATACAGAATGTTTTAGAATATATCAAAATATCTATAAAAATAAAACTGTTTAGTTCTCAGATTAATAGCCTATTATATATTTGACCTCATTCTTTCCACTGACCAAATATTTCAATTGTTTTTAACAACTCAAATCGAATAAAATGTATGTAGGTTTGCTGAAAATGTGAAAATCTTTTAGCTTAGTGGAAACAGGTAAGCCATTTATTGCAGTGTAAATACAATTGTCTGACTCGTGTGTCACAGACAAAGTATTTTAAAAAGGAAAATACTGCCCCCCCCCCAAGTTTTATCAGTCAAATACAGTGGTATTTTTAATAAGGATGTGGAGATGCCTTCACACGACCTCCACCGAATACAGCAGTGTCCGCCATAATATCGACATAAGTGTGCATCATTTATCATTGTTCTTGCTAAAAAAGATTATCATAACATGAGCTCCGCAGTTTAGTTTAAATATATGCATTATTATAGCACTCATCGCTGTCATTAAAACATTGCATGCCACAGGAAAATTGGTTAAGCACATCAACTACAAATATGTCTAAATTCATACAATTTTGGTTTAACTTCTGTGTAATGACTTCATGTAATTTCAGTGCTTATCTTCCTTGATGAGAGTGGTATATTTAATGTAAATGTGTATATTGATATGAAAAGAGTTTAAAATCATTGTTTACTTCATTACTCCAGGAATTAGAGTGCGTACGCAGTCAAGAGCATCCGTACGCTGCGCACATATTTACGCCAAGTTTATTTTTTAATAAATCCAGATATGTGCTTGGAAAACAGCGTACGCACATTTCTATGCCTATTTTGTACGTGCGTACGCGAGGCCCCTGGCCTGATTTCCAGCGCAACTTTACAGGAAATCGTAAATGTTCAGGATGCAACATCTTGAATGCAACTAGATTGATTAATATTATATTTTATACTAAAATTATTAGGTTATGTTTCTTTATTAGCTATACAATCATTAAATGCATGTCATGGGATTCAGTGCGTCTTGAACATGTACTTTTTTAGACCTAGCAGACAAAGCTCCTCATTTCAGGACTGTTAGCTGTTTGAAGTTGACGTGGTAAAATGGTTACCATTTTAAATGGTAACGTGGTAAAATGGTTAAAAAGCTTTAAAAAAGAAAATCAATTCCATTACAGCTCTGTTGCTACAGCCATACACAAACGAATGTCTACGGTCGTTGCGTTACTTCTTGTGCATTTATTTAGTTATTTATTTATTTGCTTGCTTGTTTGTTTGTTTGAGCATACTGCCATGAGTATTGAGTTAAGTGTTTGCATTCAGGTTACAAAACAGTTAAACTTTAAAAAGCGTGTCTCGAAACTCCTGTGTTTTGTTCCAATAGAGGCCGTTCACACACTATGCATTTTTCCATTCCAGTGCACTACTTTTCTATTGTTTGCCACAATTTTTGTTAAAAATATTAAATGGAAAATAATGCATGCCAGTAACACAAACAAACTGCTTCTTCAAACCATTCAACCACATTAGAAAGGCTTTTTGTTTTACTACACGTGAATAGAGGAAGAGGGCTTCATCCAGGCACATTCTGTTGCAGTGACCACGTCTCAATGCCTGGCACATTTCACACGCTATCCAAACTACAAAACAAGTCATATGTACTGGACTCACATACTCAAGTGTAGCAGTATCACTCAAAAACAGCACTTGACTGGCGGATGAGAGAGATGGAGGGAGAATTCAGGAGTTAAAAGCCGATTTTTCCCCTTGTCATGGCGTAGCCCAGTTTGGCTTCGTTGTTGATGAAGGACATGATGCCCAGGTAAGTCTCGATCAGGAGCGGCCGCTCCAGTATCAGCACGCCATTGGCTCGTCCCGGGATGGGGAAGTCTTTATGGGCTTTTTTCACAGCCTGGACAAGCTGGGTCTTGAAATTCTCACGCTTCAACAGAGAACAGAATGACATTTTTATTTGTCTTGCTAGGTTTATAGCTAAATACAAATAGCAGACTCAATGATTTTAGCAATGATTTTCTTGTCTGAGATCGAGATGTTGTTTAGGGCAGAACCTGCAGTCTTGGATTGCTTATTTGACAGTCAAGCAAGTTATTTAAGGATTTCGTCTTGAGTTGTTGTTTTTTTAGCATTTTGTTGAAAGATTGTAAAAAACATTTATGAAGTAGAGTTGTCATGACAATGGAATTTCTAAATTTGATACAATACCTTAAAAAATATACAGCTTTTGATATAATAAAAAAAATGCCATAATAAAAGCATAAGATTTGAACAGTAAGAGAAGTTAATTTAGTATTGACTTTATGCAACAGTATTGTCTTATTGCCTGCTACCTCTCTGAGTTAGATAATAATAATAATGATACAAGATATTACTTTTATAATATAAAGGCATGATATTTTATTAATTCATATTTTATTAATATATTAATTTTTACTTTACAATGCATCTTGTGATTTTTTTCCTCTAGCAAAAGTTAAACTCTTGAGTTTTATTTTGTAGGAAAACTGCAAAGAAGCTTCAAATCCACAAAAATGTTGGAAAATATGTGAATGTGAAAAAGTCTCGCTTGCAGCCTAAACTCAAAGCACATGCACTTGCAGTTTGTTTCACTTTCTGTAAACCAAGCCGATCTGAGACGCAACAAACACAAGATCATGAACTGCTTGTGTGCGCACATTAATTCATCTATTGTTTATTTAATCCTGGAAAATACACTTTAAAATGCATGAACTCAATATAAAATGTTAGCAAGATGGCACATTACATCTGTTGTCCCTGGTCAGGTTGATGTAAAAAGTCAAAAGATTTCAACAGACAAATACAATACATTTATACAAATACTCCCAATTTTGATTTGAAAACAACCACATTTTTTACATTCCTAGAAAACACAGTGTCGCACTTCACTCTGAAACACATTGTATTGCAACAAACTATTGCTATGTGTGTCAGAGAGAAGAGAAAGCGGGAATGCAGCTGGTATCCATACAGCAGAAGATATCAATATGAATCAAACACTCGTAAGCACACACACCTGGCAGAGGGAGGCCACCTTCTCATCGGCGCGTGCCATGGGGTGTTCGGTGAAGGTGGCGTAGGGTATGTCAGTGGACCAAGGGTTCCAGCGATTTATGAACGAAGGTCTTGGCTGCTTATCCCACTGGACACGGATCCCGGTTCCCTCTCTCCTTCACACACAAAAACACACAGAGTATAAAACCACCTAGACCTCGTTTAGAGTTTTAATGTCTGTTATATAATGTACAAACTAACATGTTTGGGTTTGTAGAGAAAACTATTAGACATTCGTCATGAAATGACATAATTAACAAAGTCACATCAACAGAACGAAGTGTCTTACTTGTTGAGGGATTTTGGAGGGAACTCAAACTCGCCGATTGAGATCGTGTCCACAGCGCTCAGGGAAATTCTGATGACCTGCTGACACTGGAGGTTTATGAAGTCATATTTGCACACCAACAAAGACCTGCAACAAACCAGCAGCTCATTCAGAACCGGATTCCTGATACTAATGTATTAAAAACAATTCTCAATGATGATTTACTTTCTTACCTCTCAGTTATAAGTACCAGTTTCTCTTTTTCATTATTCCAGTGATCAACTCTGTGGTAAAATATAAAGAGCACGTCAATCTGGCTGAACAGACATTCTGCTGCATAACGTACAGAAGCGGTATAGTGAAGTTATCAGTTGTTAATATCATAATGCTTTGATGTATATTACTGACAGATACTATATTTATTAGTGATCGACCGATATTGATTTTTTATAACCGATACCGATTATTTGTATGTTTATGTACCCGATAACCGATATTTATTTACTGTTATAAAGTAAATAAATAACAGAGTGAATTAAGTCCATTCTTCGCTTTGGTTTTTCCTCCTTTTTTGTTGTTCATCTTAACAACAACAAAAAACTGTTGAAAATTAATATTTTCATGTAAAATGTAATCTTCAAATTACAACAATAAAAACATTTTATTTATAAAAAGCATCATCAGCAACACTGATATTAACAATAAGCAAAAGAATGTCTAATGTATTCAAATGGAGAAAATAAAGGACAGGATTCATATCAACTTCATTTTAAACTACAGTTTTAGTAGTTTTATAAGCTGTTTAATAGACTAAAGAGTGAATAATAATATTCTCTGGAATATTAAAATAAGCTATAACAAACAAAACATCGTATTTTATTGCATTTCTTAACTGGCATGTTTTATCAGAAAAATAAAATGCTTTTGTCATTCTAAATTATGAAAACTGCTGACAGCGCGGTTTATCTATGCATTTACACAGAACTATACTCAAACTGCGATTGCTTGTGTGGATAATAAATAATTTCGATAGAGATGTATTTATTTAGATGTTTATTGGTGAAATAATGGTTCTATAGTAAATGTTAATATAGTTTAGTGTGTTTCAAACAAGTGAATCTTGTATAAAGTTACATGCGGTGGTCGTGCTGTAGCTTCTCCCTAGTGAACAGTGTCCACTGCTCCAAGTGTGTGCACTTGGATGGGTCAAATACAGAGAACACATTTCACTGCTGATTATTCTCTGTATAATTGTGTATGTGACAAAAAAAAAAATAATAATTTAATTTAACTTAATTTATTCAGAAGAAAAAATCAGACAGACATTGAGGAAATTGCCTCTTTTGTGCAGTCTGAGATGGCGACCAGTGGTCGACTCCAAGGATATCGATGGTTACATCGTGCTATTCAAGAGGATATGTTGTTTCTCAAGAGACTATGAGGATGGTGATCAAAGAAATCGACCCTGAAGGAGTTGAACTTGGCTCGACGTCTCCGAATATGCCATAATGCCACAACGCTTGGGACCCCGGCTGAAGTACTGCCGTTATTTTTCTTCTGGATAAATTAAGTTTCCTACATAACCGCTGCAGTGTCCTTTTACTAATTATAACTCCGTTCTGATGCGCCAAAAGACAAAGAATTTCCTTATTGCTAAATCCTAATCTAAAGTAGGATTTAACCAAATCCTCCACATCCATTGTTTCTAGCAATTCTGTGATTTTTCTCAAAATATTAGGAGTTTAATCTCGTATTACTACGAGTTTATTCTCTAAATATTACGACTTTATTCTCTAAATATTACGACTTTATTCTCGTAATATTACGACATTATTCTCGTAATATTAGGACTTTATTCTCGTAATATTACGACTTTATTCTCGTAATATTACGACATTATTCTCGTAATATTAGGACTTTATTCTCGTAATATTACGACTTTATTCTCGTAATATTACGACTTTATTCTCGTAATATTTCGACTTTATTCTCGTAATATTTCGACTTTATTCTCGTAATATTTCGACTTTATTCTCGTAACATTTCGACTTTTTTTCTCGTAGTTTCGACTTTATTCTCGTAGTTTCGACTTTATTCTCGAAATATTACGACTTTAATCTCGTAATCTTAGATTTTTTTTTTTTTTATGTGAGACTAAACGTCAGAAAACGCCCGTCGTAGTAAGTACTACAAACCAAAGTAAAACAAACCTGAAGCTGTTCTCTTCTCAGTGTTCTGTGTGTGAGTGAGCAGAGCGGGACACAGCAACACAATAAGGGCCGCTCACATATTGCGCCTTTTGCGCTCAAGTTCGTTATTTCAAATGTAGACGCGGTATGCGCGCCATAATGGAAGCTCGTTTTTCCAGGCGCCGCTACCGCATCGAGATAAAAACATCTCAACTTTTCAGAATGCCGCAGCACCACGGGTCATGTGACGAAATTTCCTTCTTGTAACGGAGAGCGAGCTGATGGTTGCTTAGCAACGACAAATGCCTCGGAGCGCAACCGCCCGAACGCTTTGGAAAAAAGGAGAAAGCAGCGCGCCTAGCGTTTTCCACGCGTTTTTAGGCGCGATATGTGAACGGGCCCTAAATCTATCTCTATATGGCTCTGGGGGAGGGGCGCTGTGACTAGCCTATCACAGAACGCAGACACAGTCAGCTACCCAATGAGAATGTTTATTCAATCCGAGCACAGATATTGACTCGTATTACTCGTATGATACTCGTACTCGGCAAAAGTGCTTTATCTGTACCGGATACTCGTTTCAGCCGAGTATCCGGCTCAACTCTAGTATTTACATACATGTATAATTTTCAAAAGGATACCATGGTTCTCTCACAGTAAATGTAAAAACAAAAAGAGTATTTCCCAAAAGCCAGTACCATGGTATGTTTTTGTGTAAAGGCTGCAATCAAGATCCACATAAGGCTCTTCTGTTTATTTAAAAATGCATGCAATGAAAGTAAAAATTATATTGTGCTATACAAGGGTGGCAATAGACTCACTCTGCTAGCAGCCACACGCTAAGAACCTCTCCATCTTCTGAAGGCAAGGCAACCGTGCGGATATCATTGACCGCCTGCTCAATCGTTCCTGGCTGAGACCAAAACAAAAAGAACAGCTTATTTAGGCCTAGATGCTTGAAACTACAGCAAATGGATGTCAAAATAAATAAATGATAGACAGACAGGCAGACAGACAGCTAGCTTATGTCTACTGTGTTAAAATCCTTATAAGCCAGAGGTTCTCAACTTTTTGACTCCAAGGTTTCCATTTTCCCCCAAATAAATATTTGGAGGCCCCGTGACTTGTCCAGGTGTTTGTGATTTACAGGATAAGCATCAAAGGATTAAAAAAAAAAAATTATTCACAATTTCTTTATGGTAAAATATTTTGGCATAACTAGAAAAATTTATATTCAAAACTTATAAAATTTCCCATAAAATTATACGATTTTATTCATTTATATTACCTTTTCAGGTCAAGAAAACACACTGGGAATCCTGGTTCTTTAAAGGGGAAAAAAGGTTGTTGAGAGGTGAATTAAAATGAGAGATTTCCTGATTTTGCTGCTTGTTTTGTCTTATTTTAAATATGTTTAAGTCATCTTGAGGGCCCCTTAGAAGTTTGCTGAGGTCCCCAGGTTGAGAACCGTGACTATATTTCACATACACAGATGACAACAGCCCAAGATCAAACAGAAAAGCATGATACCCTACTACTCCCACTGTTTAAAACATACACCACTGCATGGGTCTCATTCACCAATCAGAGGTACAGAGACGGGGTGTGAAAACTTTTTGAATTCAAAGATCAAAGTAAATTGTACTTAATTTGTCTTCTGGGAAACATGCAAGTATCTTCTGTTGCTTCCGGAGGTCAGGACTAAATGAAAAAATATATATATATTTTAAAACAAAATAAGAACAATTTGTATATCTTCATTCTGTTCAAAAGATTTCACACCCCCACTCTTATTGCATAGTTTCCTTCTGGAGCATCAGTGAATGTTTGAACTTTTTTAATAATTGTGTTTGGGTCCCTCAATTGTCCTCGGTGTGAAAAGATGGATATCAAAATCATACAGTCATTGCTGGAAAGGGTTCAAATATGCAAAAGATGCTGGAAAACTGCAGGACCTGGAGGATTTGTCTGAAGAACAGTGCTCAGTTCAACTGGTCAGAACAAACAAGGGATTCATGAACAAACATCACAAAACAAAAAATTGTAGATCATGCAGGTAACCACACACAGTATTAAGAACCAAGGGTTCACAAACATTTGAAGGGGGTTATTTTAATAATTTCTGCCATTTAATTTTTTTGTTCGTTTGGACAGTACTAAATAAAAAAATAACATGCATTTTGTATAATCACTATTTTTGTTAAAATTATTCACATTTTCTGCAAGGGGTTCCCAAATTTTCGCATGCCACTGTATACAGATTTGAGTATAATCTGTGTGCAACATGCAGAAATCATGATGCATCGAATGTATTAAAGTTTATTCTAAATTTATGATACAATAACAACACAAAATAATAATATACTGTAACTTTTATTTTGAATATGCCCCATAAATGCTAAATCATTTGAATCGGTGTCAAATGTTTATCACTGTATACTATTTTAAAACTATAGTAGGCAGTAGTACATAGTGTAAGCTGCATATTACGCAGTACATTAGAATGCCTTATTCTGTCCTTGGCTTTTTGGTAAAAACAATTAACTTTGTCACATTAATCAGTGACTTCAACTGTTAATTGAGTAAATTAAGTCTTGTTCGTGTTTGAGAATAGATGTTACAAAACATGTATTGCTTTCTGACTGCATTCCGTTCCAGCTAAAGGGCACAAATCAATGGCCGTGTCACAACACGTGGTGAACACCCTATGTAGAAATCATTTTCAGGCAACACAGGCATTCACACAGGATCCGTTCTTGCGTGTCAACTTAAAAATATTAAATTAAACGGTAACGTCTCCTGGTCCATGTCACTGCGCTTATTCTATGAAAGCTTATGACGATCGTCCGTGCTGTCTAGGTAGGCAGCTTCTTAGGTTTTGACATACAAGCCCAATCTAGTCAACACACTAAGATGCAAACAATATTGCACGTATTACAATCTTGACTACCGAGCCCGGGCGTGTTGTAGCAAATACCGGGTTACTTTCTCACCCTAAAGACGAAATAATCCTTGACTTTGGCTCGCATGGTTGGGTTGTGGACATGGAAAGGCGTGAGGGTCTGTAGCGGAGTGCAGCAGGCCACCGAAGCTCCAGCTCGGGCCAAATCCAGCCCATCATCACAGTCCGCCGGGTGTAACACAGCCGCACCCGGGCTCTCAGGGTATATGCTGTCATTCAGCTGCAGCATCCCTAAAGCGTCGAGAACGAGCCGCAAATATCTGTAAAAAGTGACTGCGCTCGGTTCCAGCAGCGTTGTGTTGCGCAGGGGAACGCCCACCTGCTCCACGGACGATTTAAAGGGACCCGTTCTGTTTATGAGTAAAATTCGGATTTTTAAAGGAACAGTTCAGTTAAAAGTGCTGGACGGGACAGGTGGAAACATTTATTGTGTCTCGTTGAAATAGCAGCATATAGTATAGAAAACCAAGAGGCGAAACTCTGGTGCGTTTTGTGTAACAGCCACTAGATGGCGCTTTGGTAGCGCGGCCGCCATTTTGGGGTGACAATTTCAACTGGATAACGTTACAGATATACAAAAATAGACAGAATAACAACGAAAGAGAGGTCAAAGTGGAATAAAAGAAGCAATGTTGGGCAATCCTCTGCAAAAACTATCAGTGTGACAGTAAACATCTTTCATTTGCATCGTTTTCTCAAAGACCCTGTCAGGTAAAAGTGTGTTTTGAAGTGGGATGTAGCGCTGTCTTATGCGCCTGCTAACTTTAACTATTTATTTTTAAGCTTCACAAGCTTCATTTTGAATATGACCACTACCACAGAACTTTGCTCCATGTCCACGTTTACTATGATTTTGTTCTCACCAACTTCATTTTATGCCTGTATAGGCATTTTATATAGAAATGCACAATAAATGGTGATGAGTTGGAAGTTGAGAATAAGCAGCATATTTGACTGTTAATTTCAAAGTCATTCTGGGACATAGTTTGAATTTTGCGATGTGTTCGGTAACTACCTTGTTTATACTATTCAGAAATATGTACATTTATCTATGGTATGGTTGTTGTGTGCTTGAAAAGTCCTTATATATTTTACCAGGAAACTCAGTGTGGAGGAAGAGATTGAAATCATGAGCAAAATCAAGTTACCATTGCCCACAGTCCTTTTCATTACAGTAGTCAGACATTAAACATCCTGAAGAAGGTCCCAATGTGGATTGAACTAACAAAGCATGATAAACAAGACCAGAATCTGAACCGACACCAGTCATCATGTAAGAAATATAAAGACTTCATCTTGAGCCAGAACAACAAATACTGAAGAGGCAGACCATAACAAATGATCTGATGCTGAGAGACTCTGGATCTTAGCAGGAGCTCGAGGACCTCTGAAAAAATCTGAATGATGTTGATTTAAAGGCAATATAATAAGAAAGAAAAGGAGCAAAGAGCTTGATTATGATCAAATAAGTCTTTACCCAGAGACAGTGTATGCCAAAGAGCAACATCATTTTTGTTCTTTGCTTGTGTATAACAACAGTGAGTCTTATTTTATTTACATTTTTTAGAATATGTTGAATTACAAAATGCAGACTTTAACATATTAAACATGTAAGATGAGTAGTAGAGTACAAGTTTTTTTTTCAGCAAAGTCTAAGACAGATTTTTAATTGCAAATCACACCTAAGTGGAATAAGAACTATAGACAAAATGGCCACTCTTAGCCAATGAATCAAACAAGTTGGGCTTTGAAGTCTGCAATACAGCTTAATAGCATCATATGACACCATTCATTTTGTTTATGATTTATTAAAATGCATAAAGTGGTATTTTAGCAGCAGGTTACTTAATGTTTAATAAGTAGTTGATGAATGAATTGAGAAGGCCAATTTTAATTCACTGTATATATTGATATTCTTGTTGAATGTTGCCCTCTAAACAGTGTACATATTGAAAACTACACAAAGTCTAAATGTGAGTATACTCTAAGCATCATATGCAAAAAGTGCAATATGTAAATGCATTTTCACTTCATGAAACAGTGACCGAAACAGCAAAAACAGACCTATTTCAAGCAATGTAGAATTTGAAAGCACTAGAATCTTTTAATAATTATTGTATATCATTGTATGTTTTAAAACGTTTTTGTTGTTTAATTTACAGACAGTAATTTACAGACAATCGTAGCCTAAATTAAAGATTATTATGAGCTGTGGTTAAATAATTTTTTCAGCACCATAAACAGCAGAAAAAACTCTCAAAGCACCATACATGACACTATGAATTTTTTTAAATATGTTTTATACAAAGCTCTTTGCAGATGCTTCTCTATAATATTTGAAATGTCTTTATTTAAAGAAATTAATTACACAGGTCTCTCTGAAATGCTCGAATCTGATTGGTCTTTAGCAACATTCCGAGGTCTGCTTTTGTCCTGATAATGAATCATCAATAGCAATGCTCTAATTACTGACCACTCATCAAAGAGATTACACTTTCAGTTTTTCACTGTTACAGCATTCGGTTCTGATCCCTGGAGTTTATCCAGCAAGCTGCGGGATGTACATTATCACTTACTTGACTACTGTAAAGTGAACTCACTGAAAGGCTCCAAATAATAATAATGAAATTCATTGTTGATTATCTTCATCATTTCACAAAAAAAGAGTTTAAATCAATTAATTCAAATTAAATAAATGAATATAAAGTTTCAGTGGATTCCACTTGTTTGTTAAACTCTGAATCACTTAAGACTAAAGACCCATAAGACCACTTTTTTACTCTGAGCAGCTTTATGCATATGACCCCAGATGATAATTCAGTCATTTTCTGCTTTTACAGTTTAACTGGTAAAATCCTTAGATAGTTAAGTTCATCAAGATTACAGAAAAATGGAAAGATGACGTCAGTGAAGGTGGTTGTGAATGTATGTAGATGTGTGTTTGTTATGGGATCAGAGAATGACACTGTTCCTCCATCTTAATCCAGATCAACTCTCACACACTCAAGCTCCTGTTTAACAGGAAAACCAGGCACAAGCAATCAGTACGGTTCATACTTCACACCCCAAACATCAGTCTTAAAGAAATCACTTCCCTTCCTTTGGTTTGATTCTGTAGTTACTCCAAGACTCCAGCATTTGCTCTCATTAACCTCCACTTCCCAGAAGTGCATTCCTGAGTTAAAACCCTCTGAACCCAGAACACACTCACAGATGTCAAATCTCTCTGGATTATCAGGAAGTGGTTGTTTGTCCCAGATGTATCTCACACTGGTCAGATCATTAGACAGGATGAGACGTGGATGTGCTGTGTTTGGATCCAGAGTCATTGGAGCTGATGAGACAAAATCAATAGGTGCATTTATTCTCATGCTGATATAATGATCAAGAATGAATCGTACACAAATCATGCTATTGATCAAGTACATCAGAAATTTTCCTCTGATCACTGTCAGTGTTGTTATATTAAATATTTGCTTGAGAAATTTCAGATTTGCATCTCATGTCAACAGATACTGACAAATAGAATAATTTAAACTTATCTGTAGAGATCCGATGAATCACTGTAATGTATCAGTTGAGAATGTAACCCTCATTCCCTGAAGGAGGGAAAGGAGACTTTATGTTGGTGATTGACGAATTGGGAATACGCCAGAGAGACTAATCTACTTTTCCATGCCCTGCAGCATGGGTATAAATAGGCAGCAGGTGCAACACATACTCGAGTCGGTGACCCTGACTGCTCTGCGGTGGTACAGCAACTGTGGTGACGGGACATGACGTATCCGTTCTTTGCTTCAGAGAACGAGGGTTGGCCGAGATGTTGCCATTCAGTCGGTCACTTTCAATGTCACATCAATGACTGATGAATTGAGAATCTCTACCAAAGCACCAATGATGCTGCCCCTTCTAGTGCCCTGCTTAATGATCCCTCTGATGCTTATTAGGGCAGAAAATTGGACAGTGTTTATACAGAGAAGGTCGGTCACTGCTGTTCCTGCACAACCCACTCAGCAAGACTTGGATAACTCTGGGAAAGTGTGCCCTTCCCACTGGAAAGGGACATCCTCCACAGGGAGGTTCTAAGTGGAGTGTACACATATGGACTAACCCTGTAGGGCCTTCCTGCATATGAAAGTATTTGGGGTGGCTCAGAGATAGTTAGGGAGGAGGCTACTCCTTTGCATAAGACACAGGCTTATAAGCTATGCTGTGGAAGAATACACATATGGGATACCTACCACCAGTTTTCAGGAATACAGAGAATAAAGGCCTGATGGTGGATGCTCTGCCATGCCTGGCTGCTGAAGGTAATGGAGGAACTCAACAGGGTCTGCCCAACCGGAAACTCTCTGGAGCAAAATAAGCACATACTATGATGCTGCAAGGCGACACTAAACTGGGCTTCTCTGTGTTTCTGCCTGTTTGAGGTGAGAACACAGGAGGATACTGGATATGAAAATAGAATTTAGCAAACATTTTGGGTGTTGCCCAGCCCGTAGCTCTACCACTATATGTCAGGAAGGTGCCATGTGCCAGCACACAGAAGGAAGAAATACTTCTGGTAGAGTGAGCTCGAAACCTGAGTGGGCAGGGCACGCCTTGAGCTTGGTATGCCAAGGTGATGGCATCCACTATCCAGTGGGCCATCCTCTGCTTGGAGACAGCCTGCACCTTCTGCTGGCCTCCATAACATACAAAGAGCTGCTCTGAGGTCCTGAAGCTTTGTCTTCGTTACATGTACAGTTGCAGATCGTGGACAGAGCAAAGCAAAGCTATGGCTGGGTCTACCTCCTCCAGGGGCAGCACTTGCAGGTTCACCACCTGATTCCTGAAGGGAGGGGTAGGAACCTGTGGTAGGGGGTAGATTGTTCCTCATGCGGAAACTGAAGAGTTTTGATGTTAGCTAATCTGTTTTGGAAATGGTATATAAAAGTCATGTTGAGAGTATTTTACAATTTAATATTACAGCTTGAGTAACTGTACTTGTTGGCAACATATAGGAAAGCATCAAGTGTTTATCTGATTTTACACGCCCACTTCACTCTGAATTTGTAATGTTTCCATCTGGAAGAAGGTATACGGTCAACAAATATTTTATGACAGTTTATAAGCATTCCTTTGTACCAGTAGCAATTAGAATGTCAAATGAAAGGTAGGCAACTCTTTGTGGAATTTGTGTTCTTTTGTATTATGTGTGTAATTGACAAATATACACAGTGGTGGACAATAAAGCTTAAGCTAACTAACTAATTAATTAACTTCAGCGTGTAGCCGGGCCGAGGTCTTAAAATGACATGGGAGTCAGTTGGTCCCGTTCCCTCCTGATAAAGGCCAAATCAACCAGTAGCAACGTTTTCATAACTAGAATCTTTAGTTCTACTGACTGCAAAGGCTCGAATGGGACATTATGAAGTGTTCTAAGCACCAGAGCCAAATCCCAAATAGGGTATAGAAGGAAGGCAAGGAAGATTTAACCTTCCCACCCCACCACCCCCAGAGGAACCTGACGACCATTTCGTGCTTCCCTACCACCTTACCTCCTATGAGGTGTGATAAGCAGAAATTGCAGAGATACTGGGCCTGTTTCTGGTAGTAAAAGGTGCCATCCACAACCTAGTAAGCACCGTATGCATCTCCAGGAAGAATCAAGGGGTTTGCCAAAGGATACGGCTGGTACACTCCAATTAGAAGGCCCACCACATTCCCCGGGCAACTCCACTGGCCACAGAACGCGTGAGGGGGCCCTGGGTGGTTGGTTCCTCAGAGGGAAATACCTCAACGTAACCCTCAGACCACTCAGGCTACTACCCAAAGTAGTCCTTCCCCGGCTTTTACCAGGAAGAGAACTGGATCGAGGCAGAGGCAAGGGCAAGCCACCTCTTTTGAAGTACCAGGGTCTCAATCGCAACTCCGAGATGGTCATATTCCCGCAGTGGGTACATGATTCGTCCACGAACACCACCTCAGCATGCTTGATGCCCAGACATGTGAGGCAGCATTCGTGAACATCCGCCAGTGCCAGGTAATGACCCCTGCATTAATTCCAGTGTGTGTGTAACAGCACAGATTGTCTCCAGACTTACTCATTTGGACAGAGTTCAGCATCTTCTTCCAGACTCTGTACGGCAGGTTGCCCAAGTAACGTGGCACATGAATCAAAACGCCAGGAGGCACATGTTGGTCCGGCTGTGAAATCTGGAATCTGGAAGAACATTCAGGAGTCAGAACTGCATTGGCTTTGGCTTCAGATGCAGAGAAAACAGAGACACCAGCAGATTACTCACCTTTCCATCGTGACTGGAAACTTCTGCAGAACAAACACACAATTTATCATCAACAAGTCCATCAATCATCAATGAATTAATCAATGAATGATCTGAAATCAGACCTTTAGAAAGCAGACGTCATTGGCTTTCATTGTCTCCTCCAAATCTTTGATAGTTTGTGAAAGAGCTGAGATGTGTCTGTTCATGTCCTCCAGCTTTTCCTTCATTTTCTGCTTCTTCTGGTCCTCTTCCTCCCTCAGTGCAATAATTGTAGATGCTTCCTCATCTCTGAGAAACTGACGAAGCTTCTTAAACTGCTCTTTAATCTGATGCTCTGTGTATTCAGCTCGAGACTGAAATCAAATCACATTCAATTAATCTCAAAGATGAAGCTTATTCTGGAGCAGCATGAAGAGTGAGTTGCTAAATGTGGGTTAGTTAACTACTACTTTAACTTTCTTAAGTAGTACTGTAATAGATGCTCTGTGTCTTTAGGGTGGTGATTCTCATCAGTTTCTCTTCACAAAAAATGACCGTTTTAAATGTCTTTTTAATACATTCATATACAGTAGAATTTGTAAGTATATCAACTGAACTTTTAAAATGTGTCAGCCATGTTTGAATAAATATATTTTTCATGTTTTTCATACTAAATTAGAATAAAATATTATATGCACACATACAGAAATTTTAGGCAGATGCTTGGTCATATGAAGCACTTCACTATAAGAAAACAAAAATTGGCACACTGCCACTGCTGCTCCCAAAGATCAGTTTATTAAAATAAACATAATGTTTTGACCCTAAGGTCTACGTTTTGTGCCTGACGAAGACCGTAAGGTAGAAACATTGTGTTTACTTTAATAAACTGATCTTTGGGAGCAGCAGTGGCAGTGTCGATTTTTGTTTACTTATACATTCCATATTAAACAGACCTTATAGAATTATGGACTGATGGTACTTGAGATATTATTGGTGAATCAGTGTTTTACACTTAAAACTTGGTAAAAACAAATCTGGGTTCCCCTTCAGGAACTCGACCTGCATCAAAAATACTATGGAACTCCTTCAACATGACCACGCTCTGAACCGCTTAAACGCTCTGTTTAATCAGTCCAATGGATGGGCGAGAAGTCACAGGCGGGGAGACGTAGCGCCCAGGAAGCTTAAAAGCACATGCGTTGGAACCGGTGTTAGCTTTCTGTCATTCAGCAAGTGCTCCGTGTGTGTCAGTCTTATTGGGTGTTATCACTCCTTATTTCCTATACGAGTGAAGACAAACATAGGGCGAGGGCGGGCAGCATCTCAGGCTGTGTGTTCTTCTCTCCCCGGGCTACATTACGGGTGAGGATACACACAGTTTGTGTGTTGTCTGCTTGAGAGTAGAGCACACAGAGTCAGCTCTCGAAGGAGTTTTGCGAGCTTTTGTCACTGCATATACTTTACTCTCAGAGGGCTCTCTTTGAGGAGGGAGCCTTCACCAGTGTTCCTCAACTCAATCTCAAAGGCAAAGGGGAGGTGTTGCTACAATTTATAGCAATACTCTTAGTATTTCTCAGAAGACAGGCTTTAAGTATAGCTCCTTTGAAGTAATGGTGCTTCATATAACATTATCTTGAGTAAAAGGTATTAATGATAAATCCCCCTTGATGTTTGTACTGGCTACTGTATACAGGCCACCGGGGCACCATACAGACTTTATTAAAGAACTTGGTGATTTTCTATTAGAGTTAGTGCTGGCTGCAGATAAAGTCTTAATTGTGGGGGATTTTAATATCCACGTTGATAATGAAAAAAATGCATTAGGATCAGCATTCATAGACATTCTTAACTAAGTAAGATAAGATTAACTATGTAAGATAACACGTGTCAGGACCTACTCATTGTCGAAATCATACTCTAGATTTAATACTGTCACATGGGATTTATGTTAATGGTGTTGAAATTCTACAACAAAGCAATTATATATCAGATCATTATCTAGTCTTGTGTAAACATTTAGCTAAAGCTGTAAATTAAACTCCTTGAAGTATCGTAGAACCATCACTTCTACCACAAAAGACTGCTTTGCATGCAATCTTCCTGATTTATCTCAATTCTTTAGCATATCCAACAACGCAGAAAAACTTGATGATGTAACATAAACTATGGACTCTCTCTCTTCTAGCACTTTAGATACAGTTGCTCCTTTACACTTAAGGAAGATTAAGGAAAAGAGTCCAACACCGTGGTATAATGACCACACTCACGCCCTAAACAGAGCAGCACGGAAAATGGAGCGCAGCAGGGGGAAAACAAAACTGGAGGTATTTCGTATTGCTTGGCGGGAGAGTACCCTATCCCTACCCTATTACCCTACCCTACAGAAAAGCATTACAAACTGCTAGTTCTGATTACTTTTCGTCTGTTTTAGAAGAAAACAAACATAACCCCATGTATTTATTCAATACAGTGGCAAAATTAACAAAAAATAAATCATCAACGGGTGTTGACATTTCCCAACAACACAGCAGTAATGACTTTATGAACATTAGCCTGGTTCTGTCAACACTGCACTGGCTCCCTATTAAACATTGTGTAGATTTTAAGATTTTGTTAATTACTTATAATGCCCTGAATGGTTTAGCTTCTCAGGACTTGAGCGAGCTCTTATCCCATAATAGTCCTCCATGCCCACTGCGTTCTCAAAACTCTTGCCATTTGATAATACCTAGAATATCAAAATGCGGGCGGCAGATCCTTTTTCTATCTAGCACCCAAACGCTGGAACAATCTACCTAACAATGTTCGGGAGGCAGACACACTCTGTCAGTTTAAATCAAAATGAAAGACCCATTTCATTAGCCTGGCGTACACACGTACACTAATACACTTCTAATATTCAAATCCGTTAAAGGATTGTTAGACTTCATTAATTAGGTCAACCGGACCCGGGAACAGTTCCCATAAAACACGATGTTACATCGTAAGAAGATTGACATCTACGCTATTATTCTGTTTCTTTCTTATTCCGAGGTCACCGTAGCCACCCGATACGGTCCTTATCCAGCCCAGATGGTCACTGCAGTCACCAGATCCAGGCCATATCCAGATCAGATGGTGGATCAGCACCTAGAGACAACCTCTACAGCCCCTAGAACCCGAAACGTCAGCGGAGTCTAGGACACGTAGATGAGCCCCAGAAACTGATCCCCAGTGAGGACCCCGGAGCACTGGAACCAGTGGAGCCCTTAAAATCTGACTTTGCTGTGGTTGGAACAAATTGCTGGTCCATCTGGTCAGTTCCCGGTTGAGCCTGGTTTCTTCCAAGGTTTTTTCTCCATTCTGTCACCGATGGAGTTTTGGTCCATTGCCGCTGTAGTCTCTGGCTTGCTTAGTTGGGGACACTTCATTTACAGCGATATCGTCGACTTGATTGAAAAGATATTATTTAAACTGAACTGAGCTGGACGATGCCATCACTGAATTTAATAATGAAATGCCTTCAACTGAAAATTGAGTGTTAAATCTTGTCATTTTACATTATTGACACAATTTTCCTATTTTGATATTTTGTAGTTGCTTTGTTACAATTTGTATTGTTTAAAGCGCTATATAAATAAACGTGGCTTAACTTGACTTGGCTTGTTCCTCGCGGTGCCGGCCCAGCTTTCGCAGAGGCGGAGAGGCGGCTGCACTCGTGGGAATCACAGATGGATCAGGTGGATGGAATGGAGACAGGCGAGCCCCTATCTTCTTCCTTTCCCACAAGATCCAGCGCCCGCTCGGGTTCTCCCCTCCCCCTCCGGAGAGAGGGCTCGACTCTCCGACTGTCTTCCTCCTCAGAGGTGGATGTGGAGGATGTCGATGAGCTTTCGTAAAGCAGTTGCACAAGCATATAGTTTGCACAAGCATATTGTGAAGGAATATCTTTATGAGAAGCATTTCTGTGGAGCGGAGCTCACGCAGTCAGCTTTCGAAAAAAAGGGAGGCTTATTGTGCTTCTCCCCACTGCAAACATTACGCTCCCGCTCGGAACGCTCTGAGGCGTGTTTGAGATCGCGGGGATCGCAAATGGATCTGGCGGACAGGATGGAGATGGCTCGCCCTTTCTCCACCTGCATTCCCCAAATCTAGTGCTCTCTCTTGGTAATCGGAAGCCTGTGCTGCGGTTTCTTCCCCTTTTGAGTGAGAGCCTGCTGCTGCTATCTTTCTCAGAGGAGATTGATATTGTTTGTACAATGAATGATGCATTTATTTAGGGGAGGGGGCGGCTCTCTTCTCAACCACCACCAGTGTGCAGCATCCACTAGGATGATGCAACGGCTGCCACAGGACAACGGCGTCAGAGCGCTCACCACACACCAGCTACAGTGGAGAGGAGAGAGAGTCAAAGAGCCAATCAAGTGGATGGGGATTATTAGGAGGCCATGATTGACAAGGGCCAGTAGTGGGACACCAGGACACTGGGGTTGCACCCCAACTCTTTACGATAAGTGCCATGGGATTTTTAATGACCACAGAGTGTCAGGACCTCGGTTTAACGTCTTATTCGAAATACTTTTTGACTTTTTGCTTTTTGACAGTATAGTGTCCCCATGACTATACCGGGGTGTTAGGATCCACACAGAACACAGGGTGAGCACCCCCTGCTGGCCTCACTAACACCTCTTCCAACAGCAACCTAATTTTCACCGGAGGTCTCCCATCCAGGTACTGACCTGGCTCAACCCTGCTTAGCTTCAGTGGGCAACCGGTCCAACGTGATATCTTTTGGTCAGCTGTACATGAGACCCCCACAATGGTGGCTCAATACCAAGGGGTTTTCCCCAAGGGGAAACCCGTTCCGTATGCTCAAGGTCACACGGTGATGCCTACATGCCTTAGATATGTGGAGGAAACCTTGGTTCTTGTCTCAGGGCCCAGTGCTGGGAGCTCCTTGTCGCCGCGTAATGCTAGCGACGGACGCGTGCCTCACCGGTTGGGGAGTTGTCATGAGGGGCCACCCTGCCCGCGGTCTGTGGAGCGGTCGCCATCTCATATGGCACATCAACTGCTTGGAGATGCTGGCCGTGTTTTGAGCACTGAAACACTTTCTCCCGGACCTAAGAGATCATCATGTGTTGGTGCACACCGACAACACAACGGTGGTTGTGTCTTTTAGATCAACCACCAGGGAGGTCTGCGTTCGCGCCCCTTTTACAAGCTGGCACACCAGATCCTTGTGTGGTCCCAGGGCAAAATCCTCTCCCTGAGAGCTCTGCAAATTCCTGATCATCTCAATATGGGAGTAGACATTCTGTCGTGGCAGTGGCCGAGAGTTTTTAGCCAGGTTCAGGTGGGCCTGTTTGTGACTCGGGAGACATCGCACTGTCCCCTCTGGCTCACTCTGACTCATTCAGCTCCACTGTGGCTGGATGCCATGGTACAGACTTGGCCAAGGCTTCATCTTTCAACCCCGCTGGAGCTGTGGGTGTGGACTCTGAGAGGGCACAGCTCATAGCTTCCAGTCTTTTAACCGAGGTTATTGAGACCATCCTCCAATCCAGAGCTCCCTTAATGAGGAAACTATACACTCTAAAAACTGCTGGGTTGAAAACAACCCAATTTGGGTTATTTTGGTAACCCAGCGCTGGGTCAAAAAGGGACGAACCCAGCGCTGGGTTATTTTAACCCAACCATTTGGGTTATTATGTTTAACCCAGCAGGCTGGGTTGCTTTTTCATGGTTTAAAATTACTACATTGCTAGGCTAAAATGAACCCAAATCGAGCTAGATATTAAATCTACAAATCTTGTTCATTTTAAAATAACTTTTACACACAAAGAATGACTATCAAAAGGTAAATATTTATTAAAAACAACAAGAGAAAACAGTCAAAAAGTATATGCATGTTAAGAAGAAATGCAGAAAAGTATGGCATTAACAGCTACAGAGTATATAAATGAACATTTGTTGAATATAACTTAAAATCAAGACTTTTTTGGTAAATTGTATAAAAAAATATACAAAAACACTATTATACAATACTTTGGGTGTTATAACAGTACAATTAGTTAATAGTGAAATTCTTTACAAACTATTCTGGCATGAGAGTACACAAATAAACCACAACATTAACACTGATATTATAACATTTACCAAAAACATATGTGTGTGAAAGAATGTGAGTATGTGTGTGAATGACTGAGTGTATACTCCATTTCTACTAAACAATACAGAACAAGCATTTGTTTTTTACTAATTATTACTTACACTTAAAGTTTCGTAGTTGGACATTGTTTCATAGTCCATGAATACAGATCATGCATCACTGCCAATTTTCATGATCTCTTCAGCATAATTGATGTAGTCATGAAGAAGCCCCATCAGCACATCATGTGACATCTTTTACAGCATCCAGGGCAGCATCCTCCTTTAAAACTACTGTTGAATCAGTTTGGGGGAAATTCTCCTCTTTGACCAGCATTCATCCCAGTCACCGCCTGTTCTTCATCAGTGGCCTAAAAAGAGAAAAACTTTTAATCAAACTATCCATTTTCAGATAGAGGTGCATCCACATCAGTAAGGACAGGTAAATAGTCTGTCACTTTGTGTGGTTGTTTAATGTCTGTCACAGCACTCTAGAATGCTATAATGGCAGCACTAGTGTGAGGGCATGTGATATTGTTTAAGTAAATATATTGCTTTCAGAAAGTTTCTTCTTTACTGATACATTAAAACAGACATGACATTCACATACCTTACAAATGTCCGTGGAGGGCTGCTCTTTAATAGGTTAGTTCACCAAAAAATGAAAATGGTCATAATTTACTCCCCATGTTGTTCCAGACCCATACAAACTCTCCTAATTTCTGGAACAAAAATAAATATATTTAATATTGTCTTAATTTTTGTCCTCCATTGCCAGTCTGGGAGACCAATATTTTCTTCTGAACAGACATGTTCGCTATCATGTAATTTAAGATGTATACATATATAAATATTGGAATGTATTACTTCTACAATAACTCTATTTATGAAGCTTGAAAATACTGATTATCTAGACTATCAATGGATTAAGAAAAAATTAAGAAAATGTAAAATATATTAATTTGTGTTCTAAAGACAGACACAAGTCTTATAGGTTTGGAATGACATGAGGGCAAGTAAAAGTTTTTTTGTGTGAACTATTCCTTTAAGAAAAGAAGACCAAGAATGATGACTCTCCAAATCAGACAACTCCAAAGTTGGTTTGGGTTCTGCAATGAAAAACACAGACATCAATGGTTTACATAAAATATGAACACGTATCACGTGGCAATCAACATCTACAAAAAACAAAGAAACATTCTTTTACTTTTAGTAAAAAAAATTGATAACATGACATTATGAAGTGTACTTGCCTTAAACGGTCGTTCCCTCTCTTCTGAAGAAGCTGAGAAAACCGCCTCCTCCTCACACAAGCAGGATTTTGTCCTTAACTCCAAAATTGGTTTGGGTTCTGCAATGAAAAAAAGGGACACTTATGGTTTATATAAAATATGAACACGTAATCATACTGTTGTTACATTCAAATGTGAAGTAAAGAAGCAGGAGACAACAGAAACATTTATTTTCTAATAATCACTTACATCAATCTCAAAAGAATGATGCTCTCCTATGTCTCTGGCTTTCAAAATCTACAAAAAACAAAGAAACATTATTTTACTCTTAGTAAAAAAGAAAGTGATGCAATTATGAAGTTTACTTGCCTCAAAACGGTCTTTCCCTCTCTTCTGAAGAAGCTGAGAAAACCGCCTCCTCCTCACACACACAGGCTGCTCTGTCCTTCTCCCGGCGCGGGCACAATGAAGACACATGCTCAGCAAGTCTGAAATATTACATGCAAGACATTACTGTTAACAATTATCACTTAATTAGCCTCAAAATAATTATGCTAATCTTTATTACATAACACTGTTTCCTTTAGGAAACTACATTCAGTTTAACCGCGAACAATAAGATAACGAATTAACATGTTAATAACCGTCTATTAACACCTCAAAAAGAGCAAATATTGTAAAATCGTATTTAAATATGACATAAGATACTCACGGACGTTATAAATGTACGTTAAGCTACCTCTTCTGTTCAGTAAAAGAGGCCGTTAAGATCTCCGTTTCTGAGGCGAAAACCACGTCCGCGTATTTTTAAATATAAGCTATTTTCGGACTATTTCCACCTTCCATGAAACCTCAAAATACTCCCAGACACAAACAATATATGATAACTTTACATTTTTAATCTTCACTTACCATAACGTCTTTCACTCGCTTCTCGCTTCTTTCAGGCTGAGAAAATGGAGGCTTCTCGCACTGGTGTCGTCGGTGTGCCGTCGGATGTTGACGTGACGTGCGTGCTCTCCTTCACATCCGCGTTCCCAACCCAGCACCGCTGGGTTATGATCAAGACCAATTTTCAACCCAAAATTGGGTTAAAACAACCCAACGCCCTTACCCAGCAGTCTCAACCCAACATTTGGGTTGAAAAAACAACCCAGCTTTTTTTAGAGTGTACGCCTTGAAGTTGAAGCTTTTAACGTGTTGGTGCGGAGACAGCCAGCTCGACCTAGTTAACTGCCCGGTTGGTACAGTGCTGGAGTTCCTGCAGGCCCGATTCTCTGCAGGGTTGACCCAATCCACCCTAAATGTCTACATGGCAGCCAATGCGGCCTATACCACGCCCCACTTGGTGACCAGTCAGTAGACAGACACCCTCTAGTTACACATTTCCTCTGCGATTTGCTGAGGCTGAACCTTGAACCTTGAACCTTGGATGCGGGCTCTGCCCACTTCAGCCCCTCCTGGCACCCTTTTCTCACTGTAGCTGTGCTCTTCCACACCAGCTCTTCCACACTTACAGGGATTTGTAAGTCTGGTGGTGTGGACATATTCAAGTGGGCAGATCGAGTTCCTGAAGGAGAACGTCTCCAGGTTACTTATGTAACCATGGTTCCCAGAGAGAATGAAATGCTGCATCTCAAGGCCATACTCCAAGTATCCCTGCGAGCGCTTGCTTCATTCCTAGAAGCTGACGCCGGTTCCCCCGCATGTGCATTTAAGCTTCCTGGTCGCTACGTCACCCCGCCCGTGACGTCTCGCCCATCTATTGGACTGATTACACATGTGGTTCAGATCGTGGTCACGCTGAAGGTGTTCCCATAGCGTTTTCGACACAGCGTCTCATTCCCTCGGGGGACCATGGTTACATACATAACCGTTTTCTTGCTTTACGTTTCACATTGCTTGTACTTCACACGGGTTTATCAATTCATCCTGGGTATTCATCCTCTGACATTCCACATCATTCATTCCTAAACCCTGGGTCAACATCCTTATTTGTGGTGTCAGCAACACTGATTGGACAAATGCAGCATGTGACCGTTTAATGGATAAAGGCTCTAGCAGGGTCGAAACCACCATAGGCATTGAGGAGGACAAGTTCCCCCTAATAGTTAAATGGCCAGATTGTCACAATATTTGGTATTCTTGATGCTGCTCTCCTGCACTCCATTACGCGCCGCCCTGTTTGTTTGTTAGGATGACCAAACTTTTTAAAAGTTATATTTTTAGACTTGTCAATGTCAACATGTTTAAGTTGGCCTAATCGAAGTAGACGGTCATTACTGTTCTGAGAATACGAGTGTGAATACCAACTTGCTGCTTTAGTTTATTTAGATGCTTTAGTTAAATGTTTTAACTGTGAAAGAGTGCATGGTAAGAAGCTAAACAATTAATATCTGCATTTTTTATAGAAATTTTAAATGACAGACAGTAACATGCAGTGATGCAACCTACTCAACTTTCAAATTTCAAAATTTTCAATCATTTCTGATTCATGTAATTCATAACTGAAAGTGATGAGACAAGAAACTATCTACACACAAATAAGAGTGAATGCATACATATTTTATACATATTTACAAATTGTTTAAATGCATTATTTCACAACTGCAATACATTTTTGTTTTAAATAAAAAAATACAATTTTAATAGAAAATGTGAACAACTGAAGTGTGGTCCAGGTACGCACTATGTTTTGAGGACCAAGTATCCCCACAAAGTAATACCAGTCATTTTTACGGAGACCCACATATGAAAAAAGTAAATCAGGTGCATGATTGAGTTCCCTCATTTTAAGTAAACTATGCATTTAATACAATAATTTGTGCCCTTGTTTTGAGTAAATCATATGTATACAGGAAATAATTAATCATTAGTAAAATTTCCATGTCCGCATACTTATAAACTGATGTAGATTTCCCTCACTTAAAATGATTTCATGCAACACTGCTAGGCCTTTAGAAATGTCTCTATAATTAATTCCCAACTCAAAATATAGCCCAATTAAAGTGTCTCTGTCCAATAGTTTTGCTAGAATGTGGACAGGAAGTAGAACAAATTATTTAGTGCACACAATTTACCTTTAAAACGAGGCAACAAATTAGTTAATTGTGCACAATTTAAACAAAGGGAAGAAATTTGTAAATTGTGCTCATAATTTACTTTTATTCCTGCATGCCATGTGCAGGGCTCCATAATTGTTGACCTTGTGGAAAACAGCTTATAAATAATACTAAAATATTTCGTAGAAAGAGTTGTGTTTAAGGGTAGCGTTATTAGGCTTAGGGCACATAATATACCGTTTTTTTCACTATAAAAACCATTCCAACCTATCTATGGAAAGTAAATGTAAGACATGGAAAGCCAACAAATGTAAATTTGTCTGACACATCAAATAAACAGTTCTAATCAATATTGAGTCATGTAATGTGTCTGTAGAATCAATCCTCACCTTGATATGTTGAACTGTTTTCTCAAACTCTCTTTTAATCTTTTCTCTCTGTTTAAGATTAGCTTGTAATGACTTCAGTGCCGTATTGAGCTCCTCCTAGAATTTAAAGTGAAAATCTAGACACCCGAGATTTCTTTAATATGATAACTAATAATTAAGCTTATCCTCATGCAGTATGTAAACAATCTGTAAACCTGTCTTACCTTATATGATGGAACAACTTCACTGATGGGTCTGAATGTTTGATTGGCATATTTGTGTGTATCTCTGCACACTGAACACACAGGCTGGTTCTCCTCCAGACAGACGAGCTTGAGTTTCTCACCATGTAAACTGCAGATCTCCTCAGAATCTGCTGAACGCCTTTCATTTCTCTCCTTCAGGAAAGACTTGCACAAGGTTTTTAACACAAAATTACAGGAAGGATTTTTTGAGGATGTTCTCCCACAGACAGGACACTCCCGAGTTTCCTTGGTTCTCCACAACTGTTGAAGACAATCTTTACAGACATTGTGACCACATGATAAAAGAACAGGAGCTTTAAATATTTCGTGACAAACAGGGCAAGAAAGTTGTTCTACAGTTAGTGAATCCATTTTCACTGTTTGAGCTCTAGCAATCGAAACTTTAGAAAAGTTTCAATCATAAAAATTATACTTCTAGTAAATATATTAGGTAAAAGAGGTTCAGATTACAAAATAACTTGGGAATCCCTGCATTACATGTAAATAGGAAATAACATGAATTTGTGCATTTTAATGTGTTTGGAAGACAAAAAAAAGGAATTAGGGAGAATTAATAAATTATGAAATATTTATTGTATTGTGTGATCAATATGTATTCCTATAATCAATATTAAGTAACTTTAGTCTGATTAGGAGTATTTTAGAATAATTGTATCTAATTACAAGTACTTAATTTTTGGTTTCTGATTATGAAATTTAGGTTACAGGTAATCCGTTTCTACCCAGCTCTGAAGACATCTATACAAATCTATATAAATCCATTTTAATAGTTTTCATGAAAATGTCATTTTTTTACCTAGACCCATACATTTTGTTAATAGTCAATTTATCCTGTTAAAATGGTCTGTTGGCTCAGTCTGAACATGTTAAACAATGATTGTTAAATCAAACAGCAATATTGTCGATTATAAATGCAAAGCTTTTTTTTTTTACACTACAAATCCATCCTTTTTTTGGGGGGGGGGGGGATGTCAAAAAAAAAAAAGAACATGCAACATATGACATCAGGGACTCATACTATAAACCGGTCGCACCAGCCTTGTGTTGATTTAACCCCCCCCGGGTCCACACCATCACACCGAGCGGGTCTCGAACCCGGGTTTTCGGTGCAGGATGCGGGCGCTCTAACAATGAACGCCAATGGCTACAGCCTCTAGTGTCAATCGGTTTAAACACCACCTTTACTGGTATACACATCTGTTACATTGACATCCCACAGTGGGTATTAACGCGCCACCTGAGAACCTTCTTTTTTTTGCACCAGTTAACAATCTGACTGCTGCATTCTGGACCATCTGCAAACGAGCCAGTAAAGATTTGGGAAGACCTAGGTATAAGGAATTACAGTAGTCCAATAGTGATGTAATAAATGCATGAATAACTTTTTCCAAGTCTTGAAAGGAAAGTGTTGATTTAAGTCTAGAAATGATTCTCAATTGATAGTAGCTGTTTTTAACAACTGAGCTAATTTGCTTTTCAAGGCAAAGCTCAGAGTCAAAAATAACACCTACATTTCTTGCATGTGACGTAACATAAGGAGTGAGACTGTCTAAGTTACTAACTATAGAATTTCTGATTTTAGAGGGACCAAAAATAATTGCCTCAGTTTTTTCATTATTTAACTGGAGGAAATGATTCACCATCCAGATTTGAATGGCCTTTAAACAGTCCATAAGAGGCTGCAGAGAATGTCTAGATTTTAATGGAACGTATAACTGAGAATCATCAGCGTAGAAATGAAAAGAGATTTTATATTTACTAATTATATTACCAAGTGGAAGCATGTACAGATTAAAAAGTAGGGGCCCCAGAATGGACCCTTGAGGTACCCCATAAGGGAGAGAAACTGATGATGAGGAAAACTGGCCGATAGCCACTGAAAGTGTCCTGGATTTAAGATATGACTTAAACCACGATAATGCTGTATCCTTAATACCTACCCAATGTTCAAGGCGTGACAAAAGGATGTCATGATCAACTGTGTCAAAAGCGGCACTTAAGTCCAATAAAATCAAAACTGCATTTTCACTGGAGTCAACCGCAAGTAGCAAATCATTCATCACTTTTAGCAAAGCCGATTCAGTGCTATGATAGGTTGCAAAACCTGATTGAAATGGTTCAAATATCATAGTCGAATTTAAAAACGGAAGTAACTGTGAAAGGACAACTTTTTCCATAACCTTTGAAAGAAAAGGCAATTTTGAGATAGGACGATAATTATTCAAACATTTTACATCAACATTGGGCTTTTTAAGCAGTGGGTGGACAACTACATGCTTTAAAAATGCAGGGACAGTGCCAGAGACTAAGCAGGAATTGATAATTGTTTGGATGCTAGAACCAATTATATCAAAAGAACCTTTAATGATATCAGAAGGAACAACATCCTGGGGCGAGGTTGTAGATTTCACCTGCATCACTAAGTTCCTCAGATCAAACAAAGACACTGGCTGAAAGCTATTAAATTTGACTGTATTAACTGGACATTAACTGGACATTCAAGCAGAGTATTAGAGTAAGAAGGAATGAGGGAAGATCGAAAGCCATCAATCTTTTCAACAAAAAAACTCAAAAATCTCTCACATATGTCAGCAGATGATTCTGCTTCATTGGATGTACGGGGATTAATTATTGAATTTATAGTACTGAACAGTATTTTAGGGGTATGAGAATATTTACTGATAATATCAGAAAAGAATTTAGCTCTTGCTTTTCTGGCTGCTTTCTGAAAGTTCATCAGGGAGTTCTTAAATATTTCAAAAGAGACAGTAAGATTATCTTTTTTAAGTAAATCTCCTCTCTGCTTTCCGACAGATCTGTCTAAATGAACGGGTGGTATCATCTAACCATGGTTGTGATTTAAATTTCGGGGATTTGTATTTAAAAGGGGCTACAGAGTCCAAAATAGCTGAAGAATAAGAATTAAAGAGAGAAATAAAATTTTCTGGGCTTAAAGATTGCTCAGCAGCAGCTAAAATTGCAGTTGAAACATCATTTGTTTTATACAAATCAGAAAATTGATTTGCAGTGAGAGAATTAATACAACGAGAATAAACACCTGTATTTTTAGCAGCATATGTAAGACTTGATAATATGACATTGAAAACAATAGGCTTATGATCTGAGAAAGAAGCATCTTCAATACTAATATTATCAAAATCCAGGGGATTATGTCATATGGGAAACCCATATGACATAACCAAGTCAAGAGTATGCCCAAGTACATGTGTAGCTTTATCAACATGCTGAATAAAACCAAAAGAGTCCAAAACATGAGTAAATTCAGTGACCATAGGCTTTCCAGGAAAGCAGACGTGAATATTAAAATCACCCAAAATTAACAGATGATCATATAATGTAATGATATGAGATATGAAATCATAAAACTCCTTTATAAAATCTTTATCTGGCTTTGGAGGTCTATAAACCAAGACACACAGCAACGGAGTGGTGGGAGATTCTATCAGTACACATTGTGATTCGAATGTAGAAAAGTTCTCAGCAAAAATTGTCTGTATTTTGTACTGGTTCCTAAAAACCATAGCCACCCCACCTCCTCTTCGAACACATCTTGGTGTGCTAATAAAGCTACAATTTAATGGACATAGTTCACCAAAGATAGATGACTCATCAGCTCCAGTCCATGTCTCAGTTAAAAATAAAAAGTCTAAGCCACGACTCGTAAAAAAGTCATTCAAAATAAAAGTCTTATTAGACACAGACATTAACCAGGGCCATTTTTACATGAGAATGAACAGTTTGTTTTTGTGATTGTCGGACATACTTGAGTGGAATAAGGTTTTGGAGATTCACACCTCTGCTCTGAACGCGCAGTCTTGCAGGAGCGCAGTAGTCAGGTGTCCAATTCTGATCCAGAACGATGGGCCGATGATTGACGTATCTCACATCCCACGAACGCCGAGTCAGATAAAGGCCATTATGTCCAGTCAGAAGTGTGGAGGAGAATTCTCTCCTAATCCTCACGCGGATACCTCCACGGTTATGGTAAACGGCGAACACATGTCCCTGGTAGGTGAGAGAATGTAGAGTGGAAACGATCATGGGTGATGGGGCAGTCTTTAGATTGAGTTTCCAGCGAACTTCTGATGTGCAGCAATATTTGGCGATCATACGACTTGTCATACGATGGCATCAACACAGTGTGTAAACAGCGGCTGCAGAAGAAACATAGATAGCCAGACGGCCAATCTGGCATTTAAAAACTGACAGGCCAGACGGCAAGCCGACAAACACACTGGCGCCATCTTGGATCCCCTTTTGTAAAAATAAGGTGTAGGTCTCACTGGCTCATCCAGGCCATCAAAAGTGTTATTAGAGTAAAGCACTCATTTTGAAGACTGAGCACAAACAAACGCTTCAAAGCGTCGCCATGTTGGATTGCATCGAACGAATTCTGATTGATCGAGAGGACATATCGCATTTAGGCTAAAAACAGGTTCGGCGCTTATAGCGGTTTGGAAAAGAACTGCATCTTGCAGTACATTTTAAACAAGGAAATATATCGATTTGGCATGAAACATTGATGGAGCAGTGGATAGGTTCAGTACACAGCAAAATGGCGTTTAAATTTGGCGTTTATCGCGATTTGGAAAAGAGCTCTTCATATATATATACAGGTGCTGGTCATATAATTAGAATATCATCAAAAAGTTGATTTATTTCACTAATTCCATTCAAAAAGTGAAACTTGTATAATGTATACATTCATTCCACACAGACTGATATATTTCAAGTGTTTATTTCTTTTAATTTTGATGATTAAAACTGACAACTAATGAAAACCCCAAATTCAGTATCTCAGAAAATTAGAATATTGTGAAAAGGTTCAATATTGAAGACACCTGATGCCACACTCTAATGAGCTAATTAACTCAAAACACATGCAAAGGCCTTTAAATGGTCTCTCAGTCTAGTTCTGTAGGCTACACAATCATGGGGAAGACTGCTGACTTGACAGTTGACGTCCATTGACACCTTGCACAAGGAGGGCAAGACACAAAAGGTCATTGCAAAAGAGGCTGGCTGTTCACAGAGTTCTGTGTCCAAGCACATTAATAGAGAGGCGAAGGGAAGGAAAAGATGTGGTAGAAAAAAAGTGTACAAGCAATAGGGATAACCGCACCCTGGAGAGGATTGTGAAACAAAACCCATTCAAAAATGTGGGGGAGATTCACAAGGAGTGGACTGCAGCTGGAGTCAGTGCTTCAAGAACCACTACGCACAGACGTACGCAAGACATGGATTTCAGCTGTCGCATTTCTTGTGTCAAGCCACTCTTGAACAACAGACAGCGTCAGAAGCGTCTCGCCTGGGCTAAAGACAAAAAGGACTGGACTGCTGCTGAGTGGTCCAAAGTTATGTCCTCTGATGAAAGTAAATTTTGCATTTCCTTTGGAAATCAGGGTCCCAGAGTCTGGAGGAAGAGAGGAGAGGCACAGAATCCACGTTGCTTGAGGTCCAGTGTAAAGTTTCCACAGTCATTGATGGTTTGGGGTGCCATGTCATCTGCTGGTGTTGGTCCACTGTGTTTTCTGAGGTCCAAGGTCAACACAGCCGTATACCAGAAAGTTTTAGAGCACTTCATGCTTCCTGCTGCTGACCAACTTTATGGAGATGCAGATTTAATTTTCCAACAGGACTTGGCACCTGCACACAGTGCCAAAGCTACCAGTACCTGGTTTAAGGACCATGGTATCCCTGTTCTTAATTGGCCAGCAAACTCGCCTGACCTTAACCCCATAGAAAATCTATGGGGTATTGTGAAGAGGAAGATGTGATATGCCAGACCCAACAATGCAGAAGAGCTGAAGGCCACTATCAGAGCAACCTGGGCTCTCATAACACCTGAGCAGTGCCACAGACTGATCGACTCCATGCCACGCCGCATTGCTGCAGTAATTCAGGCAAAAGGAGCCCCAACTAAGTATTGAGTGCTGTACATGCTCATACTTTTCATGTTCATACTTTTCAGTTGGCCAAGATTTCTAAAAATCCTTTCTTTGTATTGGTCTTAAGTTATATTCTAATTTTCTGAGATACTGAATTTGGGGTTTTCATTAGTTGTCAGTTATAATCATCAAAATTAAAAGAAATAAACACTTGAAATATATCAGTCTGTGTGGAATGAATGTATACATTATACAAGTTTCACTTTTTGAATGGAATTAGTGAAATAAATCAACTTTTTGATGATATTCTAATTATATGACCAGCACCTGTATATTAGGGGTGGCACGGTACTTGTATTCCTACCGAACGTAAGACCTCTCGGTTCGGTGCATGAGGCCTTACAACGAATACAGGCAATTCACCCCAATCCAGAAGGGGGTGCCCGCAGTAATACAACGCTGTTTAATAATCGCCAGCAGAAGAATAGTGAATGCTGAGAGTTGCGCGCTTGAAAACAAAGCCCCCTAGAAAATGACCATGTGCTGATTCTGAATGTGTCGCTCACATAGACTGATAAACAAGTGAAGAGCTCTTTTCCAAAACGCTATAAATCCATTTTAATAGTTTTCATGAAAATGACATTTTTTTACCTAGACCCATACATTTTGTTAATATTCAATTTATCCTGTTAAAATGGTCTATTGGCTCAGTCTGAACATGTTAAACAATGATTGTTAAATTAAACAACAATATTGTCGATCATAAATTCCAAGTTTTCTTTTGTTTTTTTTTAAACGCTACAAATCCATCCTTTTTTTTTTTAAATGTTGGTTTATGTCTTTAAAAAAAAAGAGAACATGCAACATATGACATCAGGGACTCATACTATAAACCGGTCGCACCAGCCTTGTGTTGATGTAACCCCCCCGGGTCCGCACCATCACACCGAGCGGGTCTCAAACCCGGGTTTCCGGTGCGGGAGGCGGGCCTCTAACAAAGGCTACAGCCTCTAGCGTCAGTCGCTAGAGCGCCTCTTTTTGAGGTCAGGAGAGTGAGGTTTACACACAGCCCTTACTGGCATACACATCTGTTACATTGACATCCCACAGTGGGTATTAACGCGCCACCTGTTTTTGTGATTTTCTTTGTCCAGTCTGCGTTTTCTACCCCCAGGTGTAGGTCTCACTGGCTCATCCAGGCCATCAAAAGTGTTATTAGAGTTTAAAGCACTCATTTTGAAGACTGAGCACAAACAAACGCTTCAAAGCATCGAACGATTGCATCGAACGAATTCGGATTGGTCGAGAGGACATATCGCATTTAGGCTAAAAACAGGTTCGGCTCTTATAGCGGTTTGGAAAAGAACTGCATCTTGCAGTACATTTTAAACAAGGAAATATAGCGATTTGGCATGAAACATTGATGGAGCAGTGAATAGGTTCAGTACACAGCAAAATGGCATGACGAACTCATTTTTTTTTTATTTGGCGTTTATCGCGTTTTGGAAAAGAGCTCTTCAAGTATACTTTTAAAGCAGTGCTTCCCAAACCTGTCCTGGAGGACCCCCTGCCCTGCACATTTTGTATGTCTCCCTAATCAGACACACCCAGTTTAGTTGTTGCAGTCTCTACTAACGAGCTGATGAGTGGAATCAGGTGTGTTAGATAAGGGAGACAATACAAAAGGTGTAGGGCAGGGGGGCTCCAGGACAGGTTTGGGAAGCACTGCTTTAAAGGCTTGCTTACTCTACTGTTTGTGAAATGGAGCTTTGTGCTCGTGTATCCTACTTCTCTCATTCGGCAAAAAAATCGAAATATTCCATAATATTTCCATATTTGCGATGTAATGTATCTGAATGCTAAAATATTATTTAATACGTACGTTAAATGATAGGCTTTGTACTTCAGTCGCATTCCAACGGTGACACAGAGGCGGGCACGCTGATGTTTGATTCACTGTATTTCACGCACATGCCGGCATGATCACTTCGACTGTTTCCTTATAACAGCAGAATCAACTTTAAACACTTAACGTTATTGTCTTATTAATAATGCCTCACTGTATAAAGGTCTGCTTTTATTTGTGTACACTCACAATGAAAACAAAACATTGTGCTTTTTGTAAATTGTAATTTGTACTACTGTCTGTTCAAAATAAATGAAAAGAAACCGAGCATAGTAGATTTTTTTCCTGTTGTAGTTGTACTGAAATCGTATTGAACCGTGCGTGACCCCCGAACCGAGGTATGTACCGAACCATGACGTGTATCAGGTCACCCCTAAAATACATATATATATATATATTTTTTTTTTTTTGCATAAATCAGTGTATTCCTAATTCTTGGTTGTTTATCAAGTGTTCATGCAAAGTGTCATTGTACAAAGAAATATTGTGGGAAAGATACAATAAACTCAAATAACAAAAGACATTGTAATATCTCTTACTTGGAGGAACTCGGAGACTAATTGTCTTAGACAATGAAAAGAGGATTCAAGTGCAGGTCAGTTTAATAAAGTATAAAAAAAATAAACAAAACACGAGAATCATAAAACCATAGGAACAGACCTGAATAATCCTCAACAACTCAACCTTGGAAGGAAAAGACCTGACAATGATCACAGCAAATATAAGGGCTTAAGTACACAGGGGATAACAAAACTAACTAGACACAGATACTGCTGATCAGGCTAAATGAGGGAGAACCAAATAACTACAAAACAGAGACAAGAAAACAGAAAACTAGGCTATACAAATATTTAGCCTGACAGAGAACATGTAACAATATCATGTGGTCTCAGTCATACAGTGTGTTTAGCCCAAACCCAAAGTCATTTTCACTGCAGTAGTCAGATATCAAACATCCTGAAGATGGTCCCAATGTGGATTGAACTCACAAAGCATGATAAACAAGACAGGGATCTGAACCAACACCAGTCACTCATGTAAAATATATAAATTCTTAATCTTGAGTCAGAACAAAAAAGACTGAAGATCTGACAGACAGACCAACATAACAAATTATCTGATGCTGAGAGAGCAAATCTGAATAATTGTGATTTATAGACAACATGATAATAAAGAAAAGGAAGAAATAGCTTGCTTATAAGAAAGTGGATAAGTGTCTTCACTCAGCGAGAGGATGTAAATAGATCAACATAACTTTGTTCCTTGCTCATGTACTTACGATGACAACAGTGAATCAAAATTGTGTAGAATATATTGAGTTAAATTTGACAAAATTCAGACTTTAACATACTAAATATGTAAGATGGCACAAGTTACATACGCATTTAAATGTATTCATCAGCAGGATCAAATGATGGATGCTTCAGTGATTTTCTGCTTTTACAGTTTAACTGGTAAAATCCTCAGACACTTAACTTCATCAAGATTACAGAAAAATGGAAAGATGACGTCAGTGAAGGTGGTTGTGAATGTATGTAGATGTGTGTTAGTTACGGGATCAGAGAATGACACCGTTCCGCCGTCATAGTCCAGATCAACTCTCACACACTCAAGCTCCTGTTTAACAGGAAAACCAGGCCCAAGCAATCTGTACGGATCATATTTCACACAGCAGACATTAGAGTTACAGAAATCCCGTCCCTTCCTTTGGTTTGATTCTGTAGTTACACCAAGACTCCAGCATTCGCTCTCATTAACCTCCACTTCCCAGAAGTGCATTCCTGAGTTAAAACCCTCTGAACTCAGAACACACTCACAGATGTCAAATCTCTCTGGATTATCAGGGAGCGGTTGATCATCCCAGATGTATTTCACACGGGTCAGATCATTAGACAGGACGAGACGTGGATGTGCTGTACTTGGATCCAGAATCACAGGAGCTAATGAAACAACATCAACAGGTGCTTTTATTCTGATGCTCATATAATGATCAAGAGTGAACCGTATACAGATTATTATGAATTATGTCACTCGAACTCATCAGCTATTTTCCTCTGATCACTGTGATAAAATCAATACTAAAATATGTCAGTCTCCCCCCATGGATCATTTCCAGTGTATGTAACAGCACAGATCGTCTCCAGACTTACTCTTTTGGACAGAGTTCAGCATCTTCTTCCAGACTTTGTAAGGCAGGTTGCCCAAGTAACGTGGCACATGAATAAAAACTCCAGAAGGCATCTGTGGATCTGGCTGTGAGATCTGGACTCTGGAAGAACATTCAGGAGTCAGAACTACATTTGCTTTGGCTTCAGAAACAGAGAAAACAGAGACACCAGCAGATCACTCACCTTTCCATCATGACTGGAAACTTCTGCAGAATATACACACAATTTATCATCAACAAGTCCATCAATCATCAATGAATCAATCAACGAATGATTTTAAATCAGACCTTTAGAAAGCAGACGTCATCGGCTTTCACTGTCTCCTCCAAATCTCTGATAGTCTGTGAAAGAGCGGAGATGTGCCTGTTTATCTCCTCCAGCTTCTCCTTCCTCTGCTCTTCTTCCTCCCTCAGTGCAATGATTGTAGATGCTTCCTCATCTCTGAGAAACTGGCGAAGCTTCTTAAACTGCTTTTTAATCTGATGCTCCGTGTATTCAGCTTGAGACTGAAATCAAATCACATTCAATTAATCTCAAATATGCAACTTATTCTGGAGCAGCACAAAGAGTGAGTTGCTAAATGTGGGTTAGTTAACTACAACTTTAATTTTCTGAAGTAGTACTGTAATAGATGCTCTCTGTCTGTAGGGTGAAAATACATATGCATCTCACTATCGTCTCTTCTCAAAATTACAGTTTTAAATGTCTTTTGAATACATTCATATGCAATATAATTTTAATGCATTGCACATAAACTTTTGAAAATGTGGCAGCCATGTCTGAATGAAAATGCAATTTTCCATATTATACAGACCTTTGAGAATTATGGACCTATGGCACTTGAGACATTATTGGTAAATCAGTGTTTCTGTGAAACCTCTAGTGTCACGAATCCGGTTCATGGGCTTCCTTTAACTCACCACCAGAGGTCACTCGCTCACCACATGGACTCTTGCACTACACTAACTGTTGCACTCCACCTCAGACTACAATTCCCATCATCCATTGCACTGACGATACACACAGCCTACATAAACCATGGACTTCCTCTTCCTCTCGGCCGAGTATTGCATAGCGTATATCCTAACGATAGCTACTCTGCGGGGCCCTCTAAGTTGTTATTGTCTTGCCTTGCCTGTTTTCTCGTGTTTTGATACCTGCCCGTGTTTCCTGGATTAACCCTTTGCCTTGCCCTGTTGGATATTGTTCGCCGATCGTCAATCCACGCTTGCCCTAGGATTACTCTTTGTCTTGACTGTGCTGTTCCTGTTTGCCACTGAATGAACCTTTCTTGTTTTGTAACCATGCCTTTGAATAAAGCTTGCAAATGGATCTGCATGTCTCACGTCTTGTTCGCCCGGTAACAGAATACTCGGCCACACAAGGATCCAGTAGCTTCTCATGTGGATATTGGCCAGGTATGTACACTTCAAGACTGTTATTAACTCTCGAGCAGGGCTTGCGATCGCTTGAGGATTATGTACAAGAGTATTTAGAGATCGCCTATTATTCTGATCTGCCAGACTGTGTGCTCATAGATTTTTTTTGTGAGGGCATTAACCAGCCGCTCAAATCGCGATTATCCCTTGAAGGTCCCCGTTCATCTCTAAGTGATTTTATGGACTATGCTTTATTGACTGTTGGTTCAGCATTCACTGTGGGTGTCGCGAAGGAACGCAACTTCAGGTACTCGCTTCAGTTCCTTGCGTGGTGGTGGCGCCCAGCAACGCATTTCCAGCTCATCCTGTCACGGTCGAAGGAACTGTAGATGAACTCTCCCAGTATCCGTATGGTACCACTGTAGAACCTCTAGAGATGGCAGCCTCCACTGCAGAATCTCTGGAGGTGTCAGTGGTACTTACCAGTGAACTTTTGCCCTGTCCAGTCACGGCTAAGGTGGCTGTCTGTGAGCTCTTGCCTTGCCCTGTTATGGCTATGGAGGCCTTCTGTGAATCCTCGTCCTATCCTGTCACAGCTATGGAGGCCGTCTATGAATCCTCATCCTGCCCTGTCAAAGCTATGGAGGCCCTCTGCGAATCCTCATCCTGCACTGTCGCTGCTATAGAGGCCATCTGTAAACTCTTGCCTTGCTTTGAACTGGCCACGGAGACCAATAATGAACCTTCCTTTGCTCATGTCACGGCCTATGAACTGTTGTCCTGCCCTGAGTCAGCCGAGGAGGCTGGTTGTGAACTATTGTCCTGTCCTGACCCACCCGAAGAGGCTGCCTTTGTACTACCAGTCACGTCAGTCACAACTGAGGAGGTTATTGGTGAACTTCCTGACTGTTGCGTTGCGCCTCTAGAGGCCATTCATGAACATTCATGAACCCTGCCTGTCATGAACTCAGAAAATATAAATGCACCCCATATCTGTCCCATTAACCCTATCACTGCCATGGAAGTCTTAAATGAGCCTTCTGTATGTCCTGTTAACCCTGTCATTGCCAAAGAAACCATTAGTGAACAGTCTGTCTGTACCCTTCCAGTCAATGAGTTTAATCCTCAGCTATCTGTCTGTCCGGTTTCAACCTATGAATCTGAGTTTACCTGTTCAGTTGTCACTACTACTCTTGATTTAGAATTATCTGTCTGTCCCGTTTCGACCAAAGAGCCTGATTTTGAATTGTTTGTTTGTCCAGTTCCAGTCACTGAAATGTCTGTCAGTCCCGTTTCCCTCAATGAGTCTGATTTTGAGTCTGTCTTGCCAGTTTCTGTCAATGAACTGTCTGATTCAGTCTCTGTCTATACCCCAGATTTTGAGCTATCTGTCAGTCCTGTTCCAGCCAATGCATTTGACAATGAACTGTCTGTTGGTCCAGTTTCAATCAATGAGCCTGATTTTGAACTGCCAGTCTACCCCATATCAACCCATGAATCCGTTTTTGCACTACCTGCCTTGTCCTTTGGAGCCATAAATGCTCTGTCTCTGTCTCTGTCTCGCGTGTCTCAGTGTTCCCTAGGTCCCAGTTCCTGCCATGGTCTTCAGGTCCGTCTGCTCCGCTCTGGTGGTCTTCTGCTCAGGTCTAGTGGTCTTCTGCTCCGGTCTGGTGGTCTTCTACTCAGGTCTGGTGGTCTTCTAACTCAAATCTGGTGGTCTTCTGCTCTGTCTGCTCTGGTCTGGTGGTCTTCTTCTCCACCTGCTCTGCCGTGGAGATCTTCTGCTCCGCCCTGGTGGGCTCTGATCCCATCTGCTTCGCCCTGTTGGGCTCCAATCCTGTCTGCTCCGCCCTGGTGGGCTCCAGTCCCATCTGTTACGCCCTGGTGGGCTCCGGTCTCGTATGCTCTGCCTTGGTACTCTGCTCTGCCGGCTTTGCCTCAGTTCCTGGTCTTGGCACTTCCTCATGGACCTGGCCCTCCATCCCTCCCCCGGTTCCACCTCCGCTCCACCGCCCTCCTGGATTGTTCTGAGTTTGGAGCGTCTGGAAGCCGCTCCTTGTGGGGGGGCTCTGTCACGAATCCGGTTCATGGACTTCCTATAACTCACCACTAACGAGTTACATGGACTCTTGCCCTACACTAACTGTCCACCTCAGACTACAATTCCCATCATCCATTGCACTGACCATACACACAGCTGATTGCACTGAACACACAGCTGATTGCACTGATCACACACCCTACATAAACCATGGACTTCCTCTTCCTCTCGGCCGAGTATTGTATAGCGTATATCCTATCTACGGAGCCCTCTAAGTTGTTATAGTCTTACCTTGCCTGTTTTTTCGTGTTTTGATACCTGCCCATATTTCCTGGATTAACCCTTTGCCCTGCCCTGCCCTGTTGGATATTGTTTGCCGATTGTCGACCCACGCTTGCCCTACTCTTACTCTTTGTCTTGCCTGTGTTGTTCCTGTTTGCCACTGAATGAACCTTGCTTGTTTTGTAACCACGCTTTTGAATAAAGCTTGCAAATGGATCTGCATGTCTCATGTCTTGTTTGCCCTGTAACATCTAGAGCATTTTATACTTCAACTTGGTAAACTAAATTCTGGGTTTTCTTGTTTTTCTGTGTTTCACATTGCTCATACTTTACCCAGGTTTATCAATTAATGTGGTGATGCAAACTACTCAACTTTATCAAATTTTGCCCTTTCGAATTAAAAACACTATGATTTATCATTAATGTAATCCATAACTGAATGTTAGGAGACAAGAAACTTTCCAAATGTTTTATATACAAAATAGCATATTTTTTTATTATTTACAAATTGTAAAGATGCATACATTTTTCTGTGAGGTTTGTGTTTTTGGGGAGGGTTATTAGGGTTGGGGGCAGAATAGTTTGTACAGTATAAACATTATGTCTATGGAAAGTTTCTTTAAGACATTGAAAACTAATGAGTTTGATACATTTAGTAATTTAGCAGATGCTTTTATCCAAAGTGACTTACAAATGAGGACAATAGAAGCAATCAAACCCAACAAAAGAGCAATAAAAAGCACATGCTATGACTAGTCTCAGTTAGGCTAACACACAGGGCCGCTGCTGAACAAATGGGTTCCCTAAGCAGAATTGTATTGTTGTGCCCCCTCCGTCAAATATTATGGAAGTAAATACAAATTACCGACTATAAGGGTTAAAATAGAACTTAATAAAATATAAATGTAAAGAATTTTTTTTTAACTATATTAAATTATTTACAAATTACAATTGTAGTTCTAGACAGTTAACTATATGGCTATGATTTTATTACGACAGTCGTCTGATTGATTTTATAGTCTCTAGCATTCAGAAATCAGGGGATGCGCTATTCTACGTGTATTTATGCTTTGATTTGACTGAAAATAGCGCATCCTTGTGTTGTGGCTGATACAGAAGAGCGTACGTAGTTTGCGTTTGGTGGATAAGCTCTAAAATGGCGCTACGGTGATGTGGAGAGACAGAGAGGAGACGAATTGTTGTCATTATTTGTATTTTCATTGCGTACAAAAAGTATTTTCATTGCATCATAAAATTCAGATTGAACCACATCCTAATAATGCTTTTCATACTTTTCTGAACCTTGACAGTGATAATCACTTGGCAGTCAATGGGACAGTCACAAGCCTCCCGATTTTCATCTAAAATATCTTAAATTGTGTTACGAAATCGAACGAAGCTTTTACCGGTTTGGAACGACAGACATGGGGTAAGTGATTAATGACACAATTTTCAACCCTTTAAAACCACAATAGTGAAGTGGGCCACTTGTGAAACGTATCATTTACATACCTAAATCTTTTCTTTTTATTTTAGCTAACTTTAAGGTCCAACTTTAATATTTCATTTTGATTAGCATTCATATGATCATATCATATTTGGAAGGTGTATACCAATAAACATTCTGAGATCATGTACTCCAGACACATTTCTTTCCAGGCCTTGGTCTGGTAAAGTGGGTCATCCCTTATTTGTCAAAAATCATCCTGTATCTTCATAAAAAAATAAATAAAAAATAACATGCTTTATTAACACATGAGCAAGCAAACATGTTCAACAACATATTTAAACATATAGCCTATGCTTTGAGTAAAACTCATAATTTAACTCAATTAATGTGTAGAATTCAAAATAACTTATATAACATGTTGTGTTCACATTGAATTTGATACAATCTGAATATAATTAAAAATATTGATACAAATGAATTAATCCAACTCATGCAACATATAAAACATGTGACTATAACAAATACAACAACAAATAGTCTGACAAAAACTGAAAAAAAAGAGTTAGAATGGTAACCAGCCATTTTTCTGTCTATATTTTCTCTTAACACATTAAACTAACTTTAATTGTGTCCATATTTTACATCTCCACATTCTGCATCTACATTTTGCTCCTCTCATCCTTTCTTCACTCCACAGATTGAACATGCCTTGCCTTCTTTTCTATTCTTTTGTTTCTTCCATCTCTGACTTGAATGTCCCTTTGTATGACACGGTTTAATTGTAGTTCTAATTAACTGATAAAAACCAATTGCAAATGTTTAGCAAATTACATACTTATCTCTGTACCAACAAAGTGTGCAACGCTTTACTTTTACACAAAAAGTTTCAGCCATATGATTACATTAGTGATTTCTTGAACATGATGAATAATTGGACAGGCTTAGCCTCCAATAACGCTCCAAAGCGCTAATAGACATGGTGTGCATATTGTGTGCATTTCGAGAACTGAACTTTGGCATTTTTAAGAGATGCACTTCCTGCCACATGTGCTCGCTCTCATTTTGCGGCTAAGACCACAAATGTAGGTATTGGGACAGGCTCACAAAGTCAGTGTGACAGAAAAGAGAAATAATAATTCTCACTTTGTACTCACTCTTCTATTGTGGCCTTTGATCTACATTTACCAGACGCTTTAATTTAAAGCAACTTACAGAGCATTCAGGCTATACATGTCTTCCTCAGTATGTGTGTTCCCTGGGAATAGAACCCACAACCTTTTGCACTACTAACGCAATGCTCTACCACTGAGCCACAGGAACACTGTTTTTTTATCTTGAAATTATGATGAACATAATGCAGTTCATATCTGTTGATTTCAGATGACGTGAACTGTCTTTAGTACTAGGCCCCAAGGTCCATTAGCTTAAACTTTTTGTTACACACCTTCACACAGAAAAATAAAGGTTTAAAATTGTACCTTTTGGGGTACAACAGCTTGTCGCTGGAGCAGTACCCTTAAAAGGACACATTTGTACCCTTTTTACCCCTAATAGGTACATATTAGTACCTTAGGAGTGGTAATACGTACCCTTGAGGTACTAATATAGGTAAAAAAGGTACAAATATGTCCTTGGGTACTGCTCCAGCGACAAGCTGTTGTACCCCAAAAGGTAAAATTTTAAACCCTTATTTTTCTGTGTGACCAAATTAAGCCCATTTTTGTGTGCGTACAGATAGATAGTTTACAAAGTCACAGAACCTCATATCAATGAGATGAAGAAAACCATGTTTTAATGAAGGAAAATTCAGTTGGGGTCATTCTGAGGGGAAAACAACAGCAACAACAAAAACACCTGGACCAAAGGTAATCACACTCACTACAGTGAGTAGTTTGTTGAAGCTAAACTGTGCAGATATAGCATTTGATGTAAGTAAGATACTCATTTATCATACAGTGTAGTTTCACTGATTATAACGGGAGTTTTTAATTAAGAGTGCTTTCAAGCTAGAGTTTAACCAAAGTGTTCTCTAAAACATGACCACGCGACCACTAAACAGTGCTGTGAGATCCGGTGTGAGAATGGCCTTTTATTGTGGCCAGCTTAAGGCACACCTGTGCAATAATCATGCTGTCTAATCAACATCTTGATATGCCACACTGCAAAGGAGAAGTGCTCACTAACACAGATTTAGACAGATTTGTGAACAATATTTGAGAGAAATAGGTCTTTTGTGTACATAGAAAAAGTCTTAGATCTTTGAGTTCAGCTCATGACAAATGGGGGCAAAAACAAAAGGGTTGCGTTTATAATTTTGTTCAGTGTAGTTACATTTTTACCATGGTATTAATGTGCTATATATGTGTGGTTTTAATAGTATATTGCGAAAAGCAAACAAAACACCTTCAGAGTGCACGCATACATTACGTGATGGTCTAGAAGGTGAGACTAGTGTTCATGCGCATTTATAGTGCGTTCTTTCACTGCATGAATCAGTCTATTAAAATGCATTTAGAATTATCACATTATTCAAGATATGGGGGCAGAAAATGTATATATTTATATCATTTCATATAGTTACTATCACACGAAGAGTGACGTTTGTTCTCCAAAAGTCAGCATAATTACAAATGTGATATTGATTTTATACAACAGTTCAATAAACAAGAAGTTAATATGAAGAGACTTACGTTTTAGACACCATATTCCCTGTTTTCGCTCTATTTCTAAAAACAGAAATCCTTCCAAACACAGCCACAGCACTGTTTTGCATCTCTGAGCAACAGGACAGTGTTTCGTTCCTGAATGAATCGGATTCAGTGGCTGTGTTTGCAAAAAGACACAGCAATAGGAGAATAAAGCTGTATTGATAAGTTTGTGGCCTAATAAAACAGGAATGTGTATTGGTTGTGAGTCAGCTCTGTTAAAATGTTCATTATCTATATATTAATAAATTTCATTCAGTTTTTCTTTATTAATTTTTTTACATAGCCTGTCCTATGTTTGTGTACAATAAATGTATGTAGAAAATAATTGGACTGTAAAGTGTTTTTAAACTAAATATTGTCCCTTTTTTGGTTTTGCCCATATATTTGCTGATGGGTAATTATTTAAAAGACCTACACTATTTAAAGAGTAAGTAATTTATTGCTAATTAAAATCATATTATTGCATTAACCAGAACCAAAAGTAAATACGTATAACACACATTAAGTGGAACTTTTAATCATTTTATTTTATATTTCATTATTTTGGAGTGCCACCCCAAGATTTGCTGTGGCCTCATCTGGCCACCCTTATTAAAATGTTCTGGGGGCACCACACCTCAAGTGCGTGCATAAATACCGCAAAGCACCTGCAAAAGTAATGATTATGAATGCGTCTAGGAAAAATAAGACATTTTTTATAATTTATTACTAAATTAGTCTTTCTCAGTGTTAGCTGCAATCATGAAGTGGCCATCTCCAGAAATGCACCTTTTCATACAGACTACATAATTAAAGAATATTTGTTTTTATTTGAATTGGTTCGTATAATAGTATAGCCTACAGTTTAAGCTTTCTATAGGCCTAGATTTATTTCTTATGTCTGTCGGCCGGTTCATTGTTGTGACGCGCTGAATTTTACGGAGACAGCATGAGAAAGCAGTCAAAGCACATCCAAAAATGACGGATCGGCTATGTATTTTAAGTAAAAAAAAAAAAAAACAAGGGATTGTGCAGACGCCTCAATGCCTCGATAATACTCCCACACGTCAGAGTGAATGGCCCAAAAAAATGTGATGAGTCGAATAACCATGTAATAAAATGTTACAAAATCGACTGAGTGATTTTATTATTCATATGAAAAATAATAACCTGTTTTGGTCATATTTACTATTATTTGCCCAGCTCGTCCAGTCAGTGATATAGCACCCCCTCAGCACCTGCATTCAAAACACTCTGGTGCCGCCCCTGCACGGAGGTGTGACAAAGCTTTTGAAAGAAGGAGCGTGTAAGATACAGATAAACTTATAAACACACACATTTTCTGTTAAAACAATAACATGTAAGTTCAGCGTGTATCTGCGCGGTACCTGCTTCATGCTATTGCATTGGAACGTTCGGAAAAAAACAAAGGTTGCCATGACGACACAGCGTCTTGAGTCTTTATGACGTCAGCCCGAGCGGCCCATATAAAAGCCAGTGGAACTGTTCTTGAGTTGTGACGTAGTTCAGCTGGTTACTGGTGTAAATTAACCAATTTGTGCTAGAACTTCACTACTTTTGTAGTTGAAAAACCCCTCGAACTGTGTTATATCACTTGATTTGTAGAATTTCAATCAACCCGTGACAAATTCAGTTGTTAAAAGTTTTGCCAAGAACATTAGAGATCCAGAACAATGGAACCGTGCATGTCTGGCAATTGCAGAGCAGAGCAAGAAGCTGCTGCATGCGTGACACCTGTTCCAGAGAGAGTAGCAAAGCCCAAGAAGATATGGAGGTTCTTGAAACGGGCTTTTATTCGTAAATCTAAGGAGACCTCTAACGGAGCTGAACGGGGCCGGTGCAGAGATGCTGCTGCAGGTGTCTTACAGGGGCTTGATGAGAACCCAAGCTCAGTAAAAAAGAAAAATAAGTTTAAGAGGTTCTTTAAAAGGGCTTTTTTGCATAAATCTAAGAACACCACCACTGGAGCCAAACAGAACAATACAGAGCATCAGAGATACTCTGAAGGTGAAGCTGAACAGATCAGGGACACAGAGAGCACTTCCATGTACAGCAGCTGTTTGTCTTCCCTCAGTGCCATGGAGGAGGATAAAGAAGACATCCCTGAAGCTGTCCAGAACAGTGACACGTCAGTGTGCAGCTGGTGCAGCTGTGTATCATCCCTCACAGCTGTGCAGGGTGTGAATGAGGACATTCCCTGTGAAGAGCTAAAGGTCACCAGCTCTCACAACTATCTAGCTCTAACAAGTATTCCTGAGACTCAAAGCCCTGTGCCGTCTGTGAGCGAGGAGCAGAGCACCGCTTCGTCATCGGATAACATTTTCTGGGAGATGGAGACAGAAAAGATCCATTTAGATATAACGGGAAATACCGGTCAGTTTACTGGCCCCATGACTCAATCATTAGATGTGCAAAATGTAGGCCTAACGTTACCTCAGTTTTAGCATATTCTTCTGGACATTGTGCCAGTAATAATTTCATATTTGTACACACAGAAGAACTCCACCTAATGTCCACCTAATTCACAACATGCGCATACAAGCGTCAATTTGTTCTTAACCTCATCCTAATGTTAATGTATTTGGTTTATTCTAAATGAGCGACTGTGTACATGAGGTTAGTCATTTGCATAAAAACATCCAAACTATCTCCATATAAGGGAAACAACTTTTCATTTTCAGCCTTTAAAGTCACGTAAAAACGATCATAAAGATTTTCACGAACAAATTTGAACATGTTTTCTTGTTCTAATGAAAATGTGGACTGGGGATCACAATAATCTGTCCATTATAAAGCGGTATTTAATCAGATATTTTGATGGTTTATGTTGTAAATGTACCATGTACCTTCTCTCCCTAACAGGTGACATCTTCCAGCATTATAAAACTGGTTTAATGCTGGGTCATGGATCATTTGGAGACGTCTTTGAAGGGACCCGTTTGTCCGATTCAAAAAAGGTTTGTTTCTTTACTAGCAAACACAATACTTTGTACTCTCTTGGAATATAAATTCATGAAAAATACATCAAGGTTCTGTTATCTCTGCACAGATAATTCGTTATACCGCATTATCACACAAAAATAAATAATTGTTTCTCTTTGTGAACAGGTGGCACTCAAAGTTGTGGACAAAAGGGAAAGCATGCGGAAAATCAAGACTGTACGTGCATGTTGATTCTAGCCTTGTATTTGCTTTCTCACTCTCAGATACTGTTTTCCATTTTGTTTAATTCACTAGTCCTCAAATCTAATTACACGAATGCAGGAAATAATTATCTTCTCTCTCCTGCAGGATCGATTCTCCAAAGCCTTGCCAGCAGAGATCGCTATGATGATTCTTATAAACAAAGGCCCTAGAGTTCCTCAAATAATACAGCTGCTGGATTGGTATGAGACACCAGAAGAATACATACTGGTCTTAGAGCGGCCCACTCCATGTGAAGACATGCAGCAGTTTCTAATGCGACACAATGACCACATCAGGGAACCGTCAGCACAGGTTGTGATGCAGCAGGTTGTCATTGCTGCAATAATATGCTGCCAAAGCGGAGTCTTCCACAGAGACATCAAGCTGGAAAACCTGCTCATAAACAAAAACACCTTGCAGGTCAAATTAATAGACTTCGGCTGTGGTACACGCTTGAAGAGGTCTGCCTATTCGGCATTCAGTGGAACGAAAGTTTACGGTCCCCCTGAGATCCGTACCGGACGCTACCACGCTAAGCCCACAACAGTGTACTCTTTAGGCATTCTGTTGTACAGGATGGTGTGTGGGAAGTTCCCAGGCCATCAGCTCCAGAAAATCTTTGACAGGACCTGGTACACAGAAGGACTTTCTAAAGGTGAGAGACTGTGGAAAGATTATACAGGAACTTTTATTACTGCTTAAAATAATGCAATCGGTTGTTACAGCAAGAAGGAAGTTTACCACAATAATCCATTGTCTCTCTGTTCTTTACACACAGAGTACATAGATCTGATCTGTTCCTGCATGGAACGAGATCCAGACAAGCGGATTGCTTTGGAAATGATCCTCTGCCATGACTGGTTCCAGACGTTGATCATGAACGTAAAACCAAAAACAGAAGAAGTGATGTGTGGAAGAGATAAGGTAGAAAATTGTATAAAATGCATGTATATTTCATGAGTTGTGCAAAAAAAAAGTGTATATATTGCACAACTTGTATGTACAAGAAGAAAAAAAAAAACTTATTTAAAAAAAATATATATGCAATTATATATTTATATGGAATTAACTATTATATAGTTCCAAGCAGCAATTACAGGTTCAAGCACAGCTTATATGCACATTGCAAAAATATATAATATATTATAACCAATTATTTCTTTGTAATTATACAGAACAGAATATAACATATTTGAAAAAAAATTAATAAATAAATAAAATCATTAGTGATGTGTCATGCTTCTGGGAATGTCCTTTTGCTGTTTTTCACTAAATTATATTGCAATTGTTTTCTACTTGCATTTAGACAATTTTCACTCTACTGTATCGGGGTATTCAGTGGAGTTCTGTATATATATATATATATATATATATACACTCACCGGCTACTTTATTAGGTACACCGTGCTAGTACCGGGTTGGACCCCCTTTTGCCTTCAGAACTTAATTCTTCGTGGCATAGATTCAACAAGGTGTTGGAAACATTCCTCAGAGATTTTGGTCCATATTGACATGATAGCATCACACAGTTGCTGCAGATTTGTCTCTAGGGTTTACAGAGAATTGTCCGAAAAAGAGAAAATATCCAGTGAGTGGCAGTTGTGTGGACGAAAATGATAGTATCCCTGAAGCAGATGGGTTACAGCAGCAGAAGACCACACCGGGTGCCGCTCCTGTCAGCTAAGAACAGGAAACGGAGGCAACAATTCACACAGGAACACCAAAATTGTACAATAGAAGATTGTAAAAACGTTGCCTGGTCTGATGAGTCTCGATTTCTGCTGCGACATTCAGATGGTAGCGTTATAATTTGGCGTAAAGAACATGAAAGCATGGATCCATCCTGCCTTGTCTCAATGGTTCAGGCTGGTGGTGGTGTAATGTATGGGTATACATACATTTTCATGTATGTTTGTATGTTTGTACATTTTCATGTATGTTTGACCAGTGTACAACACAGAAGGGGGGGGGGGGGAATAATAAACTGTATGGGGTTTCAGAGTTATACTCTTCCAATACATTTTTTTTTAAAGTAAATCCATGTGGACCACTTTTAAGTTTTCATTAACCTAAATAATACAACAACAAAGTACTCAACAAATCAATCCAGTTCCGGCTCCAAGTTTTTTTTGTTGGGGTGTTGTGCCAAACCACAAGTCAGTCATCTAGAACTGTTTAGATACAGCACAGCTTTTAGAAAGAGGAGACCGGGAAGGGGATTTGCTGGGGTTGGAAACAAAAATATATTTTTTTAAGCATTAATAACTACAATATCCTTCATTTATTGCACTATATTGACTTGTACCTTAAAATATAAATTTACAATGTCATATTGCAAAGAGTGCACAGTAATTAAGAACTTAGAATTTAACAGGTTTTCAATTTGGCTCGGCATCTTTGTTATTACCTAATCAGTTATCAGGGTTTATTGAAGCCTGCAGTCCCACCTACTGGACTGAACACGTACTGTTCAACAGTGACCATCTTATCCACCTTATTTTACCCATTTGTAAATTGTATAGGTTTGGCTTCCGGTCCCATCCGCTTCCAGTTATTTTTAGCTGTACAGAACAGCTTGTTTTTCTGCTTGATATTGCAAATTGGTGTCTTACAATATTATTTGAATGTATTTTCTTAATTATGAACACACTGGTTTGTATTGCAAACAAGTTTACCGTTTACTGCACGTTGTTGTTCTTCTCGGAACCGGAAGTCTCGCACATTCACAGAAAACAGCTTTTTTCCGCGTTGAACAAAAAAAACATTTAGTGTTCACATAGACTTACAAAAGATGCACACATCTCTGAAAACTGACTGTTAGTGTTTCTATGTCAACGGGAACAGCTGCAGTGATGCAGTATGACTTTTCTGATTATTGACTCTTATGTTTCAATCAGGTTACATATTCGATTATTAATTAACTCTATTTTATTAAAAATAAGAAAAATTCCTCCAGGTTACATATTTGATCACTCAAACCCTTTATATAAAACTATCTACTTAAATGTTAGTCTCACATATTTGCCATGTTTGGAGGTTTGTGGAGAATATGCTCCGGAAATAGTAAGCCATCCGGGTTGGGATCCCCATTTCATTATACGAAGATTTGGGACACTGTAATGTTGACTATTTAGTACAGAACCAGGATGCACCGTTTAATATCAAATACTCTTTGTGTTGAATTTAAATGTTTGCTAATTTAAATCAGAAGTAAACACTGTAAACTGAAAATTAATTCATTTTCAGGTTGTATACATGTTTTTTTTATTTGCAGAAGCCAAATAAAGAAGTAATGGTATGTAGGCCTATGGCTTTTCTATAAGCCAAGGCAGGGTGCTAAGTTGTTGATTTTGACTCATAGAATGGATTAAGAAATGTCCACAAAGTGATGTCGCTTTCTTGACTGGTTAATTTAATGAACAAACATTTACAATAACAGCATGTGGAGCCAAGAACCATGTTCACTGTACCTGTTCAATACAAGCTCAAGGCTCCTACGAGATAAGACACACTTATTGAGGGAGGTGATGTTGACAATCCTCAGTCTGGAGGACTGTCTTCATTCCAGTGATGAAGACGATGACTAAGATGGATTTGAGTGAGGTCTTCTTTACTCCATCATACCTATACAAACCGTCTTTGAGAAATGTTGTTATCTGGACCTCCAGCACCTCAAGACTATAAAACAGTTCACTCCTACAACTTTTGCAATGATTGTGCACTTTTGTAATCATTGGAAATCACTTTTTTACAACAAGCACTTTGACATATTGGCATCAAATAATTTTTTTACATGATCTAGGTCATCTCTGTGTGTGTATATATACCACTGATCTATATATAATGACTCTATTATAGATCAGTGGTGTATACCATGCATTCCAGGATTTGAAGTAATGATAAAAGTACTTTTTTTCCCCATGTAACTTTAAACATCCTCTATTTGAAGTTCTCTCTCATCCAGCTTTTTTATTTTTAATTATTAGCTTTTGGTTGGTCTTAGCCGGTCTCCCAGCCTGTGGTGCGTTTCCCAAAAGCAACCATGGTCGCCATCGTTACTAATAGAGTTCAATGGAACTTACCACGATGCTTTTGGGAAACGCACCCCTGGTCTGTTGGCTGGTTTTAGAGGGGGTTTTGGGTCCTCATTCTGGGAGAACAACTGGCCGATCATCTAAAACCAGTTGCTCAGCAGTCTGGTGAGGCTACAAGGCCAGTTTGTTGTGCAATACAGCTCAATGCAGCCTGTGACTAGTTGGGGAAGCCCAGTGGTTCATTTTCTCATAACTATGGTGTCTCTGAGTAGAGACTCTTGTAATAAATCATCATCTGGATGACAATCTTTTCCAAATGAAGTCCAAGACATTTATTTTCTTTGAAACACGATGGGACATTAATAAGAGACAAGAGGTATGTAACAGTTGTGGTCTGAAACTGTCATTATAACAATGACATGCTGTTTTACTTTCTATTTTCCATGTGATTAAGTATACAGTAAACAAACGTGAATCTATGATGTTCAATGCCGATTTTTCATATAAAAACATACAATATTCCCTCTTCCCAGTTGTTTTAATAAGGGTCAGTTTTTCTACTACTGACATAGATTCATTTAGCTGATTATCATCCGTGTATCTGATGTGTTTGACCTCATAATCAAAATGTCATTATTGTAGTGAAAATAAGGTGACATATGCCTGACTTCTCCACTCATTTATCCCCAATCCACACCTTACGTTGTTCTTTAAATGATCTGTTACACTCAGATGTTCATCACAATACAGAAGAAAAGCTCTGTCGCTACTTACATTTCATAATTTTTTTTTTCAATTCACATAAAATCAGTGTTTAGGAGCTGCATATTTGATTTCCATTAAGATTTTATTATTGCGCTTGTTTATAAGCTAGAATAATAAAAGGTCTTGTTTGAATCCTTCATAATTATTGATATTTTATCACTAATTTGCACATGACTGGGCACTTTTAAATAGTCTTCATATTTTAGCCTTAACAACTTACATAATCCTGGACAGAAATTAGATAATGTTCATAATTCAATTCACACAGCAACAATGGAAAACATGTCTTAAATACACCGGTACGTCTCCAGAGCCTGAGAGGACATCCAGAGATAAGCCATATTTAATGTTTCTGCATACTGGATAAGGCGTCAGAGAGAAATATCATCCTGTTGAAATAACAAATAAAGGGTGAATATGCATATTTATGGTAGAAAAAAAATGTGTTATGCTTTCTTTGTAAAAAAAAATTGTGGATTTAAAAACACATCAAGGGATATGAATGGAAAGGATTTACTATTTTACTAGTATTTATTATTTCATGGCATTTTACTCTTGTTGAATTTACTCCATTCAGTGCATCTGTTAGTTATTTGCCCTTAGTATGAGTCTAAGCTAATTGTAAAATATAGACAAATAAATAGTGCATGGGCACTAGGATTGACACCAATAGTGTCCGACGTGTGAAATGTAGCAATGATTGAGGAGTAAAATGTTATCACATGCTCTCTTTGGGAACTGATATTACTCATTTGAGTTGCCTTTTTAACCCCAAAACATGTCATTTATAGCACCCACTAATAAAAAAAGGTGTGTTACACACACTAGTGAGAAATTTCCATTGCAAAGGTGGCACAGAAGTGCTTCTGAAGTGGCATTTAGGTGTCTTTACACTGACTGTTTAAGAGGTGGCATAAACACATTTCCACAGCAATTACAACTGCATGCTTTGACACTAGAGCTGTAATTGTAGGGCATTGCACCTTTACACATTGTTTTTAAGCAGGCACAGAGCAGCCTTAACTTGGCACAGTAAAGATGCCTTAGACACATTTTAAGGCAACTCATATGATGTACTCATTTCACATCACTAAGGAGCAATACAGGTTTTACTGTATGACCCCAGATTAAGTAGACCTTTAAAAAAATCAATGTGAATTAGTCACAATAAAAATAACTTTGTTAATTTAATAATAACAGCAGAATTCAAACAAATGCAAAAGATCACTCCAACATGGGAAGAAACTTTCTGAGACTCACGTGGCAAACAATGCAGAATATTCACATTAACAACGAGTAAATAATAAATGGAAAAATTGTAGCTTTTTCTGTGAGCTTGTGTAAATTTTGGCAGGGATCTAACGGAGTACAGCTCAGGGAGTATGATATCAGTGCATAAGCAGCGGTGATATGAATTACACATCAGAATGTATTTGCCTAATAAAAAAATTCCAAGAGTGATACATGTTTAATAAGCAAGAAGTGCCTTCTCAACTGCCCCATCTCATTTTGTGCTCTAAACAGTGAACCGACACCATTCATTCAGTTGATTAAATGTCAGGCACACTTATGTCCTTTCATATATCAACACATAAACCTGTTTAGACTTTGAATCTTAGGAACTATTGTCTGCATGGGGACATTTATATTTATAAAAATAAATATTGTGCACATGAAATGAAGCCTTTTTGTAATTCTGAAGCGTTTTGTGAAATTGTTTTGTAATTCCTAATATTGTCAGTCATGATTCTTATTAGTTGCTCAGTGCTGTATATCTTTTATTGCATTACAGTAAAAAATATTGTAATTAAATTTCGAATACAATATATTTTATTGTAAAGGTTTAATTGTCATGAAAATAATCCTGATGGCCTTTAAAAAGGCTTCATTTTAATGTAATTTTCTTCTTATGATTTTGTGGCACAACGAACTTGTTCTTGATAGGTTTTGTGAGGTTTATTCAAATCTGCCTACCTTATGTTTGAAATGTATGTTAACTTATCAAAAATGTCCCCAAAACCACCATCAGTACACTACTGACATAAATGACTGTATGGTGGATGAATGTGACCAGTGAAAAAAAAGCATGTATTTGGGTTCAATTTGAAATTAAAATTTCACCTCACCAAACCAACAAGATAATCAAACTTAAAGCACATTTAGATGAAACACGAGACCCCTGCGTAAGACCCCCAGATTGTAAACAAACAAAAAGACTTTGCAGCAAGCACATTTCAGAGAAACAAAACCCCTTAAACCGACTTGGAAGAAGAAAGACTTGAAGGCACCAGTGAGAAGTTTACACACATTTCAGATCAAATTAAATTAAAAACTGAATTCAATACTCTAGACAGAATGACAGATTTTCTTGAGTTAAAACTACATATAAAAGATGGGAAAGTCTGTGGAAAGTCATGAGAATAATTACATAAAAAAAACTGTCCTTCAAACATAATTAGCAAATGGATATTCTGCTAAGCAGAACAGCATTTCATATAAAATAAAAATTTCGTCTTAACGTTTTTGGATACAAATCAGTTCTAGTTGTGTCAGACTGCGGAAAAAAACAAGCAAAAAAACACAGCGCTGTCTGAATAGTGTCTTTAGAGAACTGGTGCTTTCGGTTCATCAAGAGGTTCATAGAGAGAGAACACCCAAACTGAACTATTTCCAGCAAGATTGACCCTCCAATTACAGCAGCTTGACGGGTTACCCAAACCAATTAGTTAGAGGTAAAAATATCTTGCAAGGCAGAATTTGAGAGTTGCGTAGAATGAGAGCAAGAAGAAAAAGGGAGAGGAGATTCACACACACACACACACACCACAGTTCCCACCCCCAAAAACAGCGTGTCTTCAAGTGTCTTCGGCTATACCTTGCTCCTGAAGAGCGGCTTGGCTCCAGGCCCACAGTATTCGTTGTAGATGAGTTTGAAGAGGAAGAGGTGGAAAAGCGTGATGAGGGATGCCACGCTGAACCAGAAGAGGAAAGGCAGGCCTGGGTACTGCTTGGCCATGTGGTCCTCGTGAGCCAAGATGGCCTTGACGTGCATGGTGTGTCTCAGGTCTTGCAGATGAGTCAGATCAGTGGAGATGTACAGCAGAGGCGTGATGGGCTGGGTCACCATCACCGGAAACATGTGGCCACGCAGCTCCGAGGTCAGCTCCACGGGCTCGTTCATGCAGCCGGCCTCGCAGGCGTACAGCTTCACGGGTTTCTCCTGAGGCTTGACGGACACGTGTAGAAAGGGCTTGCCATCGGCGTCCTGCAGCACGGCCAAGTTGATAAGGTCTTTATTGTAATGGATGCCCCTCAAAGAGTAGCTGTTGTGAAGAACATCCGGGTCGGCCTGGAACTGAAGGTGGTTTTCAGTGAACTGCAGACCGCCGAAACTCAGCACCATGCCTTGCATCATACCGTGAGTGCCTGCCGCCACGAGGACCTTGCATCCTCTCTTCTGGAAGGTCAGGTTCCAGAGATTCACCAGCTGCAGGATCTGAGCCACGTTGGTCAGGCGCTCCGGCCACAGGTTCTCGGCATGCATGGTGGCGTGGCCGCTGAAGCAGTGGTCAGCGTAGTTCAGACTGGACTCCAGGCGTTCGTGCTCTTCTGTGGTCAAACTCTGATCCAGGAGGGGCGCTGTGGAGGTCGAAAGAATGTAGTATAGCGTGTTGTTGACTGTACGACTGGACGGAGTATGGGCGTCTGTAATCTTTCTAATTTCCACACCTGTATAGTAGAAAAAAATAAAAAATATGAAACATTTCCTTTTAGGTTCTTAAAGCAAGTGAACACATGAATAGACACCTTAAAGTAGTCATATAATACTTTTTTTCCCAGTACACCAACAATTTTTTTTAAATATATTTGTGCAAAAAATTGTTAATAGTTACTAGTGCTGTCAAACGATTAATCGCAATTAATCACATTCAAAATAAAAGCTTTGGGACCTCGGTTTAACATCTCATCTGAAAGACGGTGCTTTACTGGGGTTTCAGGAGGACCCACACTAGGCTTGCCGCGATAGACGGTGATGACGGTTATACTGGTGTTAAGCCTCAACACCGTTACGTCACCCGCCCACTGTGGCACCGTCGTTTAGATTTTTTTTATAGTAATAAAAACGATTTTGTTCAGTTAGAGGACACTACAATTAAAACTGAACGCTGCTGCTCAATGCAGTGCACCGAACGAACAAGTCTTGCATCACAGCAGCCTAGGTCTGCATTGCCGCGGCTGTCCCGACCAGATTTCGCCGCGGGATTAATTTCCCAAATACAACGATCGGTCGGTAACTCTGGTGCAATTTGAACAATTTGAAGGGGAGCGGGCGGTCTAACAATATCCCGTTCCGGACATCCTTTCAGAACAGCATATCTGCGCTTTATTCTTATCGAGCGCCGGTACAGCCTACACTCGGACCGTTATGCGATGTCCTTGAAGGACGATCAACTCTCAACCAATTTTTTTAAAAGTCTGTTGAATATAATTTAAAATGAAATGAATGCTAGCTGTGAATGCAAGCTGACTGTGCAGCAAATGTTTTTGTTGTTGTTGTTTTTACAGTGTTTACATTTCCATGCTTGTGTGTTATATTGAATGAATGATTGTAATACATTGTGTATTGCTCTTTGTAGATGAATGCATATCTAAGCGAGCCACCCATTTCCAGGAGTGAGAACCCACTGCAGTTTTGGAAAAGCAATATGTCTCATTTTCCAGCCCTTGCCCAAGCTGCACGCAAATACTTGTCAGCTCCCTGTACCAGCGTTGACAGCCAACGTCTCTTCTCAGCGGCATCAAATGTGATTGATGAAAAGAGAAACAGATTTATGTGTGAGAAAGCTGAGATGCTTCTCTTCATTAAAAAAAACACCCCAGTCTTACATTCACAGATGAAGTAGCCAGACAATCCCGTAACATTTCTAGTTGGCCTTTCTGTTAAATTCACACAAAGTCATGCTGTATCAGAATAAAATTTTTATTTATCTGTGACTTGGTTTCTTTATTTATACATTATATTTACTCAGGCAATAGATTTTATTTATATAAAATAAAGTTGGCCATAGAAATGAATAGTTAATTAATAAAGTTCAGAGGTCACTTTCTTTTCTGAAGTTAAGGTTTTAAAATAAAATGAGTTGTTCACTTTATGTGTTTGCCTTTTGTTTTTGTAATCATGCTCAGAAAAAAATTATATGTATCGGCCTACATATCGGCCTTCAAAAATAAAGAGATATCGGTATCAGCCAAAATTTTCATATCGGTGCATCCCTAAGTGTTTTATTATTATTCACCATTCACGACGCCATCAGTGAATAGTTCCTCTGTAAGAACAAGCTGTCTGATGCCCGTATGCACATAAACCCCACTGATCTTCATAAACTTCTCCAACACACACAAGCATCCGTTATAAAACACTCGCTGTATTCAAGCAGAAATATGATGTTATGTGATCGAGAGCGCACATACACGGTTCGTTTGCGCATCATTAATAACGGACATAACGCACGCTTAATGCACGATCATGTATGTCACTGTAATCATCTTTACCCTGATTACAATAGTCTCCATCAAAACTTTAGGCTACTAGTGTGACACTGGCTTCTTTTATCCAACTGAGAGCTGTAGTTTGCGTATAATATGCTCATACAGCGTTTTTGAGCCACCGTTCAGTCCGAGAGTCTGATCAGAACCGTATTTCTCCTCCTAAACACAGAATACGTAGAGAGGTGGTACTGTTATTTTTTATAGGCTATATATTTTTTTTACATGACTTAACATGCGAGTCATAATATTAGTGAATGTATTATATTTGAGTTTGATCTCTCGCCCCCCTGGTTGAGAAACATTGACCTAAAGCGCGAGCGATCTATTACCCCGATCTAAGTGATAATGTAAAAAAAAATAAAAAAAACATTTGTTTCTCATTTATTTGGTTCCACAGTATTTGCTGTTTTATTATTTTAAACACTGCTTGACGCCAAATTGCTGCTGATATTAAAGTCAAAGTAAAGCGCCACGGCGCTTGCAGGGTATTTAAAACCTATAAGGAAAAGAGGGAAAACTCAAACGACCCCCCCCCGGTGATACCGGTATAACTGGTGTGACATCAGGTCGATTAACCGGTGGGAAAATGTCCTCACCGACACAACCCTAACCCACACAGACCACAGGGTGAGCACCCCCTGCTGGCCTCACTAACACCTCTTCCAGCAGCAACCTACTTTTCCCAGGAGGTCTAACATCCAGGTACTGACCAGCTCAACCCTGCTTAGCTTCAGCGGGCAACCGGTCTTGGGCTGCAGGGTGATATGGCTGCTTTGTTTACATAATACATGTGTGTGTTCTGTATATATTTTAAATATTTTAATCAATTGACAGCCCTAATACATTTATATTATTATATTATATATAAATATATTTAATATATAAACATACCATATTTTTATTAAATTACTTAATTACTTTTACTTGAATTACATGTGTTTGTATCTATATACACATAATAAATATAAACAGTGCACACATATATTATGTAAAAAAAAAACTTTTATTTTGGATGCAATTAATTGTTTGACAGCACTATTATTTACTTATGTATTCATTTTTGGCAACACAGTTGCTTTTACACTGTCTCTGGCCTTGTAAATGGACTCTGACCTCTTTTTAAAGACTTGAAGGCACGAGTGAAACGTTTACACACACATTTCAGATTCAGATCAAACCCTCATGAACTAAACATTATTTTAAGCTGTAAAACATGAGCCTGTTTGTGTTCATAATATATTACAAAAACTGTCCTTAAAAGTAAAACAAACAGTTATTGTGTAAAGTGGTACAGTATTTGTTCCAGATTTGTCTTGACATGTAAACTGTCCCTGGCCTTGTACAGTAAGTTCACTCAAATCTCCTTTTTATTAAAGTTGCTGTGCTAGGTCATCTGTCCTACTTGATTTTGACAAAACTAAAAATAAACAAAGAATGCCAAAATAGACTTGTAGAAGAGATGTAGAATATGACACAAAACTTTGCTTTGTCAATGAATTACTTTTTTTGTAAGCTATAGCTCTGAATGGGATTCTTTTGTTATCTGTACTGTTAGCTGTGTCCTACAACCAGCCAGGTGTTTTTGAAGTGTGTGTTTATTTGTTTGAAAGTTATAACAAGGAAATATATTTGGAATAATGCAAATCTCATAACTGAAGTGAACCTACTTCCGTATTATGAATGCACTTATAAAGTGAATTGCATCAAAGGGCATTCACATGGAGAGCTGGCATATAAAACAAAAATCAGCTCACATATTTGTGCAAGTATGAAGAGCGCTTACTCGTTTACTGTAGCATTTGAGCGACGGGACAAAATGAAGCTCAGATTTGCATCTCAGATCTCATCAGTTTTTCATAACTTGTTTTTTTCTAATCAGCAGCGTTTACTGTCAAAGGCCAATCTGAGATTTTTCTCCAATAAAGAACCCTTAACATCCATGGAATCTTTCAGTTGCACAAAAGGTTCTATATAGTGGAAAAATGATTTTTAGATTTTTAAAATGTACTTCACACAGAAAAAATATTATTTTAAGAATTATTCACCGAACGGTTCTTTGGGGAACCCAAAATGTTTTTTTCTGTCATAACTGCAAAAACCTCCTTTTGGATAGAGAAGCTCATTAATATGACACACAATACTCATATTTGGCTAGTGGCAGTTTTCATACCCCCGGTTTTACAGACCAGGCTTAAGACTAAAATTCATTTCTGAGCTGTTTCAACTGAAAGAAATTTGCACTGACTGATCTTAAAATATATCATTGTCATGGTTTTGCCTCAATATGCAGACCAGTAATGTTTTTTTTCCTAAGGTTATATGTTTATAAAAAACTACTTAAATGTCCTAATTGAACTACGGCCTAATCCTGGTTTAATCTAAGCCCTGTCTATGAAATCGGGAGGCAATTGCATAAACGTAGTAGTACTACTAGCATAAACATAGAACTAGTTTTACCAGCTATTAGGTAATTAAGGGGTAATCAGTTTTATATTTTGGATTCATTAGACTAACCAAATTTTAAACATTTTGACCAGTCTTAAGGTCATTGCACACAGAGTCCGACATTTTAGTGTGTGTTTATCCATTTTTTCGTATTCCCTCATCTTTTCCTATCAAAATGCTTGCTACGGAATGCGAAATGCAGATTTAATTTTTTTACGACGGACGAAAGTTTCGGAGGCAGTGTGTAAACGTGATTGACACAACGCGAGGTCATATTTATTTTTTAACATGCGAAAATTTCGGAGTCAGTTCTCTTCTTTCTTTCTTTCCTTTTTCTCCAGGGGAAATAAAGTTGAGGTAAAATGAAAATGTACTGTTTGCTTTCATAACACACTGAACCCTTTGATATGTCTTGATATGACCTCTAAGATTTATTAAAGGGATAGCTCAGCCAAAAATGACAATTCCAAACCTGTACGAGCTTCTCTCTTCTGTTGAACGCAAAAGGAGATATTTTGAAGAATGTTGGTAGCCAAACAATAGCTGGTAGCCACTGACTTTCATAGTATAGAGAAAAAATAATAAATAAAATTACTAATACTGTGGAAGTCAATGGCTACCAGCAACTGTTTGGTTACCAACGTTTTTCAAAACATCTACTTTCGTGTTTAACAGAAGAAAGCTCGTACAGGTTTGGAACAACATGAGGTCGAGTACATGATAACAACATTCATTTTTGCAAGAACTAGGCAACCCCTTTAATTCAGAACTGTACACAGTACATTTTTGAGGTCCATACAAAGAACCTGAAAGGTATATACTGATATTTTTTAAGTGAATAACAATTATGTCGGACTGCTTTATCAACTTGCCAGGTATGAAGAGATCTGCCCATGCTTGCTGGTGCTCTTGCATTAGTTCTTCCACATTGGCTCTGAGGACATCCACCATCTCTCTCTTGACTCCTTCTCTCAGTTTGCCGAGGGTCTCGTCCAGTTTTCCGCTCTCTGTGGGCTCTGAGGTGTGAATCACGCTCACCAGGTTTTCTGAGTATTCAGATTTAGCAGAAACCTGGATCTTGGTGCTCAGCTTCTTTGTGCCCACCACCACCAACACGGTGTCCTTCTTTTCTGTCAGCACCCGGCCCGAGGAGAGCACAAACTCCTTTTCCTCCATCTTCTCCACGGTGCTCCTAAACGACAGAGACTCAATCGAAACCAGATCAATGGAAACCTGGCGGTCTGTGGGGTTCGATACTTGAATCCTCTGAAGATAAACATTGGGTCGGCTGCGATGCGCAACAAATTCCTCTCGTATGACGACACAGTCGCGAGAGGACTGAGAAGCAGCTGTCAGGATGCACCTGGTGGAAAAAACAGAGCCTTTTCTGTACCACAGCATCATTCCCCGGGCTTCCGAGAGCGTTCCCGGGATCTGCAACCGCACTACCGGCCCATAGTCTGTTTGGTGAACCGGTGCGGATCCAGGCTGTGAAGATGAAGCTACCCAGAGTTTATTAGAGTCCACATCCACCAGAAAATGTCCATTACCGACCACAAATGGGACTGTTTCTTTGGTCTGGGGGTTGAGAACCACTCCCTCCCCTCGGTCCACCAACGACACCCACCTGTGAAGATCGTTCTGCAAACAACCCCCCGCCGCTCCCCCAGAGTCCCTGGACATGCTCAGAGCCTTCAGGAGCCCATCTGAACTCAAGTACCAGTAGAAGATGAGGAAGAGCAGTAACCCAACCAAGACACGGCGGGCCCAGCTGCTCGAGAGCAAACCAGGCAGCCCCTTTAATCTCTGCTGAAGCCACATGATCTGCCTTTTGCTCCAAATGCTCTTTGATGGACTGAACATAAACGAGTGCTGTATTCCTCAGTCGAGGGTGATCAGTGACTTCCTGACAGCAGTAAAAGCTGGGAGTGGCAAACGGCTCTGACAAGCATAGTAATATTAACTTATCAAGCTTAACTTGAAGAGCACCACGCGCGAAACACGTTTGAAGTAATATCTCCAGTCACAGAGTTGTGGAAAACCCTAACGTACTTCCTCATTAACGAGGCAAACACGTGCCCAAACAACTCCCAACATTTGTTAAACGAGCCACTTGTATCTGCAAAGAGTTGGCATTGATTGCAGTGCTGTAGCTGCTGTTATCAGGCTAACTTAGTCAGCTGACTAACGTTACGTTAGTCAAAACATTTCTGCTCACCCATTTGGCGTTTACTTTGTCGCCTCGAAGCAATGTTTGCGTCGCGTAATCGCGCGTTTCTGCTAGAGTTGAGTTACGTTATGTCGACGTCGTTTGTTTTATTTGCTGTGTGTACATGTCACCTCTCAGCCAACTGACAACTCTGTTTGTGGAAGGAAACCAGCAGGCTGCCGTAAAAACACCGGAAGTGTCGAAGTCCATGACCTGTCGTAGTTCAAGCTGGACTAAGAGGTGTTCTAGGATCAGCCCTTAGCAGCATGTCTGACGTCTTTTTAACGTATTAATGGGAGACAAAACTGATCCTGGACCAGTATGTAAGACTGACCTGGCAAATTTGAAACGGCTTTACGGCACCTAGTGATGACTGCTGCCCATAGACATAATGACTGCTGCCTTGCTGTTTTTAGAGTTGTGTGTGCGCGTGCATGTGTGTGTGCGTGCGCGCGTGTGTGTGTGCTTGCGTGTGTATGAGCGTGTGAAAAATAGTATCCGAAAAATAATTTTTTTTTTAAAGAAAGAAAGTGTGCAGTATTTACTTATGTTGTGTAACCTATTTGTAATGTGCACAAGAAAATAATAAACATGCTGCATAATTTTTTAGATAGGCTTACCAATACTTGTCACTTTTCTAAATTATGGTTATCGATTTTTTGTGACATTTCATAAATACACTTAATTTATTCGAATTTATTTTTGAATGCTTATAATATAATTCTTATAATAAGAACTTCCCTGAATTACTGAACATTGAAATTCATATTTCATATTTCAACTGGAAGGTTATAAATTATTCATGATTAAAAATGTTCATAATATGCCATGTTGGCACAATATATATTTTTTTGTTTATTAGGACCAGTTCTCTGTTAGAAATTGTATATATTTATACTAATTAAAATGTAATCATATTAATATAATATTAAAATAATGTGTTTTAAATGATGTTTGATGATTTTTTTTCACTTTTGCTGAAAAGCCTATAATAATGTGTCTAATTTCAAGTTCCTTTGTGACAGCTTGCATAGGATGACAAAAAGTGTTCAACAAAATGTATCTTTTGCTTGTTTTTAAGACAAAACTATAACTTATAATGATAAACATCAACTGAAGTAATTATGATTAATATCTTTTTTTTATTATTGTTTATTTCCCCCCAGCTATCTTTAAAATTGAGACACACTTTCTGATTGATTTCTCAGAGCAAGTTAAGGTTTAAGGGCTGTGTGCTCCTCTGTAGCTGGTGTGGTCAGGGATCTTCCAGAGGAGGGGAGGGGAAAGACAAGTGGGCAGGCCTGTGTTTGCTATAGAATGTACAGCTAACTTTCTCTCGAGGCCTTATTTCATCAGTCGCTGTTTTACTGTGGAGGTCTGAAGAATAACGGGTCAGAAAATGAGAGGAGTCCTGATAGTTCTCGCGAGTTTGTTTGCGTCCTTTTCTCCGCTTGACTGTAACCAGCAGGGCTTGATCCCCGAGGGTAAGATCTCAGCTTATCACAGAAGACAAACACACACGGTAGCCTAACTCACTTCTGCAGTTTCACCAGGATTGATTGTAAGGGGTCGTTGCAAACCTGACGTGAGGTAAAGTTAGCCAGACTCACCGCTGACGTGGACCCCTTCACACAGATATCAGAGGAGATACGCTCGCGCGGTGTCCCTTACGATAATCAACCATGCTTTTATTGTAGTAAAGGTGTAGTAATCATGTTTCCTTTTGCTTTGTTTTTTGGTGTATTGGTTGCAATTTGTATAACCACAGGTTTACTACAAATACCATGGTTAAACTATGGTTAGTGTAGCAAAACCATTGTTCATTTGTGGTTAACATGATTTAATGCAAAATGTTCTCGAATTTCCCAAAATGTAAATGTACAAACTGTACAAATGCGAAATGTGAGTGCAACAAAACACATTTGTTACATTGTACCTACACGTCTCTTATGCAGATATTTTTAAAGTAACCTGGGATGCCGAATGCAAAGAAAACAAATCATGCATTGTACACAAGACAGATCAGCTGAAGAGGTATCACTTTCGCAGCAGAATGAGCTTTCTTGCTCCAGGTTTAGGTCGTGTATAGAGTAAGTTATATTCCAGCTGTGCTTGAGTTCCTGTCTGATCCTCAGAAGAGAGCAGTGGATGTGGGATATATCCATTAGGATGTGCTCGTCCAGCACGTAGACAGAGGACCTGGAGGTTTGAGGTTTGTGTTTTCTCTGTCTCAGGAGATCTTCTGGTGCTGACTGTGGCCACGCAGGAGACCGATGGCTTCAGACGCTTCTTGAGATCCGCAAAACACTTCAACTACACCTTCAAGGTGAAGCACTTTATCAGCAGATACTGTTTTTAAATAGTCATGAACGAATTTGGTAATGGACAGATAAACACTGAGCTTGTTAATAAAGTGCAAGGTTTTCTATCTGTACAGTAGCACAAAATCTCATCAAAACATTTTTGATTAATCTTTAATTTATCAGCTCATCTGAATATAAACTTTTGTGAGATTTAGTCAAAACAGTTTTGAGGTTAATCAATTTTTGTCTCTCTGGAAAATAGTCATCTGTGACATTGGTTTATGTTGACTGTCAACGTTTGTTTGTGTGTGTGTGTGTGTGTGTGTCTATTTGTTAATGAGGAATTTGTGGACACATCAATGTGTTATATTTGTGCAGTAAAAAAATCATTTTTATTTTTAAGTGAAAAGATACAATTAGACCCCTGAGGAAAGATAGGCCGCTAGAACTGGCACAGAAGGACCAAAGTGGCATGCCGGTAGTGTTATTATTTTTAATACGTTTTGTAATTAATAGGGTGATGGGTTTATACGCTAAATAATTAAAATCATTCAGTTTAGTGTTGCTTTTATGACTAATCTTCAATTACAATGTGGGCAATTAAATATGTAATTATTCATATACATTATGTATGTCATAGCATAAATGTACCTTTCAGATGAATAGTTTTTACTTGGCTTTTGCTCCGTCTGTCATCAGTTATTCAATTATTTCAACTAAATTGTCAAAATACAATTTTAAATAGAATAGTAGATTTAGTATTTAAATGTTCTGTAATAACACCTTAGTTGATGCATCATCATCCTGTATACTAAACATGCCAAAAATGTCATTTTCATCACTGCTATAAATCATATTTAAATCATAAAGCACAAATTATTACTACTGTGCCTTAAATTTATTCAGATGTATATCAATATATTATATTATTAATAATTTTCATTATTAATTTATCATCCTGTCACATATACTTAAAATCCTAAAATTAGGCTTATTTCTTACTACTAAATTTTTCTTTATGTTTTTTTCTTGATTTCAGGGTTAAATATGACCTTGATGTTTTTGTTAGAAGCACCCTATATAACACGGTTCACGTCTGTAATCTGCAGACTGGTGCGTGACATTCCTCTGCTGTTTTTAGGTTCTCGGAAGCGGTGAAACATGGAAAGGTGGAGATTACATGTCTCCTCCAGGTGGAGGGCAGAAAGTGCGCCTGCTGAAGTCTGCTCTGGAGGACATACAGGAGGAGAACAAAGTCATTCTGTTTGTGGATAGGTAGTTATGTCCATCATAATTATACCTGCATTATACCTGCTATTTGTCTGTACTGTCTCAGCAATCAGTGTTGATCATTGACAGCGACGATGGTTTATGCTTGGGCTTTCCACAGCTATGACGTGATCTTTTCTTCTGGTCCGAAAGAGCTGCTGAAGAAGTTTCAGCAGGCCAAACACAGAGTTGTGTTTTCTGCCGAGACGTTCATCTGGCCGGACCGTCACCTGGAAGACAAGCATCCTCATGTCAGGGAAGGGAAGAGGTTCCTTGGGGCAGGAGGCATGTATTCCTCTCTTGTTCTGTTACTGTTTAGATGTACTATTAGCTCTGTGTGGTTTTGAATTCATGAATGTTATGAATCATTATTTACACAAATGACACGTGATATGATATGAGTTATTGGTGTGTTCAAGTTCTCCTGGGACGGTCAACATTAAATCTCCTTAGTTGGCACAAGATGTCAATGTCCTTTTCTACAAACAAATACAGCAATATTTTTTATTCTACTGCAAAATGATGAATGAAGAATGTGCATCAGTGTGTTTTGGCCATTTTATGTTTTTTTTATTCAATATATGAAGGTTATCCATTATATATTCTATCATAATTGCGCAATACTATAATATTTTGTATATGCAATTTTGCTAGTTTTATTGTAAATGAAATACAAACATTTTTAAAACAAAATTACAGTCAATACACAACCAACTAAGAAACAGGAGCTCAAAGAAAATAAAGAGTTTCCCACTCATAATTATGACATGACATCATAATTATGGTGTTGATGTGCGTTCAACTCATAAATACGATCTTTCCAACATGACTTGAATGCATCATATATTTCACCACAAAATCAAAAGCATAAATGAAACTATTTTATATTGTTTCAATACAAAGAGGCTCTTTTTAGGACAATTAAGATCACATTTATTATTGTAATACAACAGTAAAATTCAAACTACATATGAAGAGCTCTTTTCCAAAACGCTATAAATCCATTTTAATAGTTTTCATGAAAATGACATTTTTTTACCTAGACCCATACATTTTGTTAATATTCAATTTATCCTGTTAAAATGGTCTGTTGGCTCAGTCTGAACATGTTAAACAATGATTGTTAAACCCCCCCGGGTCCGCACCATCACACCGAGCGGGTCTCGAACCCGGGTTTCAGGCACGGGAGGCGGGCGCTCTAACAAGGAACGCCAAAGGCTACAGCTTTTAGCGTCAGTCGCTAGAGCGCCTCTTTGTGAGGTCAGGAGAGTGAGGTACATTTTAAACAAGGAAATATAGCGATTTGGCATGAAACATTGATGGAGCAGTGAATAGGTTCAGTGCACAGCAAAATGGCATGACGAACTCATTTTTTTTTTATTTGGCGTTTATCGCGTTTTGGAAAAGAGCTCTTCATATATACAATTCTACTTTACTTTTCTGATTACAGTAGGTGCTATAATTAGATTGTCCTTTATTTCAAAGGCCTAAATTCAGCGATTATGAAATTATTAGTATAAAGCATACTGAGTCCGAAATGCTAGCACATTAAGAAATAAATACGACCTCGCGTTATGTCAATCACATTTATACACTGCCTCCAAAACTCTCGTCTATCATAAAAACTTCGGATCAGGTTCGATTTTCTGCATTTTTGCATCCGTAGCAAGCATTTTGATAGGAAAGGATGAGGAATATGAAAAAAAACTGAAGAAACACATACAAAAATGTCATACTCCGTGTGGACGAATGCTTAGGTTTTGGAGACATTGGTGCATGGAACAGAATGGAAGCAAATTATTGCATTTAATAATATCATGTATCACCTACTAAATATCTTTTAACCTTGTATATTCTAGTCTCTGTAGAGAGTTAACCTTTCCAAGAAAGAACTGCTTTACTAAGACACTTGAGGCTTCTTCCTGTTTTAATTTCCCTTCTCACAATCTCTCCGAATGTTCCAGAAACACTCATATAAACACTTATAGAGTGATGTCAAAGACTAACAGACAGATGTGAAATAATCCCAACACTACACTTTACTGTCTCTATTGCAACTGTGGTCTCTCTGAAAATCCACTCTCTTCCTTCTTTTCTTGACTAATAATGAGAAGATAAGTTTAAATCATCCAATTACACATCTAAACCAGATAATCATAGGTTTTGTGTCTATTTATATGTAACGCTAGATCTTTTGTTTTTCCCTAGGCTTCATTGGCTATGCACCTAACCTTAAAAAGATGCTTTCGGACTGGTCCGGAGCAGAAAGTGACAGTGACCAACTCTATTTCACCAAGATCTATATCAACCCGGAGAAAAGAGTGAGTGTTTGTGTATAGCGTGGTCTGCTAAAACTTTATTGCTCTGTTTTCAGAATGCACATTTAAGTTCACAGTTTCAGTAATGACACATATTAAACGTGTTTATGCTGCGTTTTGACGTTTTCTTCCCTGTCATTTCCTCTTTAGAAGTTTATAAATATAACTCTGGACAACAAGTGCAGATTGTTCCAGAATCTTCACGGAGCTCTTGGTAAGTGCATCGTTTTGTGTAGGTTGCTTTAGAAATACAGCTGTTAGAGGATTTAATTGGAGAACAGCTCCAACATAAACTCTATTTAAACTTTAAGAAGGCTTCTGCAAAATTCTCACTAGCATCAACTCTCTGAAGAAAACATAGTTTTTATGGTCTCCACGAAGTGCAGCGTCAGTAGAGTTCTTGCTCTCTGATGCCTGCTGGGACGTTTCCTCTTTCTGTAGCCTTGCCGTTTAATGAGGAATTGCTAATGCAATGCTTTGCTGAGGGTCTCAAATGCTGATTGGTTTCACGTGGACTGAAGCTCTTATTTGAGTTTAAAGCTGTGCTCTGTAGTTTTGACTCGCTGCCAGATTGTGGGAGGAGAGTGACTTTCCCAGTTGCCTGTAATGGCATTTATGGCTGGAATGTGAACAAGCTGACTGTGAGATGTGCCTCTGCTCACGTACACCATCACAGCGGGATACTACAGCCCAGATGTGCCACACGGCAGCTGGAGTTGGGGTCCAAGAAAACACTGTTTATTTTGTTATTATAGCACATAAATATTTAGGTATGCTGCCATTTGTAAGAGATGAATTACTATAAAGTAAACTAGGGTTTGCAGAAATACTAGTTCATATAAGATCAGTAATTCTGTTGAAATTGACCTGAGCAACTATAGCCACATTTTAACCTTGAGAGTCACTTCGAAATTTATTACAAAATTTGCTTTTTTCTGGTCCTAAAGTGTATTTTGATGAAAAAAATGGCTTAACTTTATTTTAGGCTGTGTTGCTACAGTGTAATCATGCTGTAAACTGAAGTACAGAGTGATATTAATTGACAGCATGTACTTATTAAAGGGTTAGGGTTAAGATTCAAGTTTTGATTTATTATTCAATAATTTACTGTTATTGCATCAGTAAGTACAAGTAATGTGAAACAAGGACACTGTACGATAAAGTGATACAAACACTTTAAATGCATTGCATATTAATATTGATGCAGTTACTTTTAGTAAGAAAGAAAGAAGAAGAACATTAAGAAACATTAGTGAGAATGTAGCTGATATGAATGCCTCATTCATCCTCAGTTAATATAACATCCATTGGAATGGATTTCCTGGTTCTTCATCATCAGAAAAGTTCACTGTTTAGCTTCAAAAAGCTTCTTTCTCTTTCTAGATCAGAGGTATCCATTACAGATACCCAAGAGAGATTCTTTCAAACATTTATGAGGAAATGCTTTATAAGTGGGACACTTATGGCCGTTCAACGATTCAAGCACAACAACGGTTATGTGGAATTTGAATCAGAATGTTAATGCTAATCATTTTTTAATTGCATGAACAGATGAGGTGGTGCTGAAGTTTGAAGATGGACGTGTGCGAGCCAGAAATGTGCTTTATGACACGCTGCCTGTTATTATCCACGGCAACGGACCCACCAAAGTAAAACCATTCGCTGTTATGATCCAAATAACTGTCATGTAAAAGCAAGATCTTCTTCAGTTTAATCATTTTCATGGCATGCTGTTTCTTTCAGCTTCAGATAAACTACCTCGGGAACTATATCCCAAATCTGTGGACATTTGAGACCGGCTGCACAATTTGTAAGGAGAATCTGCGACCGCTTTCTGGACTCCAGGTGGGCCTTACGTTTATTAGTATAACAACCAATGTTTTTTACTGTCATTAAATCAATCCTGAAAACCATTTATAAGGGAATTTTTGTGTTTAGATTAAATAGCTTTATACAAAAACAACTTTAGTCAAATCCCCTTTTACAGCGCTCCACACATGACATGAAGGGAGGAAAAAAACAAGATAATGTGGCCACAAATTAAGAATTAGCTCTTATGACTAAAAAACAAAACAGTGCAACACGAGCAAGTATGTTAATCAAAAACGAAGAAAAGATTTAATAAAAAATGGACACAAAATATTAAGTTATGTGAACAAATTCTTAATGCATGGCCATAATATCAATTTTTTTATATTCTGCATGTTATGTGAGGGATTCAGTACAAACTCACGGTTAAATATTCTTATAAAAAATAGATATCAAAAAGAGATATCACAAATTAATCAAGTAAATGAATAAAAGTAATAGCTGCACATTTTCGCTGTTTAAGTCATCAGCATTTCAACTGAAATGAAGCTTTAGCTGAATAATTGTTTGTCTTTTTGTCTGCAGGAAAGTGAATATCCTGTGGTGGTCATTGGGATCTTCATCCAGCAGCCCACACCCTTTGTCACGGTGTTCTTTGAGCGCTTACTTAACCTCAAATACCCCAAAAACCGGCTCCAATTATTCATCTATAATCAGGTCAAATATTATGTTCTATTGTGTTTTTAACACATAAGCAGTAATACTTCACAATAGCTGTTTCCATTCAAAGTTACAAATTAAACTTATGTGTAAAATTGGAATATCGCATAAAAAAATGTGAATAAAAGCACTGTTTCCATCCAGTGAGCTGAAGAAAACAAAATCGTCACTTCCTGATTAAATTGTGCTTACAAATAAACATTGCTGCACTAGGAGAAGGCACTGTATATAATCATTTTTGTATACAATAAATTACATGCTTCAGATCGTGCAGACGAAACACGGTCATGCTATCTTATTTTCAGAGGAACGCAGTTCGGGGAGTTAATTATAACGAAGCACTTTGACGAGACTTTGCTGATTTCAGATGCTGTGCAATGAGATCGGTCCGTTAGTTGGTCCAGCTATGCTGTCCCATCGCAAAGTCACATGTCTTGTTTAATGCACTTTAAGGAATTACCATCGTAGTTTATGCGCATGTTTTCTTGCTGGATAAGAAATGTATCTTACTTAGTTGAGTGCATAATTTTATGTGCATTAATGCGCATCTTGGTGTTTCCATCCACCGTTTTCTTTTATGCGATATCCCAAAACGTGCATAAAATAGGTGGATGGAAACATAGCTACTAAGTTACTAACAATGAACAATACTTGTACAGAATTTATTAATACTAGTCTATATTAATTTCAACATTTACTAGGACATTCTTAAACTCAACAGTTGTATTTGTTAACATGAGTTATTTTACGGTGAAGTAAAATGAATAAACAATGAACATTTATATTGTTGCTAACATTAACAAAGATGAATACATGCTTTAAAAATGGTTGTTAGTTCATGTTAGCTAATGCATTTACAAACGTTAACAAATGGGACTTTATTGTAAAGTGTTCACAAATAAGCTCTTAAAATGAGGATAGTCCTTATTGGAGTTTATTTTTAAAGGCATAATGAGGTAATTATATGTGACCCTCTCTGTAAAAACCAGGCTAAATTCTAAAAATCACATTCTGAGATAACGAGCATCAAAGTTTGATTACAAACATTAATTTCACTATGATTTCAATCTTTGACATAGCCTTACTCAGTCAATATTAAAGATACCAAGAATATATTTTCACAGAATGTTCTTTACAATATGTAGGATGATTTTATGCAGAAAATAGTAAATAAAAAAAAGACTTTAGCTGGGTTTTCACAGAGAGGGTCACAAATATAAAATGAACATGAAATGTAACTTAGAGTTATGTGAATCAGATCAGTATCTGTAACTGATACGACTGTCCTGTCCTGTTAAATACATTGTGCCTGTCGAGTATCATATGATATTCTTTTCATAAGCTGAGTCTTTATTGTTAAAGGCGTATCAGATCAGATCGAATGTCATTAAACAGCAGTTTTTCACATGAATCTTTTGTATATTAATGAATCGGGTCTACGTTGTTCATGATTGTCATTCTTCATAGATGTTTTGTTATGTTCAGTACATATAATGAAGGACAATACTTTGGATTTATATCTTTTGCAGGAACCACACCACGAACCCCACGTACGCTCATTTCTAGAGTATCACGAGTCTGAATACCAGGGTGTGAAGCTGATTGGACCAGAGGAGGATATAGACCCTGTGACCTCACGTAATATCGGCTTGTGAGTGGGCTTCTCAATATTTATTATTATAAAAAAAGTAAATTTTAATTCTTTAATGACCATATTAAACAGCATAGAGTTTGTCATTGCACAAAAGGCTTCTCTGTGCTTATTATTCCATTAATCTCTTTTTTTATATGTCTATTTCTCCAGTGATATGTGTCGGGACAACATTGACTGTGAATACTTCTTCAGCGTAGACGTGGATGTGGTTTTAAAGAATGAAGACACACTTAGAATCCTTATTGAGCTCAACAAGTAAGTGAATGAACTTGACAAATGAAGGCAAGTATGTTTTCTTTGTCCTCTATTGAAATATAGGGGCCTTAAAGGAATATTACAGATATTTAACAAGTAAAGCTGTATGGACAGCATGCACTAATACTACACGCACATTAATGCACTTAAAATAGAAACCTGTGGGCCAAACTGTGGAGGATTTAAAAGCAGAAATGTGAATGTGTTTTATTACATGGCTTACATGAATTATAATACTTTCTAATGAATTGTCAGCATCATTACTGCAGTTTTCAGTGTCACATGATGCTCAGAAATCATTCTAGTTTGCTGATTTGCTGCTCAATTCTTATTTTGGTAAACATCACTTATTAGTATTACTGTTGAAAACTGTTTTTGCTGAATCATATTTTTGCGTAAACCGTGAAAGACCACCGTTATATGAAATAATACTTTCAGCATTGACAGTAATAAAAACTTTTATATGTAAAAGTTTATATGTATACATAACTTTGATATGATTTCTGAAGGATGGAGTTTCCTGATATTGATATTTCTGATACTGATTTTTCAGATTCACATAACTCTCAGTTTAATATTAATTTCATATATAATTACCTCACTATGCCTTTAAAGCCATTGTTATTTTTTCTAATCATTTAATTGTAATAACCTTTGTTGTTCATAGGCCTTTCATTGCACCAATGCTGACCAAACCCGGGCGTCTGTGGACAAACTTCTGGGGCGCTCTCAGTGCAGACGGGTACTACGCCAGGTCAGAGGATTACGTGGACATAGTTCAAGGGAAACGCGTGTAAGTTGCTGTTTAGCTCGTGTCATTTGTTCTGTGATATGATCGAGAATCCACAGAGATACACTACCAGCCAAACGTTTTTGAACAGTAAGATTTTTTTTTTTTTTAAAGGATTCTCTTCTGCTCACCAAGCCTGCATTTATTTGATCCACATTTAAAAAAAAATGTGTACTATTTAAAATAACAGATTTATATTTGAATATATTTTAAAATGTAATTTATTTCTGTGATCAAAGCTGAGTTTTCGGCATCATTACTCCAGTCTTTAGTGTCACATGATCTTCAGAATTAATTCTAATATGAGGATTTGCTGTTCAAGAAACATTATTATTATTATCATCAATATTTAAAACAGGTGAGTACATTTTTTCGTAATTCTTTGATGAATAGAAAGATCCAAAGATCAGCATTTATCTGAAATAAAAAGCTTTTGTAACATTATACACTATAACATTCAAAAACTTGGGTTCAGTATATATATATATATATATATTTGGGGGGTTATAGAAATTAATACTTTTATTTAGCAAAGATGCTTTAAATTAATCAAAATTGATGATAAACATATTTATAATGTTACAAAAGATTTCTATTTCAGATAAATGCTGTTCTTATTAACGTTCTATTCATTAAATAAACCTGAATAATTATACTCAGCTGTTTTAAACATAATAATAATAATAATAAATGTTTTTTAGCAGAAAATTAGAATGATTTCTGAAGGATCAAGTGACTGGAGTAATGATGCAAAAAATTCAGCTTTGATCACAGTGTCACACTCACGTCGGAGCAAGGGAACGAGGAGGCAAGGAGTTTAATGTTAAAATCTGTTAATGACAAAACTTCAGGGAACAAGGAGCACAGGAAAGACAAACACTGAATGACGATTAAGACCGGACACAATGGCAGGGAAGCACAGGACTTATAAACACTGGGGAAAACTAGATAATTAATGACACACGGCTAGAGACTAATAAACCAATGATTAGACCAGGAAACACCAAATATGGACACAAGAGGGAGGGAAACACAGGACATAGGGACAAAAGCCTGACACACAGGTAAAAATTGCATTTTAAAATATATTAAAATAGAAAACAGTTATTTAAACTTTTTGGATCAGATAAATGCAGGCTTGGTAAACAGAATAGATGTATATATATATATATAATCTTACTGTTCAAAAACGTTTGACTGTTAGTGTGGTTTTGATGGACGGAGGTCTAGTATGAAGATTATATTTCACTGCTCAAAAACATATGAAGCAGTCTTTGAAATGGATCAAACCTGGGCGAATGGCAAACGTGACGGTTCTCTGGTGCCTCCTCAGAGGTTTGTGGAATGTGCCATACGTCACTCACATATTCCTGATAAAAGCTGAAGCACTGAGGACTGACCTCAAAGAGCCGGACCTGTTTCAATCCGCAACGCTAGATCCCGATATGGCCTTCTGCTCCAAAGTTCGAAACAAGGTCATATATTAAACTCAAGAAATAAACAATATGTCGTACATCTGTGTGCTGATTTGATATCTATATTTCGTTCCTAGGGTGTCTTCATGTTCGTAACAAATATGCACACTTACGGTCGAGTTTTATCGACTGAAAATTACCAGACAAACCACTTGCACAATGACCTCTGGCAGATCTTTGAAAATCCTGTGGTAAGATAAAATCACAACGACATTTAATTGATTATTATACAAGACATTCTTGCTTTAATGCTTGTTTACTCTTTGTTTTACTCTTTCATTATTCCCTGGAACAGGAATGGGAGGAAAGATACATTCATGAGAATCATTCCAAAGTTTTGAAAGATGGCTTCATAGAAATGGTGAGTTTTCAAACAAGGCGTATGATCAGAGGCGTGATGCCCATTCAAACCGACGGGGCACATGCCCCCTCAGATTGATGAGCCAAGTGGATTTTGAATTCAGCTTCCAAAAGACAAAATATTTCACACAATCACACCAGCGTGATTAGATCATTCAGTGCATCATATCATCAGCTGATAAATTCAAATCTGTGTTCACTGGCTGGCGCTGAGCCAGAGACATTGTAACCAATCACACACGATTCTGTTGAGCTTATGAATGCATTGACCAATCAGAGGCGTTCAGATGAGTCATCGCTAAAACTACACTGATTTCACTTGCTCTCTGATGAATTCTCTCATTAGAAACAACACAGTGTAGATGTGCATACGAATGTAAGTAAGATATTAATTTTACAGTGTAAACCGCTTCAGTGATTATAATGGGAGCTTTTGAGAGCGCTTGAAAATGTTCTTTGCTTTCTTTCTGTAAAGTGAAAGTGTTATAATTAGTAAAATACAATGTTTTTAGTAAATTCACACTTAATACAACGTCAGTTGTATTAAAAATATTTTATGGCATGACACCAATATCTGGTACTTAAGTAAAAATATGTGTTTTTACATAGATGTGGGAATTAGGGGTGCTGAGGGTGCTGCCACAGGGCTGGGGCAATGCCCCTAGATTCTTCTTGTGTCTATTGATCATCCCCACAATACTTAATTTTTGTGATAGTTTTGTTATTAATTACATATTAAAATGACCAGAAACATACCTAGCGCACGTCCCGTGTCCTCCCCCTCACTGACAGAGTTTCATGTGAAATGTTCGCGATATTGCAGTAATTTTACTTACCGACTTAAAAAAAAACACAACAGCTCTGTAGTTACGCTCTAGTCAAACGCATTCAAAACAGCGTAGCATAATGTAGTCTATTAACTACGCACAGCATAATGTTTTGGCCAAGTACCATGTTATGCTATAAAATATTTTAAAAGACTGAATTTGTATTTAACCTGATCATATGTTTAATAAAAATACATTTTAAGTTTAATTATAATGCCGCATGTCCACGATAATTCAAACGAAGAACATTGCATTTTCAAATGATAGGATTATTAGGCTATAATAATGAATTCAGTCTAGCTTGACTCTATAAAAATATCTCCAGTTATAATAAGTGAAGCTGTCTTCAGTGTGTGATGAATGAATCTCTTATTTACATCGCATGTACATCTGCACTTTGTTGTTTCTGATGAGAGAATTCGCCAAAGTGCATAATTCAGTCAGTGAGTGCATGCACTGACCAAAACTTAATTAAAATACCCTTAAATAATAAAATATTGAGATAAAATGACAAAAGCACATATATATTCGTTCTCATAACTCCGTCTTCATTAATTTGTATGTTCATTTATGAGTTTGGGCTGTTTAATATTAGGATTTTGTCTAAAATCCTAATATTAAACCCCGTGGCCCCACCCCACAACATCAAGCCCCGCCCCCAGCACCCCCCAGATGAAATATGTTCCCACGGCTATGTGTTTTTTTGCGTAGTTAATAGATTACAGTATTAGAGTACTTTGCCCATCGCCCATTATAGATCAACTAACATAAAGAATAAAGGTGCAAAATGCATTTACTTACACATATTTGAGAATCGAGATATTTCAGGATATAATTAACACTTTTGGGAATATTTTGAATAAAAAATGATTTTTTTTTAAGAATAAGCCTATATGAGTTAGACGTGTCGTGGCTGCTGTGTCACATAACAACCACGAAAAGCCCATAACAACAACCCCCACCCGTGCTTCACTCTTGCCCCCAAAAATATTGAGTGCATGCATACGATACGATAATAATGATCTGCATACGATAATAGCAGCATTTTCTAAAGATTATAGTTTTTAATATGACATACTGGATAAGATTATTGTCCTATCTTTGAGAATATAAGACTAGCTTTCAAAAGCTTGAGCAATTTTTTTAAAGAAATTCAGCAAAGATGCATTAAATTGATCAAAAGTGACAGTAAAGACTTTTATAGTGTTACAACAGATTTTTATTTCAAATGTGTACTTTCTATTCATCAAATAACTCATAGTTTACACAAAAATATTGAGTAGAATAAATGTTTTCAACATTGATATTAATCAGAAATCAGCTTGGGCAGTAAATCAGCATATTAAAATTATTTCTGAAGGATCACGTGACTCTGAAGACCGCAGTAATAATGCTGGAAATTCAGCTTTGATCACAGGAATAAATTACATTTGAAAATATGTTCAGACTGAAAACATTTATTAAAAAATTTTGATAATGTTTCACAATATTGATGTTTTTTTACTGTATTTCTGTTTTTTTTTTATCTAACTCACACTGACCCCAAACGCCTGTCCAGTGTGCTCTATTTAAGTTGTTTGTGATTCTCTGTGTAGCCGTGCCCTGATGTGTACTGGTTCCCTGTGTTCACCGACCTGGCCTGCAAACATCTCATCGAAGAGATGGAACATTTTGGCCAGTGGTCAGGAGGCAGAAATGTGGTTTGTTGTTTTACTATATCATCCCCATGCTATTTACCTTACTTTATGATTTACTTGAGCATGATTTTGATTGATTTTGCTTTTAGGACACTAGGATCCAAGGTGGATATGAAAATGTACCAACGATTGATATCCACATGAATCAGGTGGGCTACGAAAAAGAGTGGCACAAGATTCTTTTGGATTATGCAGCGCCAGTCACTGAGAAAATGTATCCAGGATACTACACAAGGGTAAGACTTACTTTATTCTCCTGAAGAAGTCATTATATTTCTCTTGAAATGCAACTCCCCATGAAAATGAAAATAAACTATTTTGCTTAGTATTTTGATAGCGTTTATAATATTTATGTTGTGCAGAACTCACACTGGCTAGATTTACTAAGGGTAGAAACTATTGTGGGTTTTATATAATAAAAAAAAAACATTGACTAACAAAATGAACATTGACTAATTTTCTTCTAAACTTGAATTATTTGCATTTGGTTGATTTAATTATTTCAAATGTTGAAATACCTGAAACTAGTTAAATAGTAACTGTAGTAAAATAGTTGAAATTTGTTAAAGTTTAGTTTGTTTGTTAGAGCATAATAAGAAAAAACTGAATAGTTTAATGTTATGTTTGGATTTAATGGCCAAACATTTGGAATAATTACAGATGCAATCTCGGAAATGTGATTTTTTATCAAAACTAATATTTTTGATAAATACACTAAAAAAATATTATTTCAATTAAAAAAAAAACTGGTTTATATTTTAAAATGTCATTTATTCCTTTTATCAAAACTGAATTTTCAGCATCATTACTCCAGTCTTCAGTGTCACATGATTCTTCAAAAATAATGATTTATTATGCTGATTTATTATTTCTTATGGTTAATCATTCTTATTATTATTAATGTTGAAAACAGTTTTTGCTGCTTTATATGTTTGAGGAAACTGTAATACGCCATGATTATAAAGCTTGGGTTAAGGAAGATTTCATTAAAATAATAGTAATACTTATATTCAGCATAGATGCATGAATTAATTCATTGAAAGATACAGTAAAGGCATTTTTAATGCTGCAAAATATTAATATTTCAAATAAATGTTGTTCTATTCATCAAAAAATCCAATCCTGAACAAAACAATATATCATGGTTTCCACAAAAATATTAAGTAGCAAAATCTGTTTTCAACATTGATAATAATAAGAACCATTTTTAATAATTGAGTATCAATAATAATTGATCAAACTTGAGCAGCAAATCAGTATATTAGAATGACTTCTGAAGGATCATGTGAAGGGATGTTCATTTTAACTGTTTAACCGACCGATAATAATTTTGACCGATTAATACAATCAATCAAATTAAAGTTACTTATTTATTTACATTTTTTTCAGTAATTTATCCAAATATATTAAAAGGTTTTCTGCAATGTTTAAAATAAGCTACTCGTATAAAAATATAAGTTTTTAGAGAGAGAGAGAGGGAGAGAAAGAGAGAGAAAGAGAGAGAAAGAAACACAAGTCGCTTATAAGTAGCATTTTTTTATTATTTCTTTCAGAAATAGGCCGACACGAATTACAAACATTATAATAAATACTGTAAACATAACTAGGCTATTTTATTTCCCCTCACTCCACAACAAATCTAAGACTATTATAACAAATCTAAGACAACAAAGGCTATTTAGAAAAGAACAAGAATTAAAAATGTAAGAACACTATATAAATGTCAAACCAAAACAAATTATTTTAGGCTAAAACGAAACTGAAACCAATGTTGGGTCTCTCGTTCGACACAAAATCAAATGTTTCTGTGCTCGCGATTTGAATGCCAAAATAGCAGGCCATTTACTGTTTATGTATTCTTACTCGCTTTCCAATATCCACGTAAAACTAAATGTTTGGCCTAACTTCACATGGTACGGTGATAACGCTTAACAGCACAGATTTTACTTTTTAAACGGAGCAGTGTGTGTTTTTTCCATATGCTCGACTGATTGTTTTTTATAATGATAAATGAACAGGCTGCATTGTCAAGGTATAATGCTTAAATGTGTGAGCATGCGGCGCTGGAGCAATCACTTGATTTTTTATTTCCTTCTAACAGTGGAAGCAACTACTCCTTTAGTCATGAAGATAATCAGATTGAAAAAGGTTTGCTTTTAATTAGTGATCGACCGATATTGATTTTTTATAACCGATACCGATATCGATATTTATACGTTTATGTAACCGATAACCGATATTCAGAACCGATATTTATTTACTGTTATAAAGTAAATAAATAACAGAGTGAAGTAGGCTTGCCGTGATAGACGTGACGACGGTTATACTGGTGTTAAGCCGCAACACTGTTACATCACTTGCTCACCGTGGCACCGTCCCCCACCGTCCTTTAGATTGTTTTTATAGTAATAAAAATAAATTCGTTCAGATAGAGGACACTAAAATTAAAACTGAACGCGGCTGACGAACGAGAGTCTTGCATCACAGCAGACTAGGTCTGCATTACCGGCTGTCCCGACCAGATTTATTACTCCGCTGTCCTTGAAGGACGTGCAATTCTCTTTCCCTTTTTTTTGTATTATGCTTATCCTATCATTTTAAATGACAGACTGTGTCGAATTTATTTATTTTTTCTCTGCTGCACTTTTCACTGTGTTAACAGCAAGATGTTAAATGAATTTAGTGTTTTGACAAGACTAATAAAATAGCTATTAGGCTAAACCTTCATTTTTTTCCTATTGTGTTGTAGGCTGAATGTTAGCATAAACGAATTATATCCTGACAAAACAAATTATAATAGGGATAACAATTTTTGTATAACTTTTTCCTCTCTGTGAAACTTTATTCCGTGTTGGCAAAAATTTTATTGACATTTTTCAGTCAATAAATTCAAGACTCTTGACAAGACGAATAAAATAAATACAATTTTGTGCAGATTAAACTTTTATTTGTTAGCCTATCTCTGTCTTTCATCAGAAATGTGAACAAACAGAATATATCGCGGAGCGGTGTGTGCGGAATAAAACCTAAAAACAGTCCCGCGCAGACCTCTACATCACAGATCAGATTTCATTTATCACGTGAAGAGATGACAAGAAGAGTGAGATAGACAAGATGAGAGACATGAGGTGACACAGACAAGACTAGATGCGGAAGAGTTTCAAAACGAAATGCAAAAGCACCCGTTTTTAGCCTGTTGACTTCTGAGTCTGACATTAATCTAAGTCAAGGAGAAAACTCACCGAGATCTACCGGGTGAAAAGTAAATAAATGATAAAATACACATTAAATAAATAATTAAAAAGGCTTGTTGTGATGTATCTTTATGTTGCATTAATTTAATAATAATAAATAAAATTGTGTTTTATTATTATGCACTATTCACGTCGCTGTATTCAACTATATACTGAGATGTATTCAACTATATAGCCTACTGAGCTGTATTCAAGCAGAAATATGAGTGATCGAGAGCGCGCATACACGCTTCGTTTGCGCATCATTTATAACGGACACAGCGCGCGCCTAATGCACGTTCATGTCACTGTAATCAGATTTACCTTGATTACAAAACTTGCCCATCCAAACTTGTGTGTACCAGTGTGACACTGGCTTCTGTTATCGAGCGAGAGCTGTAGTTTGTGTATCATGTTCTCATACAGAGTTTTTGAGCCGCCGTTCAGTCTGTATTCACAGCGCCACGAGAACCGTATTTCTGCTCCTAAACACAGAATACTAGAGAGGTGAATACGATCTACCCCTGATCTAAGTGATAATGTTAAAAAAAAAACATTCGTTTCTCATTTATTTGGTTCCACAGTATTTGCTGATTTTTATTTTAAACACTGTTTGATGCCGAATTGCTGCTGATATTAAAGTCAAAGTAAAACGCGCACGGCGCTTACAGGCTTATTTAAAACCTGAGGAAAAGACGGAAAACTCAAACAAAATATCAACTTCATTTTAAACTACAGTTTTAGGTTCATAAGCTGTTATATTCTCTGGAATATTGAAATAAGCTATAACAAACAAAACATTGTAGGCCTATTTTATTGCATTGCTCAACTGGCATGTTATATCAGAATTCAAATGTTTTTGTCATTCTAGATTAAGAAAACTGCTGACAGCGCGGTTTATCTATTTACACAGAACTACTCAAACTGCGATCGCTTGCAGAGATAATAAATAATTAATTTCGATAGAGATGTATTTATTTAGATGTTTATTGGTAAAATAATGGTTCGATAGTAAATGTTAATATAATTCAGCGTGTTTCAAACAAGTTAATCTTGTATAAAGTTACATGCGGTGGTTGTGCTGGAGCTTCTCCTGAGTGAACAGTGTCCACTGCTCCAGGTGTGTGTGTGCCCACTGCTCCAAGTGTGTGCACACTTGGATGGGTCAAATGCAGAGAACAAATTTCACTGCTGGTTATAGCCTGCTCTGTATAATGATGTATGTGACAACAAAAAAAAAAAAAAAAAAAAAAAAATTCAAAACCGATATTTTTTTTTTTCAAAACCGATAACCGATAATGGTAAAATGCTTAAATATCGGGAAAAATATCGGTAAACCGATATATCGGTCGATCTCTACTTTTAATTGTGAACATACACAACAAAAACTAATATTTGCGCTTTTGTAAAATAAGCCTAAAAACATAGGATGCCGCATTCTGCCGTCTAATTTCCTTTTGCGCAGCACAAAACTGAACTGAAACTGCATACTAGGCTACTTGTTGCACAGTTTTTCTTTCGTTTTCTTAAGTGAAAATATATATCTCGTATAGGCCTATTTATTCATTATTTATATATGCACTCACCGGCCACTTTATTAGGTACAGCTGTTCAATTGCTTGGTATTCAAATTGCTAATCAGCCAATCACATGGCAGCAACTCAATGCATTTAGGCATCTAGATGTGGTGAAGACGACTTGCTGAAGTTCAAACCGAGCATCAGAATGGGGAAGAAAGGGGATTTAAGTGACTTTGAACGTGGAATGGTTGTTGGTGCCAGACGGGCTGGTCTGATTATTTCAAAAACTGCTGAGGGGTAAACCATCTCTAGGGTTTACAGAGAATGGTCCGAAAAATAGAAAATATCCAGTGAGCGGCAGTTGTGTGGATGAAAATGCCTTGTTGATGTCAGAGGTCAGAGGAGAATGGGCAGATGATTAGAGATGATAGAAAGGCAACAGTAACTCAAATAACCACTTGTTACAACCAAGGTATGCAGAATACCATCTCTGAACAAACAACACATCGAACCCTGAAGCAGATGGGCTACAGCAGCAGAAGACCACACCGGGTGCCGATCCTGGAAACAGAGGCTACAATTCACACAGGAACACCAAAATTGGACAATAGATGATTGACAAAAATGTTGCCTGATCTGATGAGTCTCGATTTCTGCTGCGACATTCAGATGGTAGCGTCATAATTTGTCGTAAAGAGCATTAAAGCATGGATCCATCCTGCCTTGTCTCAACGGTTCAGGCTGGTGGTGGTGGTGTAATGGTGTGGGGAATATTTTCTTGGCACACCTTGGGCGCCTTAGTACCAATTGAGCATCGTTTAAACACCACAGCCTACCTGAGTATTGATGCTGACCATGTCCATCCCTTTATGACTACAGTGTACCATCTTCTGATGCTACTTCCAGCAGGATAATGCACAATGTCACAAAGCTCAGATCATCTCAGACTGGTTTCTTGAACATGAAAATGAGTTCACTTAACTCAAATGGCCTCCACAGTCACCAGATCTTAATCCAATAGAGCACCTTTGGGATGTGGTGGAACGGGAGATTCACATCATGGATGTGCAGCCGACAAATCTGCAGCAACTGCGTGATGCTATCATGTCAATATGGACCAAAATCTCTGAGGAATGTTTCCAACACCTTGTTGAATCTATGCCACGGAGAATTAAGGCAGTTCTGAAGGCAAAAGGGGGTCCTACCCAGTACTAGCAAGGTGTACCTAATAAAGTGGCCAGTGTGTATATATATATATATATATATATATATATAGAATGCCTAGCTTTATTATGTTTTCCTTCGCTCACAGAAGCGCTGTAGTTGCGTGATGTGATATGATATGATCACGTGAATCGTCATGTTCTGTTATTTGCTGATTTTTGCACATGTAAAATGAGTCCCTGGAAATAAATGTTAGTATTTTTTACGGGTCACAAACACTAATTCTTTATAATTTAATTTAGTCCTAATTTAAAATAATCTTGTAGGTTAACGGTTAATAATCGGTTAATGAGTGGCGGTTGTAAGTTAGGAAAAATATCCTAAATGAACATCCCTAATCATGTGACTGGAGTAATGATGCTGAAAATACAGCGTTGATCACAGGAATAAATTACATTTGATCATATTCACATAGAAAACTGTTATTTAAAATCGTTGTAACATTTCACAATATTACTGTTCTTACTGTATTTTGATCAAATAAATGCAGCGTTGTTGAGCAGAAAACACTTAAAAAAAACTTTTGACTAGTTTCTGACTGGGTGATGTTTGCATGTCAACATGAAACTGTTTTACTGCCGTAGATGTCAGTGGAGTGGAGGTGTTTCTTTGGGCTTTCACGCGTGAATGCTGCAGCTGTGTGTGTTTGTCTCCTGCAGGCTCAGTTTGATCTGGCGTTTGTAGTCAGATATAAACCTGATGAACAACCCTCACTAAGACCACATCATGACGCCTCTACTTTCACTATCAATATAGCGCTCAATCAAGTAGGGATCGACTATCAGGTGAGTGAAAACGCTTGGCTCTGCTATACGCAGTTTTCTTTTCGTTAAATGCTTGTTTGTTACACTAAAAAAGTTAATTGACTGTGAATCATGGTAACTGATTGTCACATAAAGTGGCCAGTGAGTGTATGTATATGGTTTCTTCTCATCTTGAAGTTAAGGCATGCCAACTATTGGTTGGTAAAATGTTCATGTTGTAACACAGCAGCATGTCTTGACCTGCAGCTCTCCTGAAAGCGTGAGATTTGGAGATACTGAAAGTGTCTCTGGCCTGGGAAGGCCTTTCAGTCGATTCTTTACTGATATAAATTATAAGACATTTTTCCTTTGCATCCCAATTCTCTCCTTTTTATGGAAGCCCATTTATGCCACTGAGTAAAACAAATAGAAAAGGTAATTGCAATTTTTAATCTCACAGTTCACAATTTTTCTTAGTTATAAAGTCAGAATTGCAGGATATAAACACGCATTTCTTATATATTTTTTTCTCGTAATTGCATGTTATAGATTCAGAATTGTGACATAATCTCGCAATTATGAGAAAAAGTCAATATTATATACATTTAGATAATAAATGTTTATATATCACAATTCTGACTTTATACAAAGCAATAAATATAAGATTTAAAACAAAATAAGAAATGCGAGTTTATATCCTGCAATTCTGACTTTAAAAGTTGCTGTTTTGAGTTTAAATCTTGGCATTCTGTTGAAAAAAAAAGTCTGAATTGTGAGATGTAAATTCAAAATTATGAGGATTATAAGATTAAAATTCACAATTAACCTTTTTTTTTTTTTACTTTTCAGTGTCGTAAAGGGGCTTCCATTCCTTTTTCATGCTTGTAAAGTGAAACATGTCCCTTTAAATATTGTATTAACGCTCAGTGACTCTCTGTTCAGGGTGGCGGGTGCCGGTTCTTGAGGTACAACTGCTCCGTTACCGCTCCCAGGAGGGGCTGGGCGCTCTTGCACCCCGGACGGCTCACTCACTACCACGAGGGTCTGCCCACCACAGAGGGGGTCAGATACATCGTCGTCTCATTTGTGGACCCTTGAGCTACTTTTGATTAGAAACATGGATAAGCTTTGAATTCAGACGACTCTAGAATAATCAAATCATGTTGACAGTGCCTTACGTTGTGAATATGCCAGTGTATGATGTATATATATATTTTCCAGTTTTTTGTTACGTAAAGGCATCTTTTGATAACGATCGATGAATTTTGCAGTTTGACAGATGCAATATGTGACTTCTATGCAGTGACATTTTACTCATTTATTTATTGTCATGTATTGAATGGATTATTTCATACAGATGACATGGATTTTGATTATGTATTTGTCCTTGCTTTGACATTCACAGGTTTATTGAGTTGTTTTCTTGGCAGTTGCTGCTGCTGTTTGAAAACAGTCTGACAAATGGTTTGATTTCTCTCTGCATAATGTTGCTTGTTTAGAGATGTGTTCTTGTCTAGTAGTTATGGATCAGTCATGTCATGAATTTTGGAAGAAAACAATAAAGAAGAGAAAATATTGTAATGCGTAATGGTATATAATTATGTCTTAAAAAAATGAAAGTCGTGCCTATTTTTAACCTGTACGATTATCACAAAAGAAGCAATAGTACTTGTGCTGTTTTCAATGTATCATCTCAAAATATGTTTTAGCTCTGTTATGCAACTGAATCCTCCCCATAATCCAAACATTTAATGATTTGGAAAATAAATAAATAAAGTAGCATAATGTGTTTAAGCTTCTGGCAAAAAGTCGTGCCTCGTTACCCTGAACGTTTAATTGGTACAACGGGTCTAAATTAAGATTTGTTTGTTTTATTTTTTGTCTTTAATTTAAATAAAATAACTCCTGAAGTTAATGTTTCTGTTATTTTAGAAAATGTAAAGCTATCATGTGTTACCTGTGACCGTTCTCTTCACAATTGGTCAAATTGCTGAAAATATTAATATGAATTTATGTATTAAAATATAAAATTATATACTTATTTATATATTAAAATTCAAGAATGTATGAGGTGGGTTTATGTTTGTACGTCATGAACAAATCCCTGGCTTTAACACAATAGATTTCACTGAATAAAAACCGTTGCGCAGCGCGCCCTCGTGAGGAGTCAAACAATAACCGTCGCACTTAGATGACGTAAAGCCAACGTTAGTAGCTAACATGCTAAGATAATGGCGACTCAATAATTGAGCTGTCAGATAGACAAGGCATACATTGTTGAAAACGTGTATTTGTGTTAAACGTCAAGCTAAAAACACATCATATTGATGTGGAAAACGTACATCAGCTTTTTGACTACGTTAACGTTACATGTGTATTTAGCAACACTGCTTTCACGCCGATGTCTGGTGGTTAACAGTCTGATGAACAGTGCGTGAACCTTTATTTCGTTATCTTGTTTCGGTTTCGTTCAGCCAGCAGAGTCTTCGTTAACATCTGTCCTCGGAGAAAGCTCTTCCAGAAGAGGATTTATTACGAGGACATCGCTGGATCAACATGCTTGGGGACTGTTTAAAGATATTATCACTCCGCCCTTGATGGTAAACATTTTATTATAAGATATACAATAATGAATATTAAAAACTATTGCTGTGCATGTTAGGTTTATAATTTCACCGTATCTTCTTTTTTAGATCCAGTTTTTTAGGAATATTTGAACGTTTTTAACGTTTGATAAGTGGAAGGTGATAGTAGGAAATACATTAGTCTGCCTAATCTCCAGTTAATAATCTCTATGGTTGATATCTATCACCACGAGAGAGAGTCAAGGGGGAGTGGCCCGCCGTTTTTAACCAATTAGAATCGCGCCTCCCCTGTCCATCATTTTGCGGTTTCGCTATTATTCACATGGGATTGGATAGCATGTTTTAGGGGGCGGAATTTTGTAGTGAGGGCTTGTGGATGATGCTAAACAAATATAATATTATGTTTTTATACTGTACTGTACATGCACAATATTATATATTATTAGTATTATATTTTTTATGTTTTACGTATTCAGGCTCGTTGAATGTAAAAGTCAGTCACGTGATCACGGCATTGGGTCTAGTAGTACAGACGCGTGGATTGGAGCTGAACGCTGCTGTCAGTGACATTGAAAGTATTCTTCACTGGAGCTGTGACTCGTATAGCAGTCTGTCTGATCCTGTTAAATCTGAGCTGAAGACACCAAAGGTGCTGCTGGTGTTCGTCTCGGGATCTTTCACTCGCGTAGACTCGTTTAGGACTCGCCTCGCTGCTGCTGTCGTCAGTGACATTGGTCTCGTGGAAGTCGTTACTCTGATATTAGCTTGTGTAATTGTGGGTTATAAAATGATGATTGCATTTTGTCAAGTCTTTAATTGGAGTTTATCGCGATCAGTGTATGTGGTCGGTCACTGAAAAAGCAAATGCTGGGCAGCTTATAGAGCTTATTTGATCTTCAATATTTTATATAAGCTCCCACACACGTTGTCAGGTAAGACTGTGCTCTTTTATCAGTAACCTGGGCTTTTAGCACAGCAATATACCCAAAGTATGTATGTTGTATAATTCATAGACATTGTGTGAACGTTTGATAATTTTTGTGAAAGTGTGCACTAGTAAGAATGCTTGCATCATATTAAAGGGAGTGTATGGAGTGTTTCCTCTGCTTATCAAGAGCCTGATAAAGGACATACTTGTGTGTCATACAGAGATCTTTAGTATACAGACAGCACCTGTAGTAGCTATGGTGGTTTGGCAGAAACTGTTGTTACCATGGTACAATATTTTTATGGTGCAGTTATTAATAGGGAACACCCTTTGTTGACTTTGGTGGCCTAGTTGTAATTCAGGCAAATGCTTTTATATGCATGGAATTACAAATAGTGTGTTGCTGCAAGACATTCTATGTTATCTATTTTACAAACTTTTTTTTTAATTCTAGTATAATTATTATGCATGCAGTGCAGTGTTATGATCTCATTACTTGGGAGATATGGAATATTTTTACTGTTAAAAAATTTGGCTTTCACTCAGCTGGACTGTTTACAGAAACGTAAAAAAAAAAATCTAAAAGGTGAATAAAAAAATTAGTAATTAATGCTTTTTTGTTTTCTTAACAGTTTTTTTATTCTTTTGTTCATTTTTCTGAACTATGTTGCCACCTGCTCAAAAAAACACATAAAAATAACACATATATAACATTCAGAAGCAATAGAACCAACCTGGTAATGCACAGGTAGAATGCTGTTTTCTACACACATCAGATGAGGTCCAGATTATTGGCATATGGTTTTGCTGATTGGAAATTATCAGGTTAAGTCAACCTCTGTTGTCTGGTTACCTTGTTTTAAGTGAATACAGACATCTGGAGGCATTATTGACATTGTATTTGTCCTTTTAGTCTTGTGCAGTGAAGGTGACTTTCCAGAGGCACATGAATGCTTGATCTTGCACGTATCTTACCAACTGCAGCTCCAGACTCAATATGACACCACATAGATGTTAAGAAGAACCCTGACAATACCAGTGCAAAGCGCTGAATGTTAATAGTGTACGGCTGAGGTTATGCTCATGAACTGATGGCCAAATTTGGGTTGGTTTGAAGTGATGTGGGTCTCAAAATCTTTAGTTTTTTGAAGTGAGGTTTTATTGTTTTTACTGAATCATTACAGTAATATTGTCACAATTTCTAGTCCTGTGTCATTTTCTCAGTCTTGTTCATCCTCAAATAATCAAAATAAAAATTTACTGAAATTTCACAAAGGCATTTTGAATCATGTAATACATTCCAAATGATCCTGAATGAATTTTTACTTTGAGACTGTATAAGCTCCTTCTGCATAATTATAATTATATTAGTGGCTGACTGATATATAACCAATGCAGGTATATCAGACAAATATTTAGAATTTTTGAATTATCGGCATTGATTGATACATTTTCTGTAGTCAGAGTCAGAACTTGGACTTTTATTTTGACAATGCCGAGAACAGGTGCATGGAACTTTAAATCGCTGATTTTAAAGTTTGTGGTGCATACAGTATCTCACAGAAGTGAGTACACCCCTCACATTTTGTAAATATTTTATTATATATTTTCATGAGACAACACTGAAGAAATGACACTTTGCTACAATGTAAAGTAGTGAGTGTAGTGTACAGCTTGTATAACAGTGTAAATTTGCTGTCCCCTCAAAATACTCAACACAAAGCTATTAATGTCTTAACCGCTGGCCACAAAATTTAGTACACCCTAAGTGAAAATATCCAAATTGGGCCCAGTGTTAATATTTTGTGTGGCCACTAGGGCTGTCGCGATAACCGCTGTATTGCAATACCGCGCTATTGACGAGCATAACCGCAGAAGAATGCAACAACCGCAGCGACCGCGACATTTACGCATTTTCTTTTTTTTCTGCAAGGTTATGTCCTTCTCGTTTTACACTTCGTGCATGTGTACTGAATATTAAATACATTAGTAATGATAGCGTGTACCATGCTGATTTGTACAGAGGCTAGTAGATTGGCACTTGACAAGCTCGTATGTATATGCTCAGTGGTAGAGCATTGCATTAGCAGTGCAAAAGGTCGTGGGTTCAATTCCCAGGGAACACGCATACTGACAATGTATAACCTGAAAATATAAGTCGCTTTGGATAAAAGCGTCTGCTAAATGCATAAATGTAAACAGACAGTGAATGAGAGCGATCGACTGATCTCGTGCGATTATCTGCATCTGTCTTTGTTTCAGGCAGAGTCATGTATATTTGAGAAAATATGTTAATATGTTTCCAGTAATGGTGTTAATGAAAAGTCAGATAGGGAAATGGTTTAAATTGATTGTTCATAACTATCAAATAGGGGTGTGCGATATATATCGTCTGCGATATTATCGTAAATGTTGTTTTAATGATGTGCAATTTGACAATATCGAGTATTTTGCAAAAACCCAACTAACACCTACGTTACAGAGTGCACGCATACATTAGCCTGCGTGGTGATGAATGAGTTAAACAGTGCACGCGCTTGTTAGAGCGAGTTCTTAAACTGCATGATACAGTCGATTAAAATGCATTAAGAATGATCGCAAAATTCAAGATATGGGGGCAGAAAATGTATATATTTACGTTTCACATAGTTAAAATCACACGAAGAGAGCCGTTTTTTCTTAAAAATATGCATGATTACAAATGTAATATTGATTTTATACAACAGTTCAATAAACAATGAGTTAATATTAAGAGACTTGCATTTTAGACACCATATTGCCTGTTTTTACTCCATTTTGCCGACACAAAATAATTATAAACCGCCACAGCGCTGTTTTGCGTCGGTTCAGTCGCATTGACTCACTTGCTAAATTAACGAATCGTTTAAATAATTCTGTTCAGTCACAAAGACTCACTTATTACCAGTGACATTCTGCCACCTACTGGCGATTTGAATTTCACATTTAAAGTATTTTCGTTTTTACAATAATTTTAAATATCAGTATTCAATGTTTTATGTTTAAAATGTAAAATAAATATGCATTTGTAACTGGTTAAATCACTCCTTATCCCTATGAGCTGCATTAGTGTGTGTGAATACTTCTAAACACTTCTGCAACTTCTGCAAAGATTCATTTTGATGATACTGGTTTCATTTGTTTGGTAACTGCCTAAATGTGTATTATCTTAATTGACTGATTAAATGTAACAATTTGACTCAAAAGATGTACACTTTTAGAAAACAAATGCTTTATTAAAGGTAAAAATCTATTTAAACTTAAACTAAAAGATTAATTAATCACCGATGTTAACTGAGCACACAGAATATGACGAATATCAAAGACTGCAGCTGTCCACGGTAGTCAGATATCAGCACAATAACACACTCTGCAAAATATCGTCTAATTATCGTTATCGAAAAAATCTCCCAAAATTTTGAGATATCAGTTTTTTTCAATATCGCACACCCCTACTATCAAATTAATTGAAATAATGTCAAAGTTTACCAAGGGAAGGCAATTCCCCGAACTCTTCTAGAAACTGTGGTAAGCACAATTTGATGTGTTGTTGACACCCGGCTCTTTTGGGCGACACAGCATTACCCATCAGCACATGGGACTTAACAATAGCTCTAAGCATTCCAGTTAGACAACAACATAGCTGAATGTTTTTATATTCTTCTTCTTCAGAGCAGTTCTCCGGGTGTGTTGTGTTTGTGTTTAAGTCAGAGAGTTTGTGTTGTGTATTTCATTTGCAGAACATTTCTTGTAAATGTCTTATCCCTTTGTTTCACCTCTTTACAAGATTAAACGGTTAGAATTTGTGAACTTTAAATCCTGCAGCTCCTAATAAGGAAATGAGTTACTTTACTTGTTGATTTGATTCCAGTTGAAACTGAATGCAGCAGCACATGATTGGAAATTAGTTGTCCCTAAATGCTGTCATTTTGATTTTGATATGCACATGATTCATATTTTTACTTAATGTTGAGCAATGTAGATTTTTATTTGATTGCCGTCCCGATGTCTTAGAGAACAGGGTGATATGAAGCTATATATATATATATATGTATATGTGTATATATATGTATGTATGTATGTATGTGTATATATATATATGTATGATATCGCGCTGTTGTAGTAAATACCATGCTTTAAATTTGATGCAATTACATTTATATTTATTTAACATATTTACTAAATTAGAAGCAATTAAAAAATAACTCGTTATTAATAATTTGAACTGAAGAGATATTCAAACACTAGCGAAATGCTGAGGGTATATGAGAAAGCATTACTTTTTGTTTAATAGTTCCGTGTGATAGTTTATTACACAGCACTGTTTAAAAGACTGGGAAGACAAGACACTAATGAAAAATGAAAACCCCACTCTGTTAAAACCACTCTGATCAACCTAGCAACACCTCGGTAACTACTCAACTGCTTTGTGGTTGTGAGTTTTTTGTTGACTTATTATCTTTATTTTCTAGTGAGATGTCTCTGGTTTTCCCGCGACCCAATACCAGTGTGATCGGCAAGAAGGACAAGCGACTCATGGCTGAGGTGAACGCCTCCCCACTCAAACACTTCGTCACCGCCAAGAAGAAGATCAACGGCATCTTTGAACAGCTTGGTGCCTACATCAAAGAGAGTTCAGCCTTTCTAGAAGGTGTCTGCTTTCATTACTCCTGGCTATTCGTTTGTTCCACTCCTTGTCTCAGGAGCTCAAAGCACACTGCTGCGTGCTGTTCATCTGTCAAGCTGATTAGAGAAACCTGTTTGATTGTGACTAGCATAGCTCAGATAGCAAAGACAGGTTATGTAATAGACAGGGAGACTTTGTTTCTTGTAGGAAGTAACAAAGCACAAAGCTCTTTGCGATTATTAGGAGGTGCTTTACAACTTTAGACAAGTTGGAGGTTATTTTAACGTTAAAAGTCTTAACATAAATATAAAATAGCAGTTGAGAAGTTTACTCGTGAATATCAAAGCGACTTGAATGCTGGCTCTTTTGATTTGGACCATTAACCAACCACCTAGCATTCACCCATACACCTTAGCAACTGAATAGCAATGCCCTGATAACCTCGAAGATTGATGTAATCTTGGTAGTGGCCTTTCATTTTGAACATCAAGGCATTTTGAAGTTGCAAATGTTGAAGTACTTAAATCAAGTGTTGTTTAACTGGTCTCTTTTGTTGACAGAAACCTACAGCAATGAGGAACTGGATCCTGTCACTACAGAGGAGCAGGTGGCGGAGGTGCGAGGATACCTGTCCAAAGTGGCAGGGATCGGGGAGGTCCTGTCCCGCAGACACATGAAGGTGGTCTTCTTTGGCAGGTACAGTGTTTGATGGCATTAACGCAAGGTTTATGTTCATTGTCTTCAGTTTTTAGTTCAGTCACTTGCCATAAATTTGAAGTATAATTTGTGATTAAGTCGCAACATTTGTGTTAACAGGACAAGTAACGGGAAGAGCTCTGTCATTAACGCCATGCTCTGGGACAAAGTGCTGCCGTCTGGAATCGGACACACCACCAACTGTTTCCTACGAGTGGAAGGCACCGATGGCAATGACGCTTTCCTGCTCACCGAGGGATCGGATGAAAGAAAGAGTGTTAAAGTAAATGCTCTCTACTTGCTTAATTGTCATAAAGGCATTCCTAAGTGATCTTGGATGCCTCTTTCTTTTGTTTGAGTGTTTAGGTGTGTCTGACATGTTGAGTCAGATAAGATCCATGCTGTGGGATTGGGAGTGGAAATTGGCCTCTTGTGTAACTCGGTGCATCTCTCTATAGCAACCATAAATGAGCTTTGCACACCGTAGGTGCTAAAGAGGGTGTGTAATCTCTTTAGTCTGACATGAGGAGACTGCGCTTGTTCCTACAGATTTCAGGAACACCGACCAAAACTGTGGCTATGTGTTGTAAGCTTGGCTGCTCTTTTCCAAAACCGTGTGAGCTGTCTTTAAAGGCAGCATGTCAAGGCATCATATGTACACTTCTGATTTGAAGGCTGGTCAAAAATTCTAAGGCAGCATCTATGGCTGGGTATCGAGTTCGATACTTTTTAGGCACCAACCAAATTGCCTCGATACCTTCAAGTATCGAAAAATTTCTTGTTGTTTGGTACCAAATTTCAGAGGTATTTATGTTTGTGAGAACCCAATCAGTACCAATCAAAATGTTGGAGTTTTTGTTTAAAATATGTAAATAATGTTGAGATTTTTAGCTCTATCGCCCAGCCAAACTTCTAACGTTAAACTCTCTAATAAAGTGAGTTAAATCTCTGGTTCAGAGCGCTGTATGGGTTTACTACAGCTTACTAGGGTTTGGAACAGAGCTCCTGTAGATTGTACTGTGTATATAACAGTTAGTTAAATAATGGAAATTAGAACAGCGTGTGTGAAGAAACAATATTTACCCTTTAAAAATTTTTTTTTCTATATGTATAAATTCTGAATGCAGATTCAATGCTAATTTTCTAGAGTACAGTTACTGTGCTGTCACACTCTTTTAATGATATTAGTAAAAATAATATAATAAAATATAATTTATTACTCTAAAAATTCAATATATAAAAAAACATTTAAATGAATATTATGAAATATTTTAAAGCCATATTAGTAAATGTTGTCCAAACATTGTTCCATGTACATAATTCATAAACATGTAGATGGCCCACTATCAGCAAAAATGAATACTGTCATTGATATATTGTGCATAATTTATTTTCATATAGTGTGTTCAAATTGAAAAATAATGAGCAGATAATGTCACAGACAAGTAAAGTTTTGTCATCTAATTGCCTGTGCTAGATGAACCTCTCTGGATCTTGCCTGACTTTACACGAGCTCCCGTCTATAATTACACCCACATGAGTCAGGGACTTTTCCTACCAGCTGTCACAAGGTCACACGTTTTTGTCATTAAGGACTTGTCTCATGACCTCTCCTCTGCATTGATATATCACAGGGCTGAGGAAACGTACATGCACAGTGTCTGCTGTAGAGGAATGCTGGGAATGAGCATATAACTGTGTGTGCATAAAAAAGACACAATAATAGTTTACGTTTTATTTATTTTAATTATTGCATCTAGACATTTAGAACTGAGATTAATATAAAAAGCATGACATATAAATATTTTTGTATTATTATTAGTGCTGTCAAACAATTAATGACGTGCAATGTATATTATGCATTTATAAATACACACATACAGTATATATTTTGAAAATATTTACATGCATATATGTATATTCATATAATTTATGAATGTATTTAATATGTAAACATTATTTTTCTTAAATGTGTACATGCACGTGCTAAATATAGCCCACAGGCAGTGTGAATGCAGCAGCACATTCGCTTGTGAACGTGTGTGCACTCATCAGGATGTGGGACACAGTCGTTCTCTTAATGCTTTTCCCAGAGTCTCTCTCTGTCTGAAAGAGGCCTTTTCCGTCCACCCTGACTGCATGTACACTCCATGATGACATAAACAAATGCACTCCGTTCCTAAGAGTGGGCCAAAGGTCATATGGTTTCCTCTGCCAAGTCTTGTAGTTTACTGATCTCTTACTCTCTGGTGTGTGCTTGCAGTCATGGATATAGGTTTCCAGCAGTTCACTTTTTTTAGATGGAAAATCTCACACCTACAGGTTTGCAAATTTGTAAGTTATGTTGCAGCTCAAATATAGGCTAGAATAGTACCTTTAAAACTAGAGGTGGTTTTTATTTCCTTATCTCTTGCCGTGGAAACTGAGTCAGTCTACCTCTGCATACATCAGATATTAATTTAAAAAGAGTCAGAAAAAAGAAATCGTAGTTTCAATGAAAAGACTGTTTTAATTTCGTGAAGCAGGTTGATACCTCAGGGGTTCCCAAACTTTCTTGTCAGCCGAAACCGTTAGACAAAATATTTATTTAGAGATTTTAAGTTAATATTTCAATAATTTAACGACACTTTCACATGATCACTGTTCTCTGATGGAAGTTAATGGTCACATAGCATGCAAGTAAACAAAAAAATTATTTTTTATTTTATTTTTTTGCAATGAAAACAATCAAAATGTTACAGTTATTTATAAATAGGGTTGCATGACACAGCCACAAATGATAGTGTTGTGAATGAATTGTCTTGTATTGCAATTTGAACTACAATATAACTTTGTAGTTGTAATACAGATTCACATTGCATTCACAACACTACTACTAATAATAACAATAAGTAATTATTTTTCTAACTCTTATTATAAAAAGGAAAATCATGTTTTCCATGATAAGACTCCTTTAATTCCAGGTAATGTCCTCTTAAAATGGTCCAGTTAAAAGTACTTGGTAATGCTAATGTTTGCGTGCGTGTTGACAGACGGTGAACCAGTTGGCCCATGCCTTACATCAGGATGAGGATTTGGACGCAGGCAGTCTGGTGTGTGTCATGTGGCCGAAAGCGAAGTGTGCGCTGTTGCGTGATGACCTGGTGCTTGTGGACAGGTAAACACACTCATGCTGTGAGGCCGGAGACATGTTGACCATACTATTAGGACATTTTCATCATTTAAAGTCATTTAACACACTCTCTGTTTTAATTTACCGATCTATAAATTCTGCACATATTCAATTGCATGCATTTTTTGCTTATTTGTATTATTTTATTTACATATTATATTACATGCTTACTAGATGCTGTTTTTAAAGTTAAGATGACATATAAGGATACCAGTGCAATGGCATTATAATTAAATTACCAATTTAATGCATTAGAAGTCATATTAGGAATATTTTGTTTTTGTAAACTCATAAAATCTTCCTTTTCAAGCCCTGGCATCGATGTCACTACAGAGTTGGACAGCTGGATTGACAAATTCTGCCTTGATGCTGACGTTTTTGTGCTGGTGGCCAATTCAGAGTCCACTTTAATGCAAACAGTGAGTTTATGAACTTCAGTTTGTGAAAAAGGGCTTATGGACCGGAGCTTTATGTTGTTTTTGGTGTATATTACAGCACTATGGACAGATAATTTGGAGTAGTATTTGCACTCATTTCTTTAAAGTCAAAGTTTGTGAATAAATCTTTTGATTTATCTTTTATTTTTCTCCAGTCATTTTAGAGTGCACAGTTGTCATGTGACCTCAGTGGTGTCGGCTTATTAAAACATGTCTCCCCTCTGCCCTCTTAAAGGAAAAGTCATTCTTTCACAAAGTGAACGAGCGCCTCTCCAGCCCCAATATCTTCGCCTGAACAACGACGCTAACGAGCGAGTACATGGAAGAGGTGTGACTTACATGACACAACAAACAACACGCATACTAGGAGTAGAGCCCTATCCCGGCCCTGGCCCGAGATGCTCAGGCCCTAACCCGGCCCGTGTCCGACAGCTTATTGGAATTACTGACCCGAGCCCGTCTTTTTTCCCCCTTTTCCCAAAACAGCTTATACTACTGTTTCAGCTCTTAAAATAGTTCAGTTTTGTATGAAATGGCAAAGTGATTGTAATTCGTTTGATTATTTTATTAAGTTAATTTAGAAAAACGTTTGGAGCATTTATTTTTTTTTGTTAAATGTAAGTTTTTGTTTTAAAGTAACGACCAAGCGGACAGCGGCAAACAGCGAGTTGATCATAGCCTATGTTTGATCAATTTATCTTTCTCAAATAATCATGACTTGTCTAAAAAATAAATCTATAGTGCTAAAACAGCTCCACAATTTTAGTTTAAACATATCCATATAAGCATATCCAGTCATTTGTGCGGAGAGTGGAAACTAAAGCGCGCTTAACAGGATGCGCCAGAGCGATCTCTTGCATTGGAAGCATTTCAAAATAAAGTGTGTCATGCATGCTCTTTATTGCTCATAAAGGTAAGCGTAATAGGTTGGTCGGAACTGCAAAGGGTATACTTTTATTTGTGTGCACTCACAATATCAACAAAACGCGCTTTTATGAAATCAAGAAGAAAAAAAAGCCATTTCAGTTTTTATCAAGCGGAGCGCTTTCCTCACTGACTTGATAAATATAGTATCTAAAGTAAGCTTTGAATTAGCCTACTATTTTACAATTAAAATGGAATAAAATATAATAATTTGAATCAAAAACAAAAACTTTCATTATAAAATCCCTAAAGATGCATTTCTCTCTAATGGCGCATCCAACGAAATGCCGCTTTTCCCGAAGCATTGGGAACTTTTAGTAACTCCCCACGCTCCAACTTCTCCCTGATGCTCTGCATGGTCAACTGTCACCTGTATGCTAATGCCTGCGTATTGCGTAGGTGATGTATAATATTTATAATATAATCAGTATTTCATACAGTATGTGTGCTCTGCGTGTATATGGGCACAATAAAAGGAGATCATCTAAATGAGCCCGATCACTAACATCCCTGATAGTTAAACCTAATACTGTAAGGAAGGTGTTTTTGTTTTTGTTTTACAAAATTCAGGATGAGGTGAAACTTTAAAAAATGTATTTGTCTGTTTTACAAATAAATTCAAGTAAACAAATTGGAGTAACACTTTAGTAAAGGGACCAATTCTCACTATTTACTATTTTATTAGCATGCTTATTACTAGCATATTGGCCTTTTTATTAGTACTTATGAATCCACATACTAATGCCTTATTCTGCATGAGCATAGTTTAGATCCCTTAATCCTGCCTCATACCTGAACTTAACAACTACCTTACTAAATATAAGCAGCAATTAGGTGATTGATGCAAAAGTAGTTAGTTAATGGTGAGAATTGTTTCCTTAGTTAAAGTGACCAAATTGGACCTTTTAGTGTTCTTTTTGAAACCAAGGTGAATGATGCATGGTGTGTTTGCACTGTTATAATGTAACGTGTGTTTGTCAGGTGAGACGGCAACACATGGACCGCTGCACTAGTTTTTTAGTGGATGAGCTGCGGGTGGTGGATCGCGCTCAGGCCAGCGACCGGATATTCTTCGTCTCTGCTAAAGAAGCTCTTCAGGCGCGTGTCCAGAAAGCCCAGGGAATGCCTGAAGCAGGTAGATACATTTACATCAGGGGTTCACAAAGCCCTTAGACGTAAAATATTTACTTAAGTATCTCTGTGATTTTAACTTAATATTTAAATTTGTTAACAACACATAATCATGTGATATGCAAGTAAATTGATAAAGGGCTAGATTTACTAAACAGGGGAAAATTAGCGTTAGAGCTCAAATCCATAAAAGCGCAGATGGGAAGGAAAATTCTGCGTGTGATTTATTGACAATGTGCACCTTAAAGAACACAGACGCAGCCAGTTAATTTCCATAATGATCAGCGCAATCTACCAAGAGAAGCACAAATTACCGACTGCTTTAAGACATGCTTTTTTGGGGCGTTAAAGAATGGCAAAAATACCAGTAATTTGACACGCAAATTTTAGTAAATCATGTTGCGTTATTCATTTGAATACCCTCCTCCCGTAAATGTAGTGTCTGAAAGGGAAACAAATCAGTGTTTCCCCTACCATTATTTTATTTTCTCTATAGCGTCAGATCACAAAAGAAGTAATTTAATGTTACATTTCCAATAGAACTGGTCTATACCTTGTTTTTTTATTAAACAAACTATATAGCCTTGTGTTAGTTATCTTATTTACATGACGGTATGTAATTTCTGTCTCTACGTTATGCTCTCAGTATCGCACACAGCGGAGTTCCGCCCCGTTTCGCACGCATGTGCACACACACACACACACACACACTAGGGCTTGAATGACTTCTGATTTTTAAAGTCGACTTTTATGTGATGAAAGTTGTTGAATTTGACTAATCGCTGATGACATCATTAATGAACAAATAAGTCTGGAGCTGTGACAAACGCCTTGTGCACAGCTATGAAATATGACAGTGCTGCACACATGACTATTGCACCTATAACAGCCTAACAGACTATTGCAACCTATAAATGCATAAATATAACAGCTTATTTGTATCAGTTCTTTAGTCTTTGGGTCGTTATATTTCTCACAGATTCCTGCTCTATCGTTATATTTCTCACAGATTCCTTCTAAATCAGATACAGATAAGTAGTACAGTAAAGATTACATTACATATGAATGAATGCATTAGTGAGAGCGGTTGCCTGTGAATTAATTCTACCTGGCAGCGTCTCTCTCTACTAGTAGTGAAGCTGTGGGATTTAGTTATTAAAAAATATATGCTTGAACTTTTCAGTTTCTAAGCTATTTTACTGAGAAATCACAGAACAGTGTTGACAATACATTTCGCGCTGAATGATTCTGTGCGCGCAATCTATGCGTGATGTATTGTACATGCTACTGTCTATAGCTATGTGTGTGCGTTGCAGTGCAGCAGCGAATTAGATTAGAACGTGATTAACTTACCTGTACAATAATCTGTTTAAAACCTGCATTCTGCCGTTCAATTTCCAGCATCCAGTAATATAATCACACATGTCTTATGGAGTGCATTCAGAGTATGAATTAGGGCTGTGCGATATGGACAAAAAATATATATCACGATTTTTTGATTTTTTTTTCGATTTCGATTTTAATCACGATTTTGACACAAACAGACATGCTTTATCTTACACATCTTGTTTTTGCACATCTTACTTGTTTTTGCACATCTTACTTGTCTTGCACATCTTGTTTTGCACTTTTCTTTATTCTATTACACATTTTACTCTTTATTTCTTTTTTTTACCTATATATATATATGCTCTTGTGTGGTGTTACTTTTATATATTTTTTATTCTTTGCACTGTCCACTGAGTGGACCTGATTTGATCTACATTTCACTTTTGATTATACCCTGTATAATTTATCATGTGACAAATAAAGAAAACTTGACCTTTACAGTTATAAATGCATTCTGTGTGAATTTGAAACATATTTCCAAAGGAAACCAATTAGGCCTTTCCCAAAAAGTTGTAACATGTCTCTAGAACAGACAAATGGCAAAATACATATATATATATATATATATTATATGTGAGTAATCAAATCCAACAAAACAAGATGCAACCAGAGCATGTGAGCGAAGCGGAGCGGTTCAATATTGCGCTGTGTGTGTGTGCGCTCCGCTCAGTCGTTCACGGCCAAAACAAACGCTCCGCTAATGATCCGCTCGCGCTCACCGGTAAACCGAATCCCGCTCAAATCACGCGCTCACATTAAATGTCTCCAGTAACGTTAGGCATATTTATTTTTTCCTGTTTATAGTGACATTATTGAATAAATGTCTCAATTAAAGCAGTAGTCCGATAAGAAAAGGTTATGTTTCAGAGTGAAATTGTTCATTTTCTCGTCTTATTACGACATCCACGGCGGTAGAATTTTCTGAGATGTATAACTCTTCGTCATTTGTGAATGTGATTGAGTGTCCTTCTCCTTCTCTGGGCCCAGATGAGCTGTTGATATTGTTCAATTCTGTTTGTTCCGATATCTTAGATGTAGTGGCCCCATATAAGGTTAGGAAACCTAAACTTAATCCAACTCCATGGTTTAATAACTATACTTGTGCTTTGAGGCAGGAATGCAGAAAGGCTGAACGGAAATGGAGAAAGGATAAGCTGCAGGTTTCTCTTCAATCTATGAGGCAGTGTTTTTCAGACTATCAGACCGCTGTGAGAACTGCAAGGCAAAATTATTTCTCGAAGGTCATTGCACAGAATAATAATGCCCCTGCAGCCCTATTTTCAACAATTAATAGACTTCTCAATCCGCTGGATGTTCTACTTTGACCCCTCTTTGGAGGTATGTGAAATGTTTCAAACATTTTTTGTGGAAAAAGTAGAAAATATTAGAATTAGTCTGCCTATATCCTCAGCTGAGTCTGTGTTGCCACCAGCGTGTGTAAGGAGTTTTGAGCTGTTTGATCAGGTGTCTCTGGCGCAAGTTATGGATGTTATTATGCATTTGAAGCCTACATCTGGTGGTTGTGATGTGGTTCCTTTACGTCTTCTGAAGGAGATGGTTGATGTTGTTGTGCCGAGTATTACCTCTATTGTCAACTGTAGTCTTCATAATGGAGTTGTTCCAACAGGCCTTAAACAGGCGGTTATTCAGCCACTTCTCAAAAAGCCTAATTTAGACCCTCTAGAACTGAATAATTATCGGCCCATCTCAAAACTACCATGCCTAGCAAAGATTTTAGAGAAGGTGGTTTATTCCCAGTTAATGTCATTTTTAAGTAGGTTTGAGATTCTAGACAAATTTCAGTCTGGTTTTAGAGTAGGTCACAGCACAGAGTCAGCACTTTTAAGAGTCGTTAATGACCTCCGTGTAATCAGAGATGCAGGTACGCGGCAGCTCTGATTCTATTGGATTTAAGTGCAGCTTTTGACACAATAGACCACGTGATTCTTATAAAGCGTTTGTCCCATTTAGTTGGAATTCGTGGGACGGTTTTAGAGTGGTTCAAGTCTTACTTGTCACATAGATCATCCTCTGTAAAGTTTGGTAATTTTGTTTCATCGACAGTGCCTGTAACTTGTGGTGTCCCCCAGGGTTCTGTTATTGGCCCTATTTTATTTTCATTGTATATGCTGCCCCTTGGCTCAATTTTTAAAAAATACGGCCTGTCGTACCATTTGTATGCGGATGATACACAGATCTATTTACCGTTGAGAGTAGGAGAGAATAATGGTTCAAACTTACTACTTGCATGTTTAGAGGAGGTTAAGAGTTGGATGACTCAAAATCTGCTTCAGTTGAATCAGAGTAAAACTGAGATTATGTTTTTTGGCCCTGTTAAAGGATGTTTAGATAGGTCCACATATCTGGGTTCTTGGTCCGATTATTGCCATGAACAAATAAGGAACTTAGGTGTGGTGTTTGACCCAGAGCTGAAATTTGACAAGCAGGTTAATGCTGTAGTAAAGAGTTGTTTTTTTCAGATCAGGTCTATTGCTCGACTAAAGCCTATTCTGTCAAGAAAGGACTTAGAGAAGGTTATTAATGCCTTTGTTTTGTCACGTCTGGACTATTGCAATGTGTTGTATGTGGAGTCCTGCCAGACCAATATTTCACGCTTGCAATTGGTTCAGAATGCAGCAGCTAGGCTGCTAGTGGGTGCTAAGAAAAGTCATCATATCTCGCCTATTTTAGCTTCTCTCAAATGGTTACCAGTGAACTACAGGATAAAATATAAAACTCTTTTATTTGTTTTTAAAGCAGTGCATGGGATGGCTCCTGCTTACGTGTCTGAGCTCATTGTTGTTCGTCAAGCACCTAGGTCTCTAAGATCCAATAATAAGTTATTGCTTACTGTCCCTCGTACTCATTTAAAGTCAAAGGATCGGGCCTTGCTGTTGCAGGGTCAAGCTCTGGAATAGTCTTCCTCAGATACTCAGAGGTTTCGACTTTGAATGTTTTTAAAGTTGAAGTCAAAAACTACCTCTTGTCCTTAGCCTTTGAGAGTGTGGGCTAGTTTTAGCTGTTTTAGCTGAATGTGTGTTGTTTAAATTTTGGATTTTAATGAGTGTTTCTTGATTGTATAGCACTTTGGTCTGCAGGTGCAGTTGTAAAGTGCTTTATAAATAAAGTGAAATGAAATGAAATTTAAATTAGGGATGTTAATTAACCTTTAACCAACCGATAATAATTTTGACCCATACAATCAGTTAAACGGTTTAAATTCACTTATTTATTTATTTTTAGTAATTTATCAAAATATTTTAAAAGGATTGCTGCATGGTTAAAATAAGCTACACATATAAAAAACACGTTTTTTAGAGAGACCGAGAGAGAGAAAAACAAGTAGCCTATAAGTTGCATTTTATTATTTCATTCAGAAATAGGCCAACGCGAATTACAAACATTATACACTGTAAACATAGCTAGGCTATTTTAGTTCCCCTCACTCCACAACAAATCCTTACAATTAACAGTAGGCTAGAAAATAACAAGAATTAAAACTAAGAAGCTATAACGACAAACCAAAACTAATTATTTAAGGCTAAAACAAAACTGAAACCAATGTTGGGTCTCTCCTTCAACACAAAATCAAACGTTCCGTATTCATGTATTTAAATGCCAAAATATTATTTACCTTTTATTTATTTATTTACCCTTACAATATCCACATAAAACAAAATGTGTTGCATAACTTCACGGTACGGTGATAACGCTAAACAGCACAGATTTGACTACATATTTAAACTGAGCAGTGTGTTTTTCCATATGTTTGACCGGTTGTTTTTATAATGATAATGAACAGGCTGCATTTGGTAGAATGCTTAAATGAGCTTAAACTGGATTTATTCCCCTTCCAACAGTGGAAGCTTTTATTTGTGTACATAAACAATAAAAAAATTATCTTTGCTTTTTTGTAAAATAAGAAAAATAATTGAATGCAGCTTTCTGCCGTCTGCTTTAATTTCGCGCAGCACAATAATGAACAAACTCTGCATACTCTAAAAAACACTGGGTTCAAAACAACCAATTTGGGCTGGGTAAAAGAGTACATTTGGGGTTAATTTTACCCAGTAAATGTGATTGTTTATTTAACCCATCATTAATGGATGATTTAACTCAGCTAATGGCTTTATTCGTTTCTATTATAATATTCGCTTTTTTTTTCTTTTTTTTACTTTATGCATGAAATAATATTTACAGATTAACTTAAATCCTCTAAACTTCTGTAAAATACATACAGATTAAACATTAAACCGATGTAATTCATGAGTAAATCGACAACACTCTGTAACTGTGCTTTCTACCGTAACGGCGCTGGCTCTTACGCCGAGCTGGAGTCGTGTTCGGCGGGAACGGTTCACGGATAAGACCGCCGCTCTGCGCTTCACTCATGGACGAAATTAACTGCGATTGCCTTCATAACCTGCTCAACAACAAACAGTCAACAGCTCTGAGGACATGTTTTAACATCCAAAGTATTTGTGTTCTGTATCTTTATAAATATAATCGTTTATTTTATGCAAAGCATCAGACTCTTTATCAAGCAATAAGACCGACACGACGTTCGTTAGTGATTCACACCGAGAATGTTGCTCTGCATAGATTTAAACAATATACTGACAGAAACAATTTTATAAATAAAATAAAATGTACACACACTACCCAAACACTGAACAAATAACCCAAAAAAATGACCCAAAAGGCTCAACCCAGCATCTAGGTGAATTAAGTTGTTCTCTGCTTGCAGAAGTGCTGCAGGTGCGTGATGTGATATGATCATGTGAATCCTCATGTTCTGTTGTTTGCTGCTTTTTGCGCATGTGAAATTAATCCCCGAGAAACAGATGCTAGTATTTTTAACGGGTCACAGACACTTATTCTTTTTAATTTAATTCAGTTCTATTTGTCGGTTAACGGTTAGGAAAAATTACAGAAATGAACATCCCTAATTTAAATGTATAACATTTAAAATCTTAATTTAAAAACGTGTCTTGTTTTGAAGCCACTTGGAACATTTGCGTAAAAAAATAAATAACTGAAAAAGTATACGTTTCCATTAAAACAACGCTTCATATTCAAAACACGCACACAAGATGAAATGCTGATATAGAATTTCACAAAATACTTATCAGGCCCATGAAAGCACACACAAGATGAAATGCACTTTACAAATAATTATTTCGTGGCGTAAATAAAATAAACACTTTCTAAAATTAAAAATAGACCAAAACTGCGGGAAATGCGGTCCATTAAAACGTGTAAATCTTCACAGGATTTTAGAATTTGCTTTTAGAAACATTAGCTTAGACAAACATTGCTTAGCCTATTCCACAGATTCTGGAATTAACAAATTACCAAAGGGCATTTTGGGCTGAGCGAATGGCGCTGCGCAGCGTATTGAGCGAGCTGAGCGGGATCTTCAGAAAGACTCTCTGCTCTGAAGGAAATATGACCGCTACTCTCCACATGCTCTGCATGCAACATGCATTTTTTTGGCCACCAAGTCCTTATCCTGTTCTGAACTCATCTTCCCTGTTTCTTTAGCATACTATCTGTCTGTATGCCCGGTTCTGTTCTGCTGCATTCTGATTGGTTCGGATAGCATACTGCATGAGGTTGGGGCAGGCGCAAAAAAAAAATCGAGCTATAAAGCGATTTAGAAATCGCGCAATCTCAAATCGCGATTTTATTTCGATTTCGATTAATCGCACAGCCCTAGTATGAATTAGTTTGTAATTTTAACTGTTTGGAAACGGAGCGTAAATGTGGATTTATTATCCTATTGCGCCCTCTATAGGACCAGCGACTAGTCGACTTCAAGTTTAAAGCGTCATGGCACAGCACTGAAGTCGACTAATCGATTAGTCTGTGCAACCCCTAACACACACACGAGCACGCTCCCAGTCGTATTTGTTAATATTAAGCCGCCAAACGACTATTTAAATATGACTTCTGCCTGTCTTTGTTAATGTATGGCACAGATGCGCGGGTTGTTTACTACACATACAGAAGCATGCGTGATGCATGCGTGATGCGTGATATTAACGTCTGCCGCCTCACTAATAAGGACATAAATACATGAAAAACATCTCCAGAACTGTTCTGAGAGACACGCCATGAGCATTTGACCGTTCCATTTCAGTAAAACTATCCTCATATCATATACACACAGAAATGTAATGGAATTTACGGCAACCCGTCAAAATAAAAGTTCGGTTTCACTTGAAGACATTAGGCTGAAATATATTACTATTGTTCGGTGGAACGTACGTTATAGGCTACTACTATTAAAACTATTAAAACCTTTATTTTTAAGAAATAATCATACAATGTCGTTAATGTTTAATTGTAATATTAAATCCCCTTTATTTTCCAAAAAACAAGATTTGTTTAATTTTCATTCATTAAAAGATAAATTAAATGATTTATGCTGGAAAAAAATGGAGCCCCACCCTAATTTTTATTATAAAATTATAATTTGCAGACCCAAAAAATATTGCGATTATTTTGTCATATAAAAATACACATTTCACTTTGTATCTGGACTTTTAAGTTGACCCAGACTTCTTTGTAGTTGATGTGTGCCACTGCCAGTCCACATTAAATTCACACTAATGTTTTTATGGACCCAATTAAGTTTTATAATGATAGTTATTTTTATTATTATAATACTAACAAAATAATATTACTATTTTTATTTGTAACTTTAACTATATAAAATTAAGGCTGTAAAATACAATTATATTGTGAACAAAAAAATGAATGTGGTAATATTTTACAATTGTTTATTTAAAAATATTATGAATGTTATAATACGAGCATTTTTAAATAAGTATTTAAAAAAATTTTTTTTACTTTCAATTGTTTACTTTTCAAAACCTTTTCAAAAAGCTTTTCACATTTCAAATTCAAGCTTTCATTATGGTGAAATATTGGAGGAATGCTGTAAACGTTTGTCCACAAAATTTTTAAAATGATGTGAATGTGTGAATAAAGTGATTCCCAAATGTTTGTTAAATTCAGTACATGCTGAGATGAAGTTCAGAGGAGTCCACAGCTTCACTCTAAAACACGCAGCACAACAGACTGTGGGCTTAATTAAATGGCAGCATTTGATTTAATAATTGTACTTGCATGCAATTTATATCTACATTTCAAACCATTTGTGACCCTGGACCACAAAACCACGCTGGGGTATATTTGTAGCAATAGCCAAAAATACATTGTATGGGTCAAAATATAGATTTTTCTTTTATGCCAAAAATCATTAGGACATTAAGTAAAAATCATGTTCTATGAAGATATTTTGTATATTTTCTGCCGTAAATATACCAAAACTTAATTTTTGATTAGTAATATGCATTGCTAAGTACTTCATTTGGACAACTTTAAAGGTGATTTTCTCAATATTTAGAAAAATAATAATATTTCTCAATTATTAGGGTCAGATTTGGGAAACCCTGCATTACAGCATCATCTTAAGTCAAATATTATTTCATATGGTGATGTTAACATTGTGAAATGTATTTTGTGAAACATCAAACTCCTATTTTTGAAAGAGCAAGAAAAATAATTTTCCCTGATATGACGCCTGTAAAGAGGTTGTTTTTGGATTTCAGGAGGTGCTCTGGCTGAAGGTTTTCAAGCGAGAATGTTTGAGTTCCAGAACTTTGAAAGACGGTTTGAGGTGAGTGTTGAGGCGTTTGAGATTGTCATTGGTTGAAATGTGTCTGTTTGACTCTCGATATCGTGTCAGGAGTGCATCTCGCAGTCAGCAGTGAAGACTAAGTTCGAGCAGCACACGATGAGAGCCAAGCTGATTTCTGAAGCTCTGCGTCTGATAATGGACTCTGTGCACATTGCAGCTCAAGAGCAGAGGTCAGCACAAAGACGCCTGCTTTTCTTAGCAGTAATCCATCACACTGAACACTGGTGACATTGAAAATAGCTTAGAGCTTGCCTGTTCTGTTACAGTCTGAGGAGGAGATAGAAATGGTAGAGTCAAATGTTGGAATTGGGGATAATATCTGACATATTTCAATTTTTCTGGCGATATAAAATTAACAGTGTAATTGTGTTTGATTTTCTGGAGCGTAAAAACATCCTGTTAGACTGGATTTGTGATCCTTCGTTGTCTCGCAGTCCACAGCTACCAGTTTGTTAATACAAATATTTATATTTCGATAGCAAATATAATTTAAAATTTTGTAGCAAAAACAATGTTTGAGTTAAGTTCAGTTCATTTTTTCATTTGAAATATCTTGTTTCAGATCAAGTAATTTAATTATTTACATCAAAGGAAACTCTATATGTATATAATTATATCGATATGTATGACTATATACTGATATATTTGTGCATACAAATAAGTAAAATCTTTTGTATTAAAAGCCCTGCTGTTCAAAAGCTTTTCTCCAAGGCTGTATTTGTTTGTCCGAAATATTGCTAAAAAAGTAATTATTAATAATAATTAGTAGTAGTATTACAATTTGAATTCATTGTTTTAGATTTTAATATATATACAGTGGGTACGTTAAATGTTTCACTCTTTGTTATATTGCAGCCATTTGCTAAAATCATTTAAGTTCATTTTTTTTCCTCATTAATGTACACACAGCACCCCGTATTGACAGAAAAACACAGAATTGTTGACATTTTTGCAGATTTATTAAAACAGAAAAACTGAAATATCACATGGTCCTAAGTATTCAGACCCTTTGCTCAGTATTTAGTAGAAGCACCCTTTTGATTTAATACAGCCATGAGTCTTTTGGGGAAAGATGCAACAAGTTTTTCACACCTGGATTTGGGGATCCTCTGCCATTCCTCCTTGCAGATCCTCTCCAGTTCTGTCAGGTTGGATGGTAAACGTTGGTGGACAGCCATTTTTAGGTCTCTCCAGAGATGCTCAATTGGGTTTAAGTCAGGGCTCTGGCTGGGCCATTCAAGAACAGTCACGGAGTTGTTGTGAAGCCACTCCTTCGTTATTTTAGCTGTGTGCTTAGGGTCATTGTCTTGTTGGAAGGTAAACCTTCGGCCCAGTCTGAGGTCCTGAGCACTCTGGAGAAGGTTTTCGTCCAGGATATCCCTGTACTTGGCCGCATTCATCTTTCCCTCGATTGCAACCAGTCGTCCTGTCCCTGCAGCTGAAAAACACCCCCACAGCATGATGCTGCCACCACCATGCTTCACTGTTGGGACTGTATTAGACAGGTGATGAGCAGTGCCTGGTTTTCTTCACACATACCGCTTAGAATTAAGGCCAAAAATTTCTATCTTGGTCTCATCAGACTAGAGAATCTTATTTGTCACCATCTTGGAGTCCTTCAGGTGTTTTTTAGCAAACTCCATGCGGGCTTTCATGTGTCTTGCACTGAGGAGAGGCTTCCGTCGGGTCACTCTGCCATAAAGCCCCGACTGGTGGAGGGCTGCAGTGATGGTTGACTTTCTACAACTTTCTCCCATCTCCCGAATGCATCTCTGGAGCTCAGCCACAGTGATCTTGGGGTTCTTCTTTACCTCTCTCACCAAGGCTCTTCTCCCTCGATAGCTCAGTTTGGCCGGACGGCCAGCTCTAGGAAGGGTTCTGGTCGTCCCAAACGTCTTCCATTTAAGGATTATGGAGGCCACTGTGCTCTTAGGAACCTTAATTTTTTGCAGCTTGGCCAGATCTGTGCCTTGCCACAATTCTGTCTCTGAGCTCTTCAGGCAGTTCCTTTGACCTCATGATTCTCATTTGCTCTGACATGCACTGTGAGCTGTAAGGTCTTATATAGACAGGTGTGTGGCTTTCCTAATCAAGTCCAATCAGTATAATCAAACACAGCTGGACTCAAATGAAGGTGTAGAACCATCTCAAGGATGATCAGAAGAAATGGACAGTACCTGAGTTAAATATATGAGTGTCACAGCAAAGGGTCTGAATACTTAGGACCATGTGATATTTCAGTTTTTCTTTTTTAATAAATCTGCAAAAATGTCAACAATTCTGTGTTTTTATGTCAATATGGGGTGCTGTGTGTACATTAATGAGGAAAAAAAATGAACTTAAATGATTTTAGCAAATGGCTGCAATATAACAGAGAGTGAAAAATGTATATATGAAAAAAACATGTGGCAGAGCTGAACTTTCAGCAGCCATTACTCCAGTCTTCAGTGTTACATTCTTCAGCCATATTTGTAAACTGTCGAATATTTTAGTTTCATTAGTCCAAATATCTTAGTCCATTGTGTTTTCAGTATGTATAAGGATGCCCAACATGGCTGCACAAAACCAAGCGACCTTCAAAATAGTCTTTAGTTTCTTCTTGCATCACACACAGTTAGAATTCAGTGATTAGGAATAATATTAAGCTGACAGTCTTAGATCAGCTTTATTAAATAGAACCTGGATTTTTATATTTGAGGGATAGCCGACGGTGCATAGACTGGAATGTATATTTATAATGCTGATTTTCGTGTTGTTCAGGATTCATTGTTTGGAGATGAAAGAGGAGAAGGAAGACAGGCTGGAGTTCATTGATAAACAGTTAGATCTGCTCACACTGGACTGCAAGACCAAAATCAAGAAGATCACAGAGGAGGTGGAGAAACAGGTGAGGCTCCATTTACTGCTCGCTTGTTTTGTCTTGTCTGCTTCAGTTTGATATACGTAAAAAAATAAGCATACTTTGGCCTTTAGTCCAGTTTTGCAAAAATCAGGTTGGTGCTATTTTATCTGGACTAAAGCACACACGTGACATTTTAAAAGAAGAATTGTTATTTTAGTTTGACTGAAATTGAACATTCATAGTTAATGTAAAAAAAAAATTTCATATAAAGCCACCCAGTCTAAAGTTGTTTATTAAAGTATATATTTTAATAGATATTTTAAGATTTACTTTGTCTAGTTGCTTATAGATGTGTTTTTCTTTTACAAGATTTTTTTTTCTTTTTGAAATTGGTAAAAGTGCCGATAATGTTTTTAAGACTACGGGATAAAGATATAATTTTTCTCTCTCTTTGTTATGTCTTTTATCTTTAAATGTAAACGTAAATGAATAAAGTCACACTTTCAAGGCATTACTTCATGGTAATGGGTATTCTAGAATATCAGATTATTGAAACAAATAAGGATTTGAAGTCTTTAGTGACTTTTATTTTCAATTTAATTTCAAACACTTTGAATCTCTCTTATGAGCGTGTTTCCATGTTTCATCTGTGTGCATAGGTGTCTAACGCTATGGCAGAGGAGATCCGGAGACTGGCTGTGCTAGTGGACGACTTCCACTTGGACTTTCATTCTTCACAAGTAGTGCTGAAAGTATACAAGAACGTGAGTTGGACTTGAATTGGCCTACCACTGTTGTTTAATGTTTAGTGTCAACATGCAACTCTCCACAAAGGAAAGTCCCCAGCTGCCCAGTAACATCACGTGACCTTATTTATGCCCTTGATCTTGTTAACTTTCAGTTTTACACAGGGCTGTGTCAAGAGTAAAACAATTAATATCTTTTAGTTTATATATATATATATATATATATATATATCATACACTACCAGTCAGAAGTGTTTGAACAGTACGATTTTTAATGTTTTTTTGTGTTCACCTAGCCTGCATTTATTTGATCCAAATACAGGAAAACCAGTACAATTTTGAAATATTTTACTATTTAAAATAACTGTTTTCTATTTGAATATATTTTAAAATGTAATTTATTCCTGTGATTTCAAAGCTGTATTTTTAGCATCATTACTCTTCATCAGTCTTCAGTGTCATGTGATCCTTCAGAAATCATTCTAATATTCTGATTTGCTGCTCAAAAAACATTAATTATTATTATTGTTTTTTTCTTCAGATTTCTTAGATTAATAGAACTTTCATAAGAACAGCATTTATCTGAAATATAAATCTTTTGTAACATTATTAAATGTTTATCATCACTTTTGATCAATTTAAAGCATTCTTGCTAAATAAATGTATTAATTTCTATAATTTATTATAGAATTATAGTATTAATTTTTTTTTTAATTTTATAGTATATAATGTTACAAAAGCTTTTTATTTCAGATAAATGCTGATCTTTGGATCTTTCTATTCATCAAAGAATGCTGAAAAAAATGTACTTAAATATTGATAATAATTATAAAAATAAATGTTTCTTGAACAGCAAATAAACATATTAGAATGATATCTGAAGGATCGTGTGACACTGAAGACTGGAGTAATGATGCTGAACATTTAGCTTTGATTATAATTATTATTTAAATTAATTTAACAGCATTTAATCATAGGTTAATGTGTAATCTTTGGAAGTGGTAATACATGAAAAATAAATATCTTTTGTGTCATGTTATAATGATGTTGAATTATTGATTTCAGGAGCTCCACAATCACTTAGAGGACGGTCTCGGCAGGAATATGTCAGAGAGATGCTCCAGTGCCATAACTGCAGCGCTGCAAACCACACAGACTGAAATGATAGGTCAGTATCTCTCAGTCAGCTCACACCAGTAAGAGCAGCAGGTTAAAGAGACGCTTCTGATCGTTCCAGATGGCCTGAAGCCCCTGCTGCCCATCGGGATTCGAGAGCAGGTAGATAAGATGGTGCCCAGACAGTGCTTCGCCCTCAGCTACGACCTCAACTGTGACAAACTCTGCAGCGACTTCCAGGAAGACATCGGCTTCCACTTCTCCCTGGGCTGGACCATGCTGGTCAACCGGTTCTTGGGTCCCAAAAACACACGCCGCGCTCTCATGGGCTACAATGACCAGGTAGTGCATGTCACTTGAGGACTTTTATTTAGAAGACCAACGTCCTGCAGAGTTTAGCTCAAGCTCAGAAGATTCTAGTAATCCAGAAGACCTTGATTAACTTGTTTCAGGTGAGTGTGATTAGGTTTGGAGCTAAACTCTGCAGGACAATGGCCCTCCAGAAGCAGGATGGGACACTCCTGATCTAAAGCAACTTAAAGGGATCCCTGGGTTTTAAGACTTGTATGGCTTAATATAACATACATTATTTTTCACTGAAATATGTTGTAGAAAACCCATTAAAGATTTTAATTTCTGTTTTAAAAAATCACATTATTTTTATATATGTTTTGGACTATGGGGGGGGTCCAATCATCCATCATCGCCATTATTCTGATGATGTAAAATAGTTGCACTCAGTGACCTACTATCTCTACCTGTTGCTATTTTTACCACAACACATCTCAGAATAGACAACTCTAAAAAAAATACTGATGTGATGACCACAGCTACTGAAAGAGCTTACAGGTGGCGATGGATATAAGTATATGTTTAAACCAAATGCTGTACCATGGATTTTTCCCCACAAGGAGTATAAATGCCCCGGATATCGAGGGAAATCCGCGCTGAGAAACTCCTCTAGCGGTCGTGCATCATGATTAGCATTGGTATGTTTATATCCTAACAGATGGCATCTAACGTTTCTTGTCTCAGCCGTTTGTAAGCTCTTTCAGTAGCTGTGGTCTACTAAAATACTCAGAGCCATCAGGGCTAAAGTGGAGAGAAAAAAGAAGCGGGTCTTTAGGAAGTTTTATTTGTTCACAGGCATCTTCCCATTCTTTTCTCCTCTTCTTATCGCTAGGAAAGCAATGAAGTCTTACATCGCTTCTCTTGTTGCCCTTCGACTGAAAATTACAACCAAAAGCCACACAATGTGGTATCGTATCAGTATTTTATTATCTGAGTTGTGTTGCGGCAAAACACACCAGTAGCACACTGAGGGCAACCATTTGACACTGGCCACGTACACACTGCAGCTAAATTCGGTTGTCAGTTCACCTTTTATTCCTTAATCGCATTCTGTACACACACAATTCACTAAAATACGGGAGTGACAACTGCATTCAACAACCGCATTAACTCCCGAAAAATGCAAGTAGTGACAACCGCATTTACAGAAATTCTACGCAGTGTGTACAGAACCGAACTGAACAACTAGTTGTTAATGACGTATTTGACCGTGCATCAGTGTATTCGTCTGTATGTGAGATGCAAGAAAACAACAGTGAAAGAAGTATTAACTTAGCACAGGGCTAGCTGCGCTCATGACCCGTGTGGTAAAGTGTCAGTGTTACCAGATCTTCACAGAAAAAAACAACAAGAAACAAGGACAGGCACAAAAAACACTAAAACATGAAAATGCTTTGTTTTATAACACCAAAATAAACATTAATATATCTCATATCCGCGACAGACCACTTTATTAACTCCATCATAAAGTGCCTGTCTTTATGATCTAAGACTAAACAACATGCCTGAAAGCGCTTGCAAATATGAGGATATGGCAACACTGCAAGACAGAAGCAGCCTCCCACTCATAAACACAACACCGCATGTCTATTAGTGGTGGTTTAGTTCAAATCGACGGACAAAAACAGTTTTTAGTCAAAAAATGGCACATAACAAACGGCTAAACTTTTATTCACTCCTGCAAGACGACAGATGTTGCTGTGGTTACAAATGCAGGAGTGAGTTGTTCTGTGCACACATGGAACGATAATTTACGGGACTCACTCCCGCATTTAAATGCGGTTGTCACTCCTGAAATTGCAGTGTGTACGTGGCCACTGTGACACTTACTCACACAGACACTAGTCCATGAATAAGTGTACAGCCCTACTTGTGATTTATTCATCCAGAATTTGCCAGTTTCGGTGACGTTCCACTTTATACTGTAAATGTAATTTTTGACTGGATTCTGTGATTCCGTGATTCAGTCTGCATTTTCCACGTCGTGGAGATGATAGGGCCCTGTGTTCTGTGTTGGGTCCTAACTGATCAAGTGTGTGTTTTGTGTCGTCAGGTTCCCAGGCCTCTGGCCATCACTCCGGTCAGCACCAGTATGCCTCCTTTCCCTCAAGGATCCTTGACCCAGGAAGAGCTTATGGTTTCCATGGTAACAGGATTGGCATCACTAACCTCTCGGACATCAATGGGCATTATAGTCGTTGGCGGAGTGGTAAGAACATAGCATAGGGTCACTTAGGACCACAAAACCAGTCATATGGGTAAAGTTTTAGATATGTAGATTCTGAGAAGCTGAATAAATAAGCTTTCCATTGATATATGGTTTGTTAGGATAGGACAATATTTTTTCAGAGATACAACTATTTGAAAATTTACAATCTGAGGGTGCAAGAAATCAACATATTGAGAAAATCGCCTTAAGTCTTAGCAATGCATATTGATTTTTTACATAAAAAATACGTTTTGATATATTTACAGTGGGAAATATAGATGAATCATGATCTTTACTTGACTCATACAGTGTATTTTTGGCTATTACTACTAATACATCCGTGCTATTTATGACTGGCTTTGTGTTCAATGGTCTCACATATATCTCTAATGCATCAAAATGCATGTGTGCCTGTATGTTTTCCACACCGGTCTTTTTTTACTCACCATCATGTCACATCCTGGTCTAAGGACTTCAGTCATCATAACTGGGAATATCAAACGGATGTAAGCGGTGTGATTGTGTTTGTGTCTCAGATCTGGAAGGCAGTGGGCTGGAGGCTCATCGCTCTGTCTGTGGGTCTCTATGGGCTGCTGTATGTGTATGAGAGACTCACCTGGACCACAAGGGCCAAAGAGAGAGCTTTTAAAAGGCAGTTTGTGGACTACGCCACTGAGAAGCTACAGCTCATCGTCAGCTACACGGGATCCAACTGCAGCCATCAGGTTCAGCAGTAAGTCTGAGCCTTTCTCTGTTTTTAAATCGCGCTGTGTGCATTCTACTCTCACCTTCAATTTCGTGTCTATTCGGTATCAAGTAATTGTTCTTTTTTTAGTTCATTTGAGTTTTCTATCTTTTCCTCAAATTCCTTTGCTTCCTTTCCTTTTCCTACCGTGTGCATTTTACTTTCACTTTCAAATTAGCGACAATTTGGAGTCAATTCAAACAACAAAATACTTTTATTAACAAAACAAATAAAAATACACCATGCTAAATGCCTAATATAAAATAACTAGGACTGGGCAAGTTAACGCGTTAACACATTAATTGATTAATGCCGACAATTATTTTATCGTGCATTAGTGCAGTTTCTTATTATTATGAAAGCTCACTGGCTCTGAATACACATACAGACAAACCATGGGTCACAGGAGGGGTGGGATGTTGATCAGTACTGGCTTGGGATGGGCGTTATCACGCGTCTCAACCAATGAGAGCATTTGGGGTGGGCCTAAGACTGCAGCAGCGCTCGCATGACCTCTTGAAATTAAGACATATTTTAACCTAGGATTATAGGAATCTTTTAGGATTTTAAAATTTGTCTCAGACGACCAAATCGTGGCCAAATTCGCACAGTGTGAGCCGGGCTTTAGATATGGCAGAAGTCAATAGGCTTTTCAAAATCCAAAATATTTATAAAACAGACGTTTTTTGCATTTTGCTTTGAAACTCTTCTGCCATCGTCTTGTATGTCTCACCCCCCTTTTCTGGTCAGCTTCTCCTCACCTGATAAATGAAGTCTGATCATTCGGCACGCTGCACTGAGCAGCCGCGTTCAGATTTAACTGTAGTGTAGTTAACTCAATTAAACGATTTGTATTACTATATATAAAAAAAAAAAAAAATGACAGTGAGGAGCGGTGCAAGCAGCAAGCCTACTCAATTGGCTTCATATGTTTGTGGAAGCCCATTGTGATAAATTTTGGGGAAACCTTTGCCCTCCACACTTCCACTCAAAGGTTGACCCCACACTTTTAAATGGTAGTGTATATCCATCAAACAAACAAATGACATCATGCATGGCCTCTTAATCCAGTATAATCCAGATTGTAGGTTGTTTGATAGAACTAGAGTTAATGCAAATGTTGTCCTGTCATTCAGACATTATATAAGCACTGTGACATGAACGCCACTGCTGCCCTCTAGTGGAGCAATGAAATATATGAAGTGCATGTTATTTCTGTAGTTGTTTCCTTCTCAATCACTGTTTGTTTGTGACAGGGAGCTGGCCAGCACCTTCTCTCAGCTCTGTCAGCAGGTGGACGTGACCAGACAGCAGCTGGAGGATGAAATTGGGGGTTTGAACAGCAAGATCGAACAGTTGGACGGCCTGCAGAGTAAAGCCAAGCTGTTCAGGTGAGAGTCGGATATCACATATGACTTGTTTGATTGTGCATGTGCTGTTTAGTTGCAGTCTGTTTATATGTTGTCTTGTTCAGGAATAGTACACTGTGACAGTATATACACTATAGTTAAAATTAAAAAATAAATTAATACTTTTATTCAGAGAGGATGCATTAAATAGTTCAAAAGTGACACTAAAGACATTTATAATGTGACTAAGATTTATATATTTAAAATAAATGCTGTTCTTTTGAAGTTTATCAAAACAATCCTGAAAATCTGGAGTAATTATGCTGAAAATTAAGCTTTGTTATCACAGGAATAAATTACATTATTAAATTAAGTAAACATATTTTTACTGTTTTTGTATAAATTAATGCAGCTTTGGTGAACATAAAATATTTTCAAAAACATTTAAATTCTTACAAACCCCTCATTTTTTAAATGTAGATTTTTTTTTCTTTCTTTCTTGCAATCAGAACCATGTTAGCTAAACCGAAATAAAAGAATGCACAATTCTAGTTATACTTATCAAGACATGTTTTAGAAACAGGTATAACTGGAACGATATATTATATAACGATATATAAAAAAAATTGATAAACTCACCAATATATACATATTAATAAATAGCAATATATACTTGCATCTATGTTTTGAATTTTATTTTTTAAATGCTGCAAAATAAATAATTGAACTGATTTGCAGAAATTAATCTCTTTTTTTTCTCCGTGGCTCAAATTACAGACACAATTGAAATATCTCGAACATTATAACACAAGTTAGCAGGGGTAAAACTAGTTCACTGGCCTTTGCAGAGCTTATTGGGCAAAAATAGAAGCACATTCAAATAATTGTATAATTTACAGTGTTTGTTAATTTTATTTTGTTAACTGAAAGTTGACAAATATAACAAATGTTAACTCCATGTTTTACGGTTCCTACAGGAATAAAGCCGGCTGGCTGGACAGTGAACTCAACATGTTTACCCAGCAGTACCTTCAACAGGGTCGATAGAGATCTGTCTGAACACTATGTGCTCCACACTGCTGCACTTTTAATATCTACTGCAGATAATCGAACACCTAGCCATGCTTTCAGCCATTTATTTGAGCGTACCAAATATTGCTCATCACAGATTTTCTTTATCCTCTCAGTATTTGTTAGTTTTTTTGCATATGAAACTACAGTGTCATGCCACTCTGAAGAGAGCTTTCTTTAGTTTTGTACACTTTGTTTCTTTTGTATTTAATACAAGGTAATAATTTATTCTCGAGTTAAGAGGTCATGTGCTTGGCCTCTGTGTAAGATTGTGTTATATAGATTTCCAGAGAGATTTGGTAGTATGCCACAGCAAGTTGCAAAAAGTGAGATGTTATAAATGGGCTCTCACATGCCTTGTACTGACTCTGACTGCGTGCATCAGCTTAATGTGGGATTTCCTCTTTGGTCTGTCACAGATGGGACGTTACGTCTCGAGTTGATCTGAGCAAATCTAAATCATTCTATCTTTGTCACCCTTTTCCCAAAATCTTGATCTGGCAACATAAAAAATCTAATTGTTTTCATTGAATTTAGCAATGTTTTCTAGTGCCTCTTCAGTCCCCCCTCCCATACCTGCACTGTTTTACTACTAATCATTTGTTTAGTTTCAACATGGGAAAATTAACATTTAATATGCTGTTATTTATGTATGAATTGGATAGAACCAGATTTACGCATATAATAGCATTGTATGTTTATTTCATGCAAATCTGAAATGTAATGAGACTGTAAATGTGTGTGATGCATTACTAACCTGTTAGTTCCTGCATATGTATGATCTAGTGTATGCTAACCTGTTTCGTTTGGATTATGACATGTGCCAAGTGTTGAAGAACGTCATCGGGAGAAGCTCTTGTCATGTGCACTTTATATTTTGCTGCTTTTTTGCATTTGTCTCCAGAAGATCCATTAGAAAGAGAAAGGTACAGTGACCTGTCCACAGTAATGTATAGATGAGCATGCAGATTGTTGTAATTTATTGTCATTCACTATTACTCAAATGAAATAATAAAGTGACACAGTTGAAACATGAATGAAAGCTTGATTTGTCTTTGTAAAGGCTAAGATAAATGTCAGGTTTTCTTACAAAGCATGAGTTGCCATTTCATTCTTTTAATAGACACGTACAAAATACAATTGAGGAGAAAAAAATTCCTTGCAGTTTGTTTGCATATGCAAAGATATCTTCACTTTCCTTTTTTTTTTTTACAGACTACATATTTTAATGAATGGAAATGATGCACATTAATAGTTGAAGTCAAGGATCCCACAGTACTGGAAAACCTGGACATATAAGGGAAAGGTTATGAAGTCATTTCTGGGTAGAAACTGATTACATGTAGTCTGGATTACACGATTTCCAAACAATCTAATACTTTACATTTAAAAATTCTCGTAATAAGATTACAGTTCCTTTTTAATGGATTACATGACTACATATTCTCACAATGGCAGTAAATTATTATTCATTTACTGATTCTCCCTAATTCTTTTTTCTCTTTAATATTTTCCTCTCTATAAATCCCAATGTCATACCTTTTAGATCAGTCATGGGCAACTGTGTTTGATTAGGGTTGCAGCTAAACTCTGCAGGACACCGGACCAACGCAGCCCACCCCTGGTTTAGATTATATTCACAAATGTATAAATAAATTGGCAAACATGCTTCTGAATTTGTCTGAAAATACCTCTCAAGCAATTCGGCCATTTATGAAACAAATAATTACACAAGTTACTAAACACTGTCTTCATCATATCCAGAGTGACCCACAGTCACTGTTGATTCTGGAAGTCTGGACAACAATATTTAAAACCCGGAAGATCTTATGTGTGTGATGTCATTGTTTTCATGTTGTTGTTTTTTTGTCAGTAAAAAAAAAAATAACATTTACTTCAAATATACAGTGGGTACGGAAAGTATTCAGACCCCCTTAAATTTTTCACTCTTTGTTATATTGCAGCCATTTGCTGAAATCATTTGTTCATTTTTTTTCTCATTAATGTACACACAGCACCCCGTATTGACAGAAAAACACAGAATTGTTGACATTTTTGCAGATTTATTAAAAAAGAAAAACTGAAAGATCACATGGTCCTAAGTATTCAGACCCTTTGCTGTGACACTCATATATTTAACTCAGGTGCTGTCCATTTCATTTGAGTCCAGCTGTGTTTGATTATACTGATTGGACTTGATTAGGAAAGCCACACACCTGTCTATATAAGACCTTACAGCTCACAGTGCATGTCAGAGCAAATGAGAATCATGAGGTCAAAGGAACTGCCTGAAGAGCTCAGAGACAGAATTGTGGCAAGGCACAGATCTGGCCAAGGTTACAAAAAAATTAAGGTTCCTAAGAGCACAGTGGCCTCCATAATCCTTAAATGGAAGACGTTTGGGACGACCAGAACCCTTCCTAGAGCTGGCCATCCGGCCAAACTGAGCTATAGGGGGAGAAGAGCCTTGGTGAGAGAGGTAAAGAAGAACTCAAAGATCACTGTGGCTGAGCTCCAGAGATGCATTCGGGAGATGGCAGAAAGTTGTAGAAAGTCAACCATCACTGCAGCCCTCCACCAGTCGGGGCTTTATGGCAGAGTGGCCCGATGGAAGCCTCTCCTCAGTGCTAGACACATGAAAGCCCGCATGGAGTTTGCTAAAAAACACCTGAAGTACTCCAAGATGGTGACAAATAAGATTCTCTGGTCTGATGAGACCAAGATAGAACTTTTTTGGCCTTAATTCTAAGCGATATGTGTGAAGAAAACCAGGCACTGCTCATCACCTGTCCAATACAGTCCCAACAGTGAAGCATGGTGGTGGCAGCATCATGCTGTGGGGGTGTTTTTCAGCTGCAGGGACAGGACGACTGGTTGCAATCGAGGGAAAGATGAATGCGGCCAAGTACAGGGATATCCTGGACGAAAACCTTCTCTAGAGTGCTCAGGACCTCAGACTGGGCCGAAGGTTTACCTTCCAACAAGACAATGACCCTAAGCACACAGCTAAAATAACGAAGGAGTGGCTTCACAACAACTCCGTGACTGTTCTTGAATGGCCCAGCCAGAGCCCTGACTTAAACCCAATTGAGCGTCTCTGGAGAGACCTAAAAATGGCTGTCCACCAATGTTTACCATCCAACCTGACAGAACTGGAGAGGATCTGCAAGGAGGAATGGCAGAGGATCCCCAAATCCAGGTGTGAAAAACTTGTTGCATCTTTCCCAAAAAGATTCATGGCTGTATTAAATCAAAAGGGTGCTTCTACTAAATACTGAGCAAAGGGTCTGAATACTTAGGACCATGTGATATTTCAGTTTTTCTGTTTTAATAAATCTGCAAAAATGTCAACAATTCTGTGTTTTTCTGTCAATATGGGGGGCTGTGTGTACATTAATGAGGAAAAAAAATTTACTTAAATGGCTGCAATATAACAAAGAGTGAAAAATGTAAGGGGGTCTGAATACTTTGCTTACCCACTGTATATTTAAAATAATGTAACGCATTCACATGTTCAGTTCTTTGCTGTCAGTTAATAGTATTATTGACATGCAGGTAAACAAATCAAATATTTGTATTTTTAGTGTGAAGCTTTAAAATTAGTTTAATTTTATTAAATAAATATTAAATAATACACGTTTTATCAACTCAATATTCACTCTCTATTAACTCTAATGTAATGCTTATTGCATTTTCTGATGTCAATATCAGTAACCTAGACGTTCCCTATCTGTCGGTCACTACGAGTTATGTCGGGACGACATAGGGGTCCTATGGAAAGCACCACAAGCTGAACCCCGTCACAACCTTGTGGCATGCAGATGTTGACAAGCGAGTGCGTGACAGACAAATGCCATGCAAGATGTTGCAACCTTCCTACCGCCCCAGCGCAAATTAGCTAACTTTGGTGCCCACCGGGACCACTGAGTACGTCACTGCTGGAGATAGCCAAGCTGCTGTTCCTTTCCCCATGCAAATCGGAAGGGATTTCGACCTTCAGTGAAAGACGGCTTCAGGTCTTTCCTATTTGTTGTTACAGCTTGCCGTAACGGCAGGGAAGTGAGCCTTCCGGAGAAGGGCGCTACGGAGGCCACATCCTGCCCAAAGGGAGGTAACATGTGGAGATACTGATATGGACTGACCCAGGCTTGGGGCAGTACTACATACGACTGGGCTCTGGGGCAGATCCTACCTAGGTGTAGGGAGGAGGTGCTGCCAGCAGAACCAGACGGAGAGCTCTGTCAAAGAAAAGACATGGGTTTACCATGAGGGAAACCTTACCGTGGAAGAATACACATATGGGATTACCCAGAGGGGAATCAGGCCATACGGACACCTAGCCTAGTACAGGGGTTGACCGGAGACCTGGGCGAGCTAACACCAGTACTGGGCCAGGCGTCAGACTGCTCCGCCCAGTCTGACTGCCGGGGGTGCTTGGAGGAATCCACCAGGGTTCACCGTCCGGGGAACTGAACTGGGGGAGAAAAAAGGCGCTCGTATCCCCAGGTGAGGGGGAATGGTGCAGCAAGCGTGACACTGGCCAGTTCTTCACGCCCATTACTTACCCAACACACGGGAAGAAACTGGCTCAACGCGGAGTTTGTTGAAAAACAAACAAAGATGGGGAGATGGGGAGAGAGAGAGGTTAGAGAGGGGCTCGCCCACCCCGGGGCACGCCACCAGATGGTCCTCCGCCAGCTGGATGGCCTGCATCAGCGACGTCGGGCGGTGGCACTGGACCCACTCGGCTCGCGGTCTGACCGGGCAGCCGAGCGATGAACTGTTCCAGCACCACCAGATCGATGACTCCCTCGACGTCGCGGGGCTCGGCCATGAGCCACTTGCGGCACGCGTCCCGGAGCTGTTGGGCCAACACAAACGGTCGGCCGTTGTCCCCTAGCTCCACGGAGCGGAAGCGTTGGCGATGCTGCTCGGGGCTCAGTCCGACGCGTTGCAGGATGGCCCGCTTGAGATCGTCATAGGCCAGGAGGTTCGCGACAGGTAGCTGTTGGGCTGCCACCTGCGCTTCCCCCGTCAGCAGTGGGATCAGGCGCACCGACCAATGGGCGCACGCCCAGCCGCACGCCTCCGCTATCTTCTCGAAAAGGTCCACAAAAGCCTCCGGGTCGTCGTGTGGACCCATCTTCATCAGCGGGACGTGGGTGATCGGTGGGGCTGCGACGGGGTTATCCTCCCGGCCAAGCAAGCTTCGGATGGCCCGCCGGTCTTCATCCTGCGCCTGGACCATGAGCCGGAAGCGATCCTCCTGCTCCATCTTCATGTCCATCAGCGCCTGATGTTGAGCTTGGTGAAGACCAGCGAGCGACTTCACTAGCTCCGCAAGTGGCATTGGCTGGGTGGGTTGCATGGTGGCGTGCCGGCTTCCTCGTCCCGGGTTTCGGCACCAGTGTAACAAGGTTCGGGTCAGTAGGGAAGGAAGTCGAGGAAGTCAGGGGTGACGAGCCAAAGGTCTGTTTATTCAACAGTGTCCCAAAATAAATAATCATAATAATCGCCAGCTCCGGCTGGCGAACGTCAGGCAGTCTCTCTCTCGCTGTCGTCGGGGAAGGGGCTTGTGCTCGTGCTCGTGCTCGTGCTCGTGCAGGTCCAGATCAACCCACTCCTCCAGGATGGTGGGTGCCTTTAATCCGGTCTCTCCGACAATCACTGGAATTAGACACAGGTGTTAATCATCATTCACTTGCCCTCCATTCCACCGCTCGTCTCAGAACCCGCTCTCCCCCTAGCTCGTGTCGCTTTCCCACGCCCTCCTCGCCACAAGGAGATGGCGGGAGAACTGCTGGGCAAAGCCCTCGACGGTGTCGCCGAACAGCCCTGCCTGGGACATGGGGGCATCGAGAAAGTGTGCCTTGTCGACGTCCTTCATTTCTACCAGGTTGAGCCAGAGATGGCGCTCCTGGACCACCATGGTGGACATCGCCTTCCCGAGGGACCGCGCCGTGACTTTCGCCGCTCGTAGAGCGAAGTCAGTCGCCGTGCGCAGCTCCTGCATCAACTCCCGGTCGGTACTACCCTCGTGCACCTGTTTGAGCGCCTTGGCTTGGTGAACCTGCAGGATAGCCATGGCGTGCAGGGCGGAGGCTGCCTGGCCCGCAGCGCTATAAGCTTTGGCCGCGAGTGCAGCTGTCAGCTTACGGGCCTTGGACGGGAGACGCGGACGGTTCCGCCAAGTGGCGGCGTTTCGTGGGATAGACCAGCAAAATCACCCAGGAACCGGATGGGATGTTCGCTGCGTGAGGAGTAAGAGGTCCATGGGGGCGTGCCCGGCGGAGAGGCTCTTACAGTAACCCTCAGATCTCCCAGAGCGCCAGCCGGCAATCCTCTGCTCGCAGAGAGACCAGCACGGGTGGCGGCAGAGGGTGCCAGTCCTTTCATAAAGGAAAGGCGAGATTGCAACGAAATCATGCTCATACGCCCACAACAGGCGCATGAGTCATCCACAAACGCATCTTCAGTGTGTTGGAAGCCCAGACACTGAAGACAACGATCGTGTCCGTCATCCGCGGACAGGGAACGATCGCAACCAGAAGGACACGGACGAAACGGCATCTTGAAAAAGACGCGATCGTCCGTGATTTGCTCTTTTAGAATTTGCTCTCTTAGTTGAAGTGCCCAGGGGAATCGCTGATGAGAGGGACTCCGCTGATCGCACCGTTACGCCAACCAGGAACAAAACAAAGATGAAAGGCTTTGTGGAGATCAGCACTCTTCTCATCCACTCGGCTCCGAAGCAAAAATCTAATCAGTATGCACCTGTCGTACTCAGTGGTCCCGGTGGGCACCAAAGTTAGCGAATTTGCGCTGGGGCGGTAGGAAGGTTGCAACATCTTGCATGGCATTTGTCTGTCATGCACTCGCTTGTCAACATCTGCATGCCACAAGGTTGTGACGGGGTTCAGCTTGTGGCGCTTTCCATAGGACCCCTATGTCGTCCCGACATAACTCGTAGTGACCGACAGATAGGGAACGTCTAGGTTACATACGTAACCCCCATTCCCTGATGGAGGGAACGGAGACGTTATGTCCCCATGCCACAATCTTGAACCATCGCTGGTTGCCAGGGACTCGTCTCGGCTCCTCAGCGTAAAACCTAATCAGTGGATGCACCTGTCACCTTTTTATACCCCTGTGCACGGGGAGTGGCTCAGGTATGCAAAATCCACTAGCCAATTTCATTGGCGTTTTCTCTTTAGTCAGAGATGATCGGGGCTTCCAAGTAAATCCCCTATGTCATCACGACATAACTCGTAGTGACCGACAGATAGGGAACTGGAATAAACCTGGCTTGCTTGGTAAAGGTGTTTTATGAAACAGGCCCCAGGGCGAGTTTAACCAAAAATGATAACCTGTTCCATAAGCTTGTATTGTTAGCTTTATTCGTTCAGCAAGCTCTCTGAAACTATATCACATAACCACATGCTTGCATCTGAAAAAATCATGAAAACATGCTGCGACATGATTTCTGACATGGTGTTTGTGATAGTATCTCTGATGTCTCTATAAATAAGTAAATAACTGGGCTGTTGTATATTTATGAATATGTTGAGCTTACTGAGTGTTTTTCTCCCACCCCAGTGGATTTGTTATTGGCTGTTGATGCATATTATGAAATTAACATCCACGATCATGTATTATGATAATGGTACAATGACTTCAATTTCTGACAGGCACTACATTTGAATGTACTACTTAATTAAAGGAAACTAATTAAAGGTCCTTTAAGTTGGACATTAATATGCCGAGGCTGAAAGTTTCAATTTGTTATATAATTAATCAAATTATTTTGGAGACTTTGGCAATTTAAACAAATTTTGGAGAAAGTAAAAAAGTGTTTATGTTGGCTAAAGATCATTTATCCTTTGAAAAGTATAAAGAACAATTTTTACACTCTGTATTCGTTTTTAAACATTGAAGTGTTTTGGTGAGTAAAGCCAGACTTTGGAGCAGCTGTCCATCCATAAGACTCAGAAGTAACGTTCAAAACAGCAGTTAAGAGCACGTTCAAGCCCTAATTATTATCCAAACCATTACACGAAAAACCTCCATTTATAACCCTGATGTTTCAGTTTTCAAACAGTAATTAAGGCCTTAATGAACAGAGCTCTGCTGCCCCCACCTCACATCCCTGAGCACATTTGCATGTTAATTATCATTAGCTTCATGGGGGAAAGGATCCATAACAGCTAAATTAGAAGTTCAATCATGTTTTTGGGTACCCAGAGTGTCACTGAAGCACAACAGGCCATAATATTCAATCTCTCTCATTCTAAAACCATCTTGTGCTCCTTTCCATTAGTTTGAGTTTTTCTGAAAAGGACAAACTTTGAATTAGCTTGAAAAGCTGTTTTCACACCGGACCACTCAAAAGTGTGTGATTTTACTGTGGAAACTTTTTAAAAGCTCCCCTTTAAAGGACATTTTAAAATGTAAACAAAAACGCAATAATCTTTACTACTTCCGTTACTACAACTACTACTTCCGCTAACTTACTACTAAAACTATTAACAAAATAATCAAACCCATGTGAAAATGGCTATTTAATAAAAGAGACTTTACTGAAGTGTGCATATTATGTCAAATCGCGAGTTGAGCGGTGAATTTGCTGTTAATGTTAATGACTGTGAACTGTTTTACCAAAAGAGGGCGACAAAGCATCACAATGGAAGAGCTCACCGCGCAAATACAGCAGAAGGAAATACCATTTACCAATCAGGGACACGTGCGATGCTAATATGATTATTACAATTTAGTAAAGTCTTTTCGAGTAAATCTTTAATGTTTCGTGTCAATTGAGGGTATTTGTTTGTTGTAGATCACAGTAGACGATTGATACAGTTCTGTGTAATACAGTTATATACCAACACTATTGTCTTTTTTTACTATTTAAATATGGTCATACATACGAATTATAACCCCCCAACTCAACTCAATCAATAAAATGAATCATATAATTGTACGTTAACGTGTGATCACTTTAGTCGTTCAATTTCTAATATAGTGGACATATGTGTTCATATTAAATCAAAGGATTAAAAAAAAAAATACATTTTGTCCCTCATGGGTTTAGGCTAAAAAAGATAAGAAGGTGACAATAATTCTATTGAAGAATAAAGAAAAATTTATTTAATGTCTCTGAATGTCATTTTTAATGTTAGACTTATGGATAAAAAATAAAAAAAAAGTTTTTCTTTTCTTTCAGATTTGTGGGTCATATTTCGAGCCTGTGTAAAGAAATGAACTGGGGCTTGGTTACAATGATAATAAGACTCTTATATTATAATATTATAGCACTGTTCATATATACCTTACCAATAAATGCAGCACCTTTTTCATGCAGCTTGTTCTCAGATTGTGACTTAAATAGGTAAGATAATTGATTAGGAAGTAAGTTTAGAAACTGCTCATCCACACCCGAGACCCTTACAATGACCCAACATACAACAAAGGTTTTGTAAATTGGATAGGTGTTGGACGTATGGATGTATTTGTGATTATTTTATATAATAAGCACACAGAGCTGCAGAGCTCACGTTCAGACTCCTGTAGCACAGGTGCTCATTCATGACGTCTGTAAATCACAAGACTGGTCTATGGATATTTCATACATCCAGTCATTTTGTGACTGATAAAATATAAGATACTCTGGGTTTGCACTGGTTAAAGTACAATCCACTGAGCTGCGGTTTCACCGATGTTGCAGTACCACTAATAAACCAGCAGATATAGAAATTAAACTGCATTTCTACAGCAGTTATTAACATCTGACCAATAGATTTCTGCTCATGTGAAAAAGAAGTGCACTTATTTGTATTGAAATGTACTTTAACTCCTAAAAGCTTTTAAAAGTGTTCCTGTGGCTCAGTGGTTAGAGCATTGCGTTAGCAGCGCAAAGGTTGTGGGTTTGATTCCCAGGGAACACACTGGCAAAAAAATGTATAACCTGAATGCAGTGTAAGTTGCTTTGGATAAAAGTGTCTGCTAAATGTATAAATTAAAATATAATTGAAATAAAAGGCCACTTAAGTTTACTTAAAGACAGTTTCTTAACACACTTAAGTGCACTTTTACACTTGGTATTAATATAAAATTAACAATTTTACCTTAAAGTATTTTTTACATATTTAAATGTGAATAATTTTGCCATGCTTTAAAGAAGTTAATACTTATTTTAAACACTTATTTTGATGTGCTAAAGTACAAAATAGGTCAAAAAGATTTGCATTTTACATTTAATATAAATTAATTACAAACAAAATTTCCACAAACATTTACTTAATGCTTAAATATATTATTTTAAAGTAAAATATTTCTATAATAATATACTTCCATTGTATGGCAAAAAATACTATGGAAGTCAAAGACTGCCAGCACCACTGAAACAAATTATACTATATTTTTAAGGTAAGTGGTTGGTTGCAAACTGTTTATTTTAGCTATATTTAATAATAATAATAAAAAAATTGATTGCAACAACTTACCTTAAAAAAATATAGTAAATTCAATGAATCATTTTTTTTCACTGAACTGTTTGGTTACCAAAATTCATTGGGACAACAGTGGTGGGTAAATGAGGACAGAATATTCATCTTTGGGTGAATAATATTGAATCTTAGTCTTAAAAAATGCATGTAGTGCTGTGCCATAAAGATAACAATAAATAAAATAAACATTGATCTACTAAAATCATTGTTGATATATCACAACTGAATGTTATGGAAAGATTCAGTGCTGTATGTTCATGCTGAATGTAAAACCCTAAGGGTGGTCTCGTCATCGCAGATTTATGAACCTATCTTCACACCTAACGGCCTAATTAAGTGGGACTGACATTAAATGGGTGTAATTTAGTCCAGGGCTGTGCCAAATCTATACGACCTTGCTGTGGATTATCAGTGTGTATGTTGATGAACTCCTGCTCCGTTCTGGATTCCACTGGACGGATGAATAGATGGAGGACAGGGACATTTGATTTGGAATAAGAGCATGTCTTCCTGGAGCGAGATGTGCGTACACAGCTGTGTAAATAACAGAGTGTATCCTGCATCACTTGTGAGCAATGAAAGCAGTGCTTCAGCATTCTGCTCAGAGACGATCCGATGCCAGCCCGAGTGAGCCCGAGCTAAATAACACACAGAGAAATGCCATCTAACACATTCCAATCACAATAATAATCATTAAGATAAAAAAAACATTCTGTTTGTACTTTTAAGCAATTTAAACAATATTTATAAGTATTGCAACCATAAATATTTTTCTGATTTTCATGGATGAAGCAATGGATGACACATCAATGTCATGTCAAAGTCAGATCATTCATAAATCATGCACAGCATAAATATACTGTTCAAAAGTTTTAGGGTTGGTAAGATTTTGTATGCTTTTTACTGAGCAATGATGCATTAAAGCCTACAGTTAAACAAAAAAATCTAATAATTACTCATCTTTTGAACATTCTAATCGTCAAAGGAAAAAAAAGCATTGCAGGTTCCACAAAAGTTTAGTTTCTTGAGCAGTAAATCAGAATATTATACTGATTTCTGAAGATCATGTGACACTGATAACTGGAGGAATGATGCTGAAAATACAGCTTTGATCACAGGAATACATTACAGTTTCCAGCATGTTAACATAAAATTGGTTATTTTAAATTGTAAAAAATATTAGTGTTTTTGTATTTTTAATCAAATGCAGCCTTGGTGCGCATACGAGACTTCTTTCAAACATGTAAAACATACTAACCCCAAATGTATGGTATGTATATCCACTGTATTACATCATTTTTCAAAAACATTTTCCTGTTATCATGTATTGCATTTTTTATCATGTATACATTATTACTTCCGTCAAATTATTTTCTTCCTTTGTAGCTATTTTCATATAGTTCAAAAGGAGCTAGAATATGATTCTATTTGATTTTTAATAATAAAGTTTTCTCAGTTTTAGAAAATCTCGTTCTACCTTCTTCCTCAGATATTCACCCCTTAGTAACAACCCTGAAAACTTACTCTGACTTGACTTTTTAAAGAGAATATATTGCAAAACAAGTGTAGGGAGTTGATTTATGCAAACATATAAAACAATAAGAGATATTGTAATTCACCCCAAAATTATAATTGTGTCTTCATTACCCGCCCTCATCTTGTTCCAAGCCTGTATCAATTTCTGGTAACACTTTAGAATAGGGAACACTTATTAATGAACTATAAACTACGACTTTGCCCTCAATACATTCAAAACTTGCTGCTTATTAATAGTTAGTAAGGTAGTTCTTTAGTTTAGGTATTGGGGAGGATTAGGGATGTAGAATAGAGGAATAAGGTCATGTAGAATAAGACATCAATATGTGCTTAATTATGGCTAATATTCTATTAATATGCATGCTAATAAGCAACCAGTTAAGAGACCCTAAAATACAGAGTATAATAAAATAACAATAAAGTGTTACCGAGTTTCTTTCTTCTGTTGAACACAAAAGAAGATATTCTGAAGAATGTTGGAAACCAAACATTTGTTGGTAACCACTGATCTCCACAATATGGAAGTCAATGGCTACCGGCAACATTTTTTCATTTTTGGGGGAACTTTCCTTTTGATTTGACCAAACTCTTATACCTTTAAAAAATATTTACTCGATTTCTAAATCAGCCATTAAAAGTCACAAAGTTGGACAGCAAATAACATAGTCCCCCCCCCCCATCCCTCCATCATCTAGCCTCCCGCCAGAACTGGTTGTGATTATATCTCTCTGTGGTGTCAAGACGCTTAGTTAGACTTAGTTTGGAGGGTTTTATCCAATGATATCAGTTCCCACAGAAATATTCCCCGTCACACAGTTTTTACTACGAGGGCGGGCCACGGGTGGATCGTTGCTGTCTGAGGTTTTATATTTCCATTAACCCGATGTGTGTGTAATAGCCCTCGTTTTCTTGTTTCGTTCAGTTTGATACGCTAGCCGTGTTCTTTAAGAGCTTGGCATGCTGAAATGTCCCTCTTTGATCGCACATCTTGGCTATCGTTTAAGCGCAGCCTACTGGTCATTGCGGTTTGATTTTACAGTGCAGACAGACTAATGTCTATTAAAACCGTTCCACTGAAGATAAGCATGCGGACAGATAGAAGCCACTGCAGCGCAGTGATTGGTCAATGACAGGACGCACTATTAAAGCCACGCATGCCAGCCGGAGCCGCTGATGATGAGCCGAGGGTGGGCACCGAGGGACAATGCTCTTTATACATGCTGCTGCATGCGCTCCAAGGCAGAAACACTGTTCGGTAATAAAACATTCAGAATCAAAAGCACATGCTCCGAGGTGTAGGACACGCTCCGAAGCTGTTGCTCGACTGGGGACCGCGGGCTCCCGGGTCATGCCACGTTGGTGTCGGACCCCGCACGTGTTCATGTGTATCAGGAAGCTCAAACGAAGAGCAGACTCGATCTGAGACGGGCTGCAGGGGTTATGAAGATTATGATTCTGTGGAACAGATCGCTTTCACTTGACTGTTTCGACAGCTTCACAATTTGCTGCGTTTTGTAAACTACTGTTAACACAAAACAGAGTCTTTTCTTTTTTCTCTCCTAATGCTGACTATTGCACAGTAAAAAGTGTAGTCTTATAAACCATGTGGAAAGGAAGTGCACTTGAGTATTAATAATAAACTTTAAAAATATATTTGTAAACCAAATGTAATGTTTTCAGACACATATAAGTGCATGTGAAAATTTTAATGCAAATAGATTATATTTTTAAATTATTTTAAACTCAATTAGATGGACTTAAGAGTGCTCTTTGCTCATTTATGTCAAACTAAACTATAGCTGCTTTAATTTGTAAGTCTGTAATGATAAAGTTGTAATTCAGTGCATTTCTATATACCGATATTATTGAATCACACACTTCAGATAAAATGATAATTAAGTACTTTACATGTACTTTATGTTTGTCAACATTATAAAACATGATTTAAAACGTTTTAAATTGACTACGAAGTACAATTTGTAAAAGTATATTTAAGTGTGTTAAGGAACGGTGATAAAAGATCACTCTTATTTCATTAATATAATTTTATAAGAAATACAATTATTAAATACAAATGTTTAAAAAAATATATTATTTTATAAACAGTGTAAAAATGTAGACAAAAAGTTTACTCAGAAATTGCTAATAAATAATTACATTAAATCAATTAATTAATTAATTAAATAAATCAACTTTATAAACAATTACAAAGTAAAAGTAAGTAACACATTGTATTAGATGTGCAATTTTAAAGTTTAAAAGCTCAAATCATGTTTTCTTGCAATAATCTTCGATATAATAATTCATTATTTTATTAAATAATAAATTATTTAAAGTGTACAGTAAAAAAATATAATTGCAATACAATTTAATACAATTACGTGGATTTTTTCATAAGGGAATTTAATGTGCTTTTATTTTATTTTAATTTCAATTTCAATTTTCTTTTATTAGAGTTTTCATTTATTTATTTATTTATTTATTTCTGTATAGCATGTTTAGTGCACTACATGCATATTTGCAAAAGTTTCAATTGGATATATTCACCTAATTTCTGTTTGCACAGATACAACATTCAGCCTTTGCAGCACTTGTTTGTTTATAGTATTTTTCATGCATTGGATACATATTTGCATAACATGCAAAGAAGCATTTGAACTGTTTGTTTTCTTAACGAGATGCAGGAAGGAAAAGAGGTGACCAAGTGCATCTGTGTCTCCTGCAGCTGTTGCTCCGCAGCCAATCCCTCTCCGATAGCCTCGTCGTTAAACCGCCTGGAAAAAAAGCCCAGAACTTAGAGAAGGGTTTCAGAATGAGTAGATTTTACTGCTTTTATTTAAAGATGCCTCTAAGTGCAGGCGTAATTTCCCCACTCATAAGTTTGCACGATGTAGAATAGCATGCTTTCTTAAAAGTGTCTGGCTTTCAAGACACACAATTAAAACGCTCTGCAGTGGGAGTCAGGGGCCCCTCGTTAAAAACAGAGCTAGCGCGCGCCTGTTAGCCATGCATGGAGATACAGTCACACAGGTAACAGAATTTCATGTCGCTCGCCCCGAGCCATGCCTGAACCCCTGACCTGTGGGCCGGCCAGCCGTGTTTGGGTTTCTAAGCAACCGCCACAAGTTTGTATTAAGTTACGAATAATCAGGTTTTCCTTTCCTGAAGCCACTTCTCTGACATGGCTGACGCTGGGCTTCACAGGAAGAGTTTACAGAGCCAGACACAAAACAGATTCAGTTGCAGTGTGGATAGCAAAGCTGTACGTAACGAATAGTATTATCTGTTTTCAGAGAATAGAATTTGCATAGCATTCCAGAGGAGAAGTAAAATTAGTTTGTGATTCTTCTCTTTTGATTTTCAGATGTAGAAGTTGAGGGACCAATTCTCACTATTAAGTAGTTGCTTATTAGCGTGCATAATTCTTGCATGTTTATTAGTACTTAAAAAGCACATATTGATGTCTAATTCTGCATGAGCATATTTTAGATCCCTAATCCTATCCCATACCTAAACTCAACAACTACTGACTATAAATAAACAGCAAATTAGCAGGAGGCAAAAGTTGAAGGTAACATTACTAGACGCCAAAGCTGTTAAAATGGTAGAGTACAGTATGAACAGTGAATTTTGAAGGAATTTATTTGGCAGGATGCTAAGTTACATGCAAACATTACAAGTCTGTGTATAACGTATATCAGCAATCTTTTACACGTACCATCTACGTATGTGAAATTTTAGCCAATTGAAATCATTAACAGAGGCTCAGCTTTATCCTTAAATGCAGGTTTATGAAGCTGAAGCCTCCACGTACACTGAGAGAAAAAAGAAGTAAACTAGAAACCTGAGAGAAAAAAAAATTAAACCAAAAATAGTAACAACTAAAATAACTGTTTTTATTCAAGTCCAAAATGATTACTGAACCAACCTACTGTACAGTACAATATTACGAACACAACAGTTTTTAATGGGTTAAATTGGGTGGGAATCTCTTTAAAGGCAGTAACTTCAGGTTACCACTTTTTACAGTGCAGAATAAATATATAATATATTTAAGAAATGACAAATCTAATTGGTTGAGCAGGAGCTGATCTTAAAAAGAGAATCATTAAAAAAGAAAAATGCTGATCAGAAGACTTTTTCAACAGAGATAACAATTATGCTATCACTATAGATTAAGGAACACTTTAGTAAGTAGATGCTGTAAATACAGTAAGCATTAATATTTGTGTAAGGCCCGGCTCGATCGACCCAATGACGGCAGTCGTTCAGCGGGTGAAGGCCTTTGCGTATTACAGTCTTTCCTTTTTCACGACACAACAAGATTAAATGGAACACTTTTTCTTATATATTTTATCTCGTTATTTCATCTGACTCCATAAATGAAAAGGTTTTAATGATATCTGTGCATCATTAAAATATGAAACGAATGATTGATTATTCTTTTCAGCTCTTTTTAATACTTTACCTGCTCAGATGTAGGGAAACTATATCGCTTAGAGGCCCTGTTTTTCACAGGTCTCACGGACACAATCTCGTCAGGCCTGGTCGTCAATCAGAGGTAAATTATGGTTATGTATCTAAGATTTGCCGTTAATTCACACGTACACAATCAGAGACATCGAATAACCCCCTTGGAGCCCCCTCAGAACTTTAGTTCAATCGTTTACTTCAGTAAGGTTTCTTGGCCACTATTAAATATGTTAGCAGATAAATGTACCACACTTGTAATAGCCTTGGATTGGTCAAGCACTTGTTTAAAGTAACATTAAATCAAAAGTCAGAGGTATAGGCGTACCCGAGTTTAGTCTGACCAGACGGCATTCGCCGTCCCTAAACGGAATTATTACCCGCCTCTGCACCCAAGTAGACTTGAAATGACGCCGGGTATTAGCCGTCGCTAAAACTGACGCAGGCTTGCGGAAATATACGAATCCACTAATCTATTAGGGAGAAAGCAATCTTAGAGGCAGTCAGAATAAAATCAAACGTTACAATTTATTGACCAGGTCATCGAAACAATAATTCAAAACTCCAATGTTACAAGAATAGAATCATCAGTTAACCATAACATAACAATACTACTTGGCAATGAATCAAAACTCCAATGTTACAAGAATAGAATCATCAGTTAAATTACTACCTGGCAATGAAAATTACACACAGCTATTGTGTGGGCAGTCAACCTACAGACGCCTAGAACTTTGTGTCCCGTTTCCTTATAAACCCAGATAATTCAATAAGCCCACCAAATGGTGGTCTTGTTATTATAATTAGACTTTAGAATTTGCAACCAAATGGCTTCTTGGTATCCTGTGGCAGAGAATACTTATTTACATACAGGAGGTGGTTTGAATAGAAGATCAGGGGGAGGACCCACCTTTAAGTTATACCTCATATTTTAGAACTTCTTTTAGCTTTTCATTATGATTGGGAGAATGAGACCATTTTACCAGGCACACTGAGACATTTCAAATGATATCAAACATGTACAGTTACTTTTTTGTGCATACATTACATTGCATGAGTTTTTCAGTGAGTTCTAGAAAGGGGAGGGCAAGGGAAGATGATGAGACCGTGAGTACAGGGTGTGATGCTGCTGTTCCATATGCAAGCGATAGTTTTTGTGGATTCTCAGGAGGGCCTTTTGTCCTCTCTCGGGGGCATACTGGCACCAGGCTTACAGTTTCCTCCCTTTGGCACTGTTTTGGGCCACTCACAGGGTTTCCTGCAGTGTCACTTCAGTCGTTGTAAGGTGGGCAGTTTTAAGGGGCTGAGGGTTAGGATAGTGTTGGTGGATGCTTTTACTGATCTGATGAGGTGTCGGAAATAGCAACATTGGAATAGCGTGGAGGAGAAGATGAGTGCGCTTCCAACTGCGCAACCTCGAAGTACCCAGTCCCACCAGGTATATGCAGTCTGTGCCGATCGGGTAGATGAGCTAGACAGAATCTGTGCAGTCTTTCGCGCCAAGTTTGTCTCCACTTGCGCTTGAGAAAGGTGGTACTCTGTTTGGAGGATGACGTTCTGTACCAGGTCCATCGTGTCGACCAAGGCTTGTGTTCTGTGTTCATAAAAGGTGTCGTCCCACCATGGGGAGACCTCTGCGTCCTTTGGCATCCTTCCGAGGATGTCGATCTGGCCCATAGAAAAGTCCTCTGTCACTTCCAAGCAAAATGACTGATCAGCAGGACAGGTCAGTCCTCCATATGTGAATGAATTCATCTCACTGATGACACACCACTGTGTATGAGACACCTGAATAGCATTTGAATGGCCATGCAAAGATTCAACATTTATGAGTTTGCTATCATTGGGAGAGAAAGGTTGTAATGTGTTACATGTACAGACAACATAATTGTGAGTTTCATGACAACAAGTGCGACTGGTAAATAAGGTCTCAGTACCCTTCAACGTCATATATCCAGTGAGGTGATCCCATTTAATTACCTGATCTTTAACTATCATGCCAATGGATCGAATATTAGTGGAATTTGGATAAACTTGATCTGGGTGGATTAAAGGAAAAGTGACAAAAAATCCAATGCAACCAATACATTCGTTTCCAGTATACATCATAATTGTGGATAATAATTCTGAATACTTTACATTTTTCATTTTCTCGAAGAGAACCATCTATGTAAATCTAAAACCTCAATTAAATCGTTCAAAACATGTCTCGGGTCTTGTGAAGATGAAGATCTAAAATTTCCTGTCTTGTTGCAGTGAATAAATCTTGTGCATATGATCTGCAGGCTAAGTCACGTCGATGGTACGGGTCTGATTGAACAATGTGTGGCTGATCGTTAGAAGCGCCTGCGCCGGAACGAACCGCTTTGATAATATTATCATTGCTATTGGTGATGTGTTGGAAACCAGTGGCCATCTGATCTGTCAACCATGTGGAGAATTGAGATTGTTTGGTTATTTTATAAGTGTTGGCTGCTGAATTAATTGATCCGAACAGGCCGGCTATACTGCTGAGCAGGTCTCGTTTTGAGCGAGCAGGTGGAGTTTGGACGGCAAGTCTGTCTTTGTAATCAGAAATTAAATAATCGATTCGTGACTGTAGCCATGCATACGACTCATCATTAGTATTACAATGTTTTGTATAGGCAGAGAGTATATTGGAAATGTTATAAGTTACATGTGTCATTACCAAATTTACATCATGTAATAAAGTCTCATTGATGTTTCCTCTAATCAGTCCACCAGGAGGAATTGAGTGCAATTCTGGACACATTTTGGGTTTAGTGTATCCACAGGTGGTCAAATTAAAGCAGTACTTAATAGTCCATGAACAGTTGTGTGGATTGGTGAAATTGTCTATGCTATGCGAACATTCCCAGACACAATACATTCCTTCCTTTCGGTTGGTCCAGACAAAAGTTTTTGGTTTTGGCTCGTTAGGTGTGTACGACGTGAGATCGTACATTAGCTCGGTGAATCTCATATGTGTGTCATTATGTGTTTCTGTATATGTGCACCTATATGTTGCAGGTTCCAAATTTTTAACATAGTAGCACAATTTTGGGTCTATGCCATTGTTTTTGTTTTCGTGTAGTGTGTACATGTTACCTATTGTGTCACCTGGATCTATTTTAAGTTGATACCAGGCAGTGAGGTTTTGCATGAATTTTGGTGCTTGAGTGTGTCCTGAAATGTTTCTTGTAGGTGGGTGGGTGTTACCTGAACTACAACAAATTTGTGGTGTGCAATTTGGATCCGGTACTAATCCGGGAGGCCATCTAACTGTCTCTTTTGGTGCGACTGTGATTTTTGTGTGGATGGCCCTTGAGTATTTCCACACCCACCTCCCACATTTCAGGTTGTGTGTGAGTGAAATCCTTTGGCCCAGTCTGATGCACGTGGGCCCAGACACTTTCCTTTCATCTGGCCTCCATGGGATCGCTGCAGTCGACCTGGAAGGCAAGAGGAGAAGACAGTGACAGTTATTTATTTATTCTGAGTACTTTTGAATGATTTGCACTGAGACATGTGGTACCATCGCAGCTTCCCTTTCACAGTTGTGGCCACACAGCTGTTGCATATAGCTTTAACTTCATATGGGCCATGCCATCGGGGTGTGAATGCACCTTGCTTCACAAAAACGCATACCATTACCATGTCTCCTTCTGAGAATTTCACCTCAGAGGTTGGGTTGAATTGTGTATCATTCGTTAAGTCTGATTGCTGTTGTTTCAGAGCAGCGGATGCATGTAGCACTTCCAGCCTCTCTCGTAATTGCTTGAGCACAGACTGTTGAGTTGCAACCACGAGGGGCCCCAGGTCTGCTGGGGCAATTTCTGGGTCTATGGGCAGCTTCATGACTCTTCCAGTCATGAGTTCGAATGGACTGATACCTGTGGCTTTTGAAGGAGTTGCCCGCAGTATTGTTAGGACTGTGGGTAGGGCATCAATCCATTGGTTTTGTGTTGTGCTACCTGTTTCACTTTCTTTTATTGTGCGGTTGGCACGTTCCACCATGCCTGAGCTTTGCGGTCGATACGGCACGTGAAACCTTTGTTTGATGTTCAGTATCTGGCATATTTGTTTCATCACCTGACCTGTGAAGTGTGTCCCTGGTCAGATTCAATTTGGATTGGTGCTCCCCAGAGTGGGAAGATTTGGTTCGCTACTACTCGTGCCACTGTGTTTGCACTGTTATTGCGGGTGGGAATCGCTCGACCCATTTGGAAAATTTGTCAATTATCACAAGGCAATAACGATACCCCCTTTGGCACTAGGTAGTGGGCCTATGAACCAATTGGAGTAACTCCCAAGGTCCCTTGGGTGGCTCTGGTCTACACAGTTTTGTACGGCCAGGCTTGTTTTGGTTAATGGTGGCACATACGATGCATGTGTCACACCATCTTTGAATGTCTGATGCCATTTGTGGCCACCAGAAGTTCTTTTGGATCAGCTGTTGTGTTTTGGGAGCTGATACGTGTGCATAATCGTGGTACAACTTTATCACTGGTTTCTGGAGGGCTTCTGGAACAATGTATTTATCGTCTCTTAAAATCATGCCTTCAGTGACCTTGACTAGTTGGTCCTGCTGCAGGTGCGGTGTCAGCTCTCCATCAGAACTCCACAGTTCTTGTTGGTACTGTTTCAAGTCAATAGGAATAGTTTGAATCGCACTCACGGCAGGAACAACCAGTCTGTCAGGCTTCCATTCATCTCCCTTTGTGCTGCTAATTTGGCTAATTGATCTGCGATGTTGTTGTTTTTCGTTTTCATCTGGATTTTTGATGATGTGACGCACTTTAACGACGGAGAGTGAGGAATCGCGTGCTCTAATCTCCTGCCAAATCGAAGTTATGATGTTAAAATGTTTATCATGAAGTTTAATTGTTTCAACAAATGTCGCTTGTTTTTAAAATCTTTTCTCTTCTTTGACAATCTCGCATTACATGGTTAGTCTTTCTGCAATAATGGCATATCATTTTATTTGGAGATCTTTGGCTAAATTTATCTGTGCTGTTCCTTCTGTTAACCATTGTGCGGACGCAACGCTGCGGGTTTTAATCGCCATCTGTTTTCTATTCTTGAACCCCAGTCTACTATTGCTCTGAACGCGTGTTTTCGGCCGGTTGACGCCATTTGATAACGCCTTTTGAACGGGATGCCGGCATTGTTTTTAACAAGCTGCAGTAACGTCCATGGTTGCGGTCTGCATTTTCAAGGCCTGAGTGTTCTCTGTATGTTACCCATAACCGTTCAGCGACGTTTCAAATGACTCATTACCTGCTTGTTTGATTTCTAATATTTTGCTCCAATCTGCATGTGACGGTCCCCTCATGTCTAATAATGCCTGTTTTAGACGTCAGAAATCCCTTAAATCGGTTTTCGTCATTTACTCTGTTCATTATGTTGCCGGATTTCATTTCTGTGTTTAGTTTCGGTCTGAGCTCCTCAGGGATAGTGAGAACTATTTGCCATACGTCGCCTCTAATCTCTAGTTTGTAAACATTAGCCTGTAGCATCAATGCTTCCCAGTAGGGTTGAAATGGCCCTTTTCTCTGCATAATTCCTACGACTTGTTTGTGTCTGGAGCATTCTTCGCATGTTAACGGGCGGCTGATTGTTGTGATTTCATCATCCGCATTTGTCATGGTTTTTAACACTGCGATTTTGACTGTTTTTTTTGGCGAGTCGTTTGATTTTTTTCGGGTCTTTATCGGGCTTCGCAGGCTCGGATTTTCTGGCCACAGGCTCACAAGAGCTCGGTTACGAGTTTCCCTCTGTGGCCTAATGTTACACGGTAACGCAGTATCATCATCTTCGCTTTCAGTTTGAGTCTCTAACTCGGTTTCATCCAGTGCTGCTTGTTTAACTGCGGCAACTGGAAAACCTGTTTTATCGCAACAATCTTGACGCAGATATGTAATTACTATATGTAATTAGTTTCCTTGAACGTGATCAACTTTTGTGGCCATTTCTTCGCGTTGTCTAGCCCACCCCTGTTGCTCGTGCAAACACTTTCGACTTGTTTTCTTAACTTTTGTAATTCGTCCAGATCGCACTCTTTCGATTTCTTTGATATTTGTTATTGTTTTTTCGTTCTCGGTTATGGTCGCGAGGTCGCTATGCGAAGCAAATAAACAATTGCAGCGGGAATTTTCTTGTATTTTGATTTTGATTTTAGTTTCGCACCCTCGGCAGAATACCAGGATATTATTTCGTTGTTGTTCCACTTCAAATTGAATCCCTTGTCGCTTAACCGAACAAGGAGTTTTTGTAATTGCAGTCCTAAAACCTCCGTTATCTCCTCATCTCCTCTGCTGCTGTGCTTTCCTGAAAAGACATGTTGTTTCTCGTCTAATTCTTATCACCACCGGGTTTTTCGGTTCCGGTCTCAAAAGTGGGTATTCCGACCCGTACTACAAATGTGTCTATATAGTGTAAACAATATTTCCCTCAACTTCTAAAAGGTAAAGAAAATACACTTACCACAGCAGCTGGATATTGATGAGAAAGAGATCAAACCTCATGTCCCAAGGAGAGTTCAAGTTGAATGTCGCGGCTGGAATGACGCTTCGCCTGTGCGAGATCACGTTGGGGTCACCACTGTAAGGCCCGGCTCGACGACCCAATGACGGCAGTCGCTCAGCGGGTGAAGGCCTTTATGACATAGTCTTTCCTTTTTCACGACACAACAAGATTAAATGGAACACTTTTTCTTATATATTTTATCTCGTTATTTCATCTGACTCCATAAATGAAAAGGTTTTAATGATATCTGTGCATCATTAAAATATGAAACGAATGATTGATTATTCTTTTCAGCTCTTTTTAATACTTTACCCGCTCAGATGTAGGGAAACTATATCGCTTAGAGGCCCTGTTTTTCACAGGTCTCACGGACACAATCTCGTCAGGCCCGGTCGTCAATCAGAGGTAAATTATGGTTATGTATCTAAGATTTGCCGTTAATTCACACGTACACAATCAGAGACATCGAATAACCCCCTTGGAGCACCCTCAGAACTTTAATTCAATCGTTTACTTCAGTAAGGTTTCTTGGCCACTATTAAATATGTTAGCAGATCAATGTACCACACTTGTAATAGCCTTGGATTGGTCAAGCACTTGTTTAAAGTAACATTAAATCAAAAGTCAGAGGTATAGGCGTACCCGAGTTTAGTCTGACCAGACGGCATTCGCCGTCCCTAAACGGAATTATTACCCGCCTCTGCATTCAAGTAGACTTGAAATGACTCCGGGTATTAGCCGTCGCTAAAACTGACGCAGGCTTGCGGAAATATACGAATCCACTAATCTATTAGGGAGAAAGCAATCTTAGAGGCAGTCAGAATAAAATCAAACGTTACAATTTATTGACCAGGTCATCGAAACAATCATTCAAAACTCCAATGTTACAAGAATAGAATCATCAGTTAACCATAACATAACAATACTACTTGGCAATGAATCAAAACTCCAATGTTACAAGAATAGAATCATCAGTTAAATTACTACCTGGCAATGAAAATTACACACAGCTATTGGGTGGGCAGTCAACCTACAGACGCCTAGAACTTTGTGTCCCGTTTCCTTATAAACCCAGATAATTCAATAAGCCCACCAAATGGTGGTCTTGTTATTATAATTAGACTTTAGAATTTGCAACCAAATGGCTTCTTGGTATCCTGTGACAGAGAATACTTATTTACATACAGGAGGTCGTTTGAATAGAAGATCAGGGGGAGGGCCCACCTTTAAGTTATACCTCATATTTTAGAACTTCTTTTAGCTTTTCATTATGATTGGGAGAATGAGACCATTTTACCAGGCACACTGAGACATTTCAAATGATATCAAACATGTACAGTTACTTTTTTGTGCATACATTACATTGCATGGGTTTTTCAGTGAGTTCTAGAAAGGGGGCAAGGGAAGATGATGAGACCGTGAGTACAGGGTGTGATGCTGCTGTTCCATATGCAAGCGATAGTTTTGTGGATTCTCAGGAGGGCCTTTTGTCCTCTCGAGGGGGCAGACATACTGGCACCAGGCTTACATTTGCTTTATGAGTACTGATAAACAGCCAATATGCTAGTAAATCGAAAGTGTTTCCAGAGTGATTAAGAGTTAGAAGTTCCAGTAACAGTCATATTGCTCATATATGTCACCATTAAATGATACATACTGGAATCCATGCCCCTCCGTCAAGCTCCTGAAGTTTGCAGATGACACCACACTGATCGGCCTCATTGAGGACGGTGACGAAACTTCTTACAGTCAGGAGGTGATGGAGCTGGCTGTCTGGTGCAGTCTCAACAACCTGGAGCTTAACACGCTCAAAACCATGGAGATGATCGTGTACTTCAGGAGAAACCCCCCTACTCTCCCCCCACTCACCATCATGAACAGCATTGGGACTGCAGTGGAGTCATTCAGGTTCCTGGGCACCACCATCGCCCAGGACCGGAAGTGGGACAATCACATTGACTGAAAAAGGCCCAGCAGAGGTTGTACCTCCTTCGCCAGCTGAGGAAGGTTAACTTGACACAGGAGCTGCTGAAAAAGTTTTACTCTGCCATCATTGAATCTGTCCTTTGCACGTCAATAACTGTCTGGTTCAGCTCAGCTTCCAAATCTGACCTCAGAATACTGCTGAGCGAATCATTGGTACTACCCTCTCCAGTCTCCAAGAACTGTTCACATCCAGAGTGATCAAAAGAGCTCACATCCAGCACACTCCTTCTTTGAACTGTTACCGTCTGGTCGATGCTACAGAGCTCTGAGCACCAGAACGACCAGACACAGAAACAGATTCTTTCCTCAGGCAATCAATCCATCTCATGAACATTTGACATTAAATGTGGAACACACAACACTATTATACATTATTTATTCATAACACATACTTATTTTTCATTTCAAGTTTGCACATATCAGACCTGTACACACATAATTGTCTATATTATATATTGTGTTTTTGCTATTTTGTACTTTGCCTATTTGTATATTATTCTTTTATTATCTGTCCTGTCCTGTTGCTGTCATTCTGTTTCACTGTAGAGCTTCTGTCACTAGAACAAATTCCTCGTATGTGTAAACATACCTGGGCTGCGTTTCTCAAAAGCATCATAAGCCTAAATTGTTCGTAGCGGGTTTCAATTGGTCTACGATGTACTTAAGCTTACGATGCTTTTGGGAAATGCAGCCCTGGCCAATAAAGCTCATTCTCATTCACATTCTCATTCTCTTTCTCAGGTGAAGTCAATCCCTCAACGCATTACGACAAACCCAGTGTCACCTAATTTCCCCAGTATTTAGGTATGCAATGAATTTTTCTGATTGTAAAGTATTATGTTTTTAGCTTAGCGATATGCTAACACTGTGGTTCTCAGTTGTGGTACTGCCCCACCACATTTTATATCACACCTGATATTTAACAAATCTGATTTGTCTCCGAGCTGAAATATTTGACTCAGATATGAAATACATTCAAAATATGCATTGCTGGGAAACTCTAAGACCACTATTAAGGACCACTGGATTATTGGAATCAATTAACTCTCTCTCCATTAGTGTTTTAAAAGTTGCCAGCCATCGCCAGCATTTTTTATCATTGTGATGAACACTTCAAGCCCCACAGAATATTTTGTTGTATGATATCTGAACATACATTATGTCAAAAGAAAAACTAGCTTTATGCCTTTTTAATCAGCACTATTTTTTTGTTGTTGTTGTTGAGCAAAAAGCTAAGAAAATAGTTTTTGTGTAAAAGACTACGCCTGGATCGGATTCCATCAACACCCCAAAAGCTTGCACAATCATAAACCTCTTCCTGGGTCGACATTTTATTCAGTAACATTTTGATTTCATCTATTATTATATATAGTTTTGATTTATATGCTGTTTAAGGTTTGATGTTGTTGTTATTTTACATACGAATCTGCTTATATCCTGCATACATACTATCACTTGTTTCTGCTTCTTCTTTGCCCGTGTACTAAGATGGAGATTCGGTACTCGTTCAGAAGATGTGTAATAGCCTTCTCTGCCACGCAACAGTGAAAACAGAAAGCCGGAAAATTCTGTCAATGGTGGAGAAGTTGAGCCTATCTAGAGTGACATTCCAAACTGGTCATCTATGAGCTTCCAATGGGACGCTGTTCAGTTGTTGTAGTTTTTGTTTTGTTTAGTTTTTTTAAACTTGAAGATAAAAAGTACCTACACAGATGTATTTGATTATGGGCCATGAACTGTACTCAGTACTTCCATACTGAGTAGAAGTTAATTTTTTTTAATAAATACATAAACCATGTTGCTTTCTCTCTTCCAGAAGTGGACTATTGGAATTCCTGTAAAAATAAGAACAGAACTGTTTGTCTCGTCTTGACTGTTAGAAGAAACTCTAAGAGTCCCTTAAGCACTTCCCAGCTTTTTTTTTTTCAAGGATTACCTTACAGCTTGCCATTGACATACCTCTAAATGTCTGTCTGACCAAAACAAACATCACGCTCATCAGTAGATCCTCTCCTTCTATTCTTTACGCTGAAGCCTGCCCCCTCCTCCCTTTGCCTTGTCTCCTCTTCCATATTCTAGAATTGCCAATCCCACTCTAATTTATGGAATATTTTCAAGGTAACCATATACTCAGAGCATCGGCGATAACATCTCCAGGCCCTGTGACAGGCAGGAACTGTGCAGTGCATAGTTAATAACATAAACTCCCGCACAGTCCAGTCGAAGAGAGAGGGCTAGTGAGGAGAAAGAGAGAGGCAGTCAGAGAAATCGGTATACGGTGTAATTGGGACCATGTGAGCTTCTCCCAGCGGAGGATTAGCAAAGAAACGGAACTCTGCTAGGCCTCGAGATCGCTTTCAATTAGATGCGCCCAGGGCAAGTGAGACAGAGGCGCTTGGTGAAAGATTCGGCATGAGGAGAGCATGAAGCGTCCCTGGCTGGAGGAACCTTGGCTGGGGTGAGCGTGGGGTCACGTCCAAGTGTTGCTAATAGAAGATAATTTGCTACGTTCGTGCATCAGCCAAGTTTGGGTGTATTTTTGGGTATCCAGACTCATTGGGAATACATGTCTCTACCTACATTTTTGCAAAAAAAAACGTACCTATATGTATGAATCGGTGCAGTTTGCAGTTGAAATGAAAGTGGTAAGCTTGCTCTTGCTCACCCGATACGAAGTTGCACTAGAGAGGAGAAGCGCTCCAGTATGAATCTGTGAAACAACAGTTTGACAAAACAGCTCAAACTCCCGTAAATTAACATAGCATGGTTGCATCAGCAAATACAGTTTTATATCACTTTTGCATTCGTTAACACTTTCGGGTGGGTTTAGATTTAGGTTTGGTGTAGTGGGTTTGTTATTTTCCACACAACATTTTCCACATTTGAATTCTGAACAATAATAACAATATTACGCAATACGCCCCATAATAAAAGCGGCACAAGTACCAATGTGATAAAAACAGAGCCATGCATGGTCACATATTGAATGCACATTTTAGTGTCCACTCACTGGACATTTCACTTTGAAACTGCTGCGAAACTTGCAGTAAGGCTCGTAATATCGGTGTTGCAGAAACGTTGCCACAAACATGTATTTCCAACGAGCCTGGGTTGATTTTAGGGGATTTTACTTGCAACTGATAAGCATGCAGCATAAATAGGCTGGATGAGGGATGATGCCTGCTGGAATAGGGCTCTTACTGGTAGAGGTAACTTCAAATGTTAGGGCTTAGTTGTAATAGAAGATGGCACTAGCATGATTTCAAACTTTCCATGCCAATCTTATCAGTCAAAGCAGGCTTTCAAAAACTAAAATGGATTCAACATGTGTTGGACTTTCAGAACCAATCATCCAATGTCTGAAGCAATACTCCTGCCAAGATGCCTCGAGTCATTACTTGAAACCCAATGAAAAGAAAGGTGGCTTACATGTTTATGTAACATTTGCGAGTAGTCTGTAAGAAATGCATTTCATCACACATGAGGAATAAAGTGGCATGTCAGAGACTACATGCTAATGTTATTGCTAGGCCTTAATCAGAGCTGTGTCATTGACATTGAGTAGATATGCTTTCAGTCAATCGGTATGTACAGGAGGTTTCTGCTTATATCTGACTCTGTTTAGGCACAGATGGCTGAAAGTAGCTCTGTTCTGCTAATGGCTCAATTATTACACGCACAGCCTGGCATTGGCCCAAATGTTGGGCTTAGCGAGTCCCCATTGGCGAGCCAGTTATGACTTCTGCAAATGGAGAAACTAAAAACCCATTATGATGTTTCATTGGTAATTAAAAAAGTTAGGAGGTGCATTAAAAAGGTTCATTGTATGAACACTCCATTATAATGGTCTTACTTTTTAAAAAAGCTTTGAAGAACCAAAGAATATTTCTCTTCATAAAAGGATACATTACTTGGCAGTTTACAAACACAACAATATCAATACAGACAATGTTAAGTAAAGGCAAGAAACATACTCTATGCAAGTAGGCAAACACAGACAAGAATGATCGGTAACACACTGCACACACTGCACGCTGCTTTCTCCAATTTTACAGTTTGGTGATTTCAACCAGCTTTGTATTGTTATAATGTATAGTATATATTTAGTATGGTACAAGGTTCAAGGTTTCTTTATTCGTCACATAATAAGTTATACAGGGTATAATTAGAAGTGAAATGTAATCGAATCAGGTCCGCTCAGTGGACAGTGCAAAAAATAAGAATACAAATTATATAAAGTAACACAACACAAGGGCATATATATGGTAAAAAACGAGAAATAAGAGTAAAATGTGCAATGAAATAAAAAGTGCAAAACAATAAGATGTGCAAAAAACAATAAGATGTGCAAAAAACAACAAGATGTGCAAAAAACAATAAGATGTGCAAAGAAAGAAAAACAGTGTACTGGGACTTAATAAATAGTAATGTGAATAAGAGGGATGTGCAGACGGGTTGTTCAGGGTATTGTACATAGAGCAGCAATAATGAGAATGTGAGAATATTTACAGTTAACAATGGGTCTTGTAAGTGTTTATGAGACTGAGTTTGAGTTTAGGAGCCTGATGGCCTGAGGGAAGAAGCTCCTCCTCAGTCTTTCAGTCTTCGCCATCATGCTCCTGAAGTGCCTGCCAGATGGCAGTAAACAGAAAAGATGGTTACTGGGGTGAGTTGAATCTTTGAGGATTTTAGCAGCTCTGCTTTTACAGCGTTTGATGTAGATATCCTGCAGAGAGGGGAGAGCAGACCCTGAGATGCGCTCAGCTAAGCGCACGACTCTCTGTAGAGCTTTGCAGTCCTGATTTGTGGCGTTATTATACCACACTGAGATGCACTGAGTCACTTTCTATGGCCCCTGAATAGAAAGTTTTCAGGATAGCTGGTGAGACCCTGAATTTCCTCAGCTGTCGCAGATGGTACAGTCTTTGCCTGGCTTTCTTAACCTGTGTTTGAATGTGTGTAGTCCAAGTTAGGTCATCGGAGATGTTTACACCGAGGTACTTGAAGCTACTCACCCTCTCCACAGGGGTCCCACTGATCATAAGAGGGGTGTAGGGCCGCTGCTGTCTCTTCCTGAAGTCCACGATCAGCTCCTTAGTTTTGCTCACGTTCAGAGAGAGACAGTTGTCCTGGCACCATGATGTGAGTCTCTCCACCTCATCCAAGTATGCGGCCTCGTCATCGTTGTTAATGAGGCCCAGAACCACAGTATCATCCGCAAATTTGACAATAGAGGTGGAGCTGTGAGAGGACATGCAGTCGTGGGTGTATAGAGAGTAGAGCAGGGGGCTCAGGACACAGCCCTGTGGGGCTCCTATGTTCAGGGTGATGGAGTTGGAGGTGAACTGGCCGACTTTCACCACTTGTGGTCTGGCGGTGAGGAAATCTTGAATCCAGTCACAGAGTGAAGTGTTTAGGCCGAGGTCTGTGAGTTTATCAGCTAGCTTGGTGGGGACTATAGTGTTGAAAGCAGAGCTATAGTCTATGAATAGCAGCCTGACATAGTTGCCATTCTTGCTGTCGATGTGAGTGAGGGAGGAGTGCAGGACCTGAGAGATGGCATCATCAGTAGACCTATTTGGCCGATAGGCAAACTGAAGAGGGTCCAAAGTGGCAGGGATGGAGGAGCAAATGTGTTTCTTTAAAAGTCTCTCAAAAACCTTCATGACTGTCGATGTGAGGGCAACTGGACGATAGTCATTCAGGCAAGAGGGTTTACTGTTCTTAGGCACAGGGATTATGACAGATTTTTTAAAGGAGGTGGGGACAACAGAGGTAGCAAGGGACTCATTAAATATGGAAGTAAACAAACCAGCAAGCTGATCAGCACAGGACCTCAGAACGCGGCCAGTAATCCCATCAGGTCCTGCTGCTTTCCTTACGTTCACTCTCTTTAGTTCCCTCCGAACGTCATCCTCTGAAAGGGTGATAACATAATCATTGCTGCTCTGTCTGCTGCTTCCTGACGAGCTGTTCGGCAGATTTGCGCCGCCATTACAGTCAAAGCGGCCGTAGAAGGTGTTTAGCTCCTCGGCCAGCAGTGGATCTGCTCTCACCTCTGCGGAGGAGTTATTTCCAGAGGAACAGATGGTCTTCAGTCCCTGTCACATGCGTCGAGAGTCATTGAGCTGGAAATGTGACTCAATTTTCTCACTGTACCGGCGCTTGGCGGCTCTTATTGCACGCCGGAGAGCATAGCACGATGCTTTGTACTCGCTCATGTTTCCTGACAATAGACCGGCATTGTATGCGGCATTGCGATGGTTAACCGCATCACGGATTGATCTGTCCACCCACGGTTTCTGATTAGTAAATGTCCTTATTGTTACCGTTTCAGTGGCTTGCTCGGTTAGCGTGTTTACGAAGCTTAATGCTACATCCATGAATTCGCTGACGTCAGATGAACTCGCCCGGAACATGTCCCAGTCGACGTCATCAAGAGACGCCTGTAGCATAGCTTCAGAGTGGGAGGACCAGCGCGTCACTTCCCTCTCCACCGGCGGTTCGCGAGCGATCCTTTGTTTGTATTCCGGTGTGAGGAAGATGGCGACATGATCTGATTTGCCAAAAGCCGGCAGTGAGTGGGCTTTGTAGGCGTTATTGAGCGGAGTGTAGCAATGATCCAGTGTATTCAGTCCTCTGGTTGGACAGGATATATGCTGATGAAAGTTCGGCAAGACTTTCCTGAGGTTGGCTTTGTTAAAGTCCCCGGCGATGATGAAGGCAGCGGCAGGATGCTTGTTGTTATATCTGCTGAGCTCGTCGTGGAGATTGGACAAAGCCACGCTAGTATCTGCTTGTGGTGAAATGTAGACGGCAGTAATGATGATCGATGTAAACTCCCGTGGCAGATAGAATGGGCGGCAGATAATGGAGAGATGCTCCAGATGAGGCGAACAGGAACGCGACAGAATGGAGATATTCCTGGAGTCACACCATTTCTTGTTAATAAAGAAACACACTCCACCACCTTTGTTTTTTCCGGCCTCGGCTGATCTGTCCATCCGTAAAACAGAAAAGTTATCAGACGGCGTTACAGCGGTGTCCGGGACCGTCGGCTTGAGCCACGTTTCGGTCAAACAAAAGATGTTGCAGTCCCTAATGTCCCGTTGGAAACTAATCCTGGCTCTAAGATCGTCTATCTTATTCTCCAAGGATTGGACATTAGCGAGCAGAATACTTGGTAGAGGAGGGCTGTGAGCCCTTTTCCTCAGTCTGTTGCGTATTCCAGCACGTCTCCCGCGGTGTTTCCTTCGCCTCCTGCGGTTGTTCAGGTGGTCGTTGTTCAACACGTTGTTCCGGAGTATCTCCAATGGCCACGCTGGATCCGCGGATAAAAGTGTTCTGAATCAGGTTAGTGTAGCGTTGTCCAATGTCCAAAAGTGTTCTTCTGTCGTACATAATCATTGCAGACGATACACGTATCAAAAAGAGAAGTAAAAAAAATTAAAAATAGGTAAAACAAACACATAAAAGCACAATTCTGAGCGGAGCTAATTCACAGGCGACTGAACTCAGCAGCGCCACCGGAAGAGACCGGAACAACTGTAGTATCTTTCTTTATTATTTATGTTTGATTTATGAATACAGCCCAGATATTCTACATTCACCATGTTATTATTAGATTTACTACGTTACTTAAATATAACCTTAAAAATTAAAATTGAATCTGAATTTGAATGTAATCCATTCAGACACTTAATTGCATTTTATTTACAATTCATTGACAATGCATTTTAGCTTAAATCTATATTTAATGCAATTCATTGAATTGTAGAGAGTTTTTTGGTACACTTAATTGCAAACACAATTATATGTAATTTTATAATTGTTGCTAAAATATGGTAAAGTGCACTGCTGAATGTACTGACAAACAGCTATGGTAACTAAGATATGCATTAATGCATTTTCCAATGAAACATATGCCATGCATTTCAATTTTTTTGTAATTACACACTCATAATGATGAAGTTTAAATTTAATGTTTAAAATACAACAATACATGCACTTGCATAACTTGAACAGTCATAACATCAGATTTTTGTTAGTTTTGATAGAAGATTATTAAAGGGGTAATGAACTGCCTCTGTTAATTTTTTTGTACTGTTCTCCGAGGTCCACTTTTAATGTCTTTTAGTTTCTATCTTTCTGAAAATCCCGCGTCGAGTTGTGCCTTGTTTGTAAATGAATTGTCGGTAAAATGAAGTGAACAAAGGACTGAGTTCTTATTGACGTGGTCTGGATCTTCATAAAAAATAAAGTACATCCACTCTTTCTTAACATTAGGATCAGAAGAAAGGCAATGCAAAGATTGCAACTTAGTGCACATCATCTTTGGAGCCATCTTTATCGTTTGGTTTCTGCGTAGACCTGTGCATTCGACTCTCTCGTAAACACTAAATGTGCAAATCGGTGGGCCGGGCTAAACAGGCAGCGATGTAGAAGCAGGCGTTGATCTTCCTCTGCGGAGGCGGTGTTTAGCCACCCAATTACTGTATAGACCCTTCAATGTTTGTAAACATCGGAAGCCTAGGTTGGGTGTGGCAGTTTGGGGTCAGAAAAATGGCGGCTAATAGACCGCATATTGTGTCAAGGAGAAACAGACAAGCCTTATAGATAGATAAGATACTTTTTTATTATTATTTGTACCTTTCCATTTTTGTCTTAGGTGTCTGGCTTTGTTTTGTGTACACAAACAAGGAGGGCACAAATTCAGGACTACTGGAGTCAAGTTATGCCTCTCCTACAAAAAAGAATTGCACACATTGATTACAACACGATCTGCTGTTGTCATAGTGAAAGCGCTAATGTAAAGATAGTCTGCTATCTGCTAAGTCTGTAGCATGCCACAGGTCACAATTTATGCCAGATATCAAACTTCACCTAACTATTAAATCAGTCAACAGTTTACAGAAAACATTTGTTTACTTATCATGGCTTAACTCTCTTGTTGGCGCTAGCCTGCATGGCTAACTACTAGCAGCTGGCTACGCTCTGTAGCATGACACAGGTCCATGACATTTACAACACTATTAACTTGCATAGCTTAACGTACAGAAAACTGTTCATGCAATCCAGGCTTTCGAGTTTAAGCAAACAGAAAGGGATGATAAAGGATGACTTTAACGTTTCCTGATATGAAGTGAGCGCTACCAACACGAGCCTCTTTGATCGTAGTATTGTCCCAGTCTGCCTGTTTAATAGCTTGCAGTCACAGATGTCGTCTATTTTTGAAACGGATGAGATCCTGCAGGAATCCTGAAAACTTGACTCCAGAACTGGTGCGATTTTCACAGTCCACGACGCAACAAGTAGGCATTTTGTCTAGGGCTGTGATGGTGGCCATGACAACCGCGTCACCGGCGGTAGTGCACGGACGTCACACACGGGTGTATTTAACTTTCTCATTTAAGGCTACTTTCCTATTTAACTGTATTATTTATTTGATATTTATTTTAGTGTTTTGCAGGCTGAGTGTTCACTGACATAAGTGCTAAAATAAACACGTATGTTTGTTAATAGATGATTGAGCCTCATTTATTTATTTTTTATGCTTCAGAATTATATATATATATCACAACACCGCCCACCTGTAGTAGTTGGTCCATTACCACCGCGGTGGTAAAAATCTGCCACCGTCACAGCCCTAAGTTTTGTCTTGACGAGAAATTCTCTGGTTAACACAATGGGATGGAATGAACGTTCTGACCCCGACATGCGCACTACGAACTTCTGTGACGTATACCGTGAAGGGGTCTATATCATTTAATATTATATAATATAAACACCCCGCCCATATAATATAAGCTGTATTTAGATTAACGAGAAAGTTTTGAGTTCTGAAACTTACTGGATGTTTTAATAGTACAGTGACCTATTATATGTCTTATATGTCTCAGTTCATGACCCCTTCAAAGCATAACGTATAAATATTTTAAGGTAAAACTTTTGATTTAAAAGTGCATTTTTTAAAAGTGTACCTAACATATTTTCTTATGTATATATTTAATTAATATTATCAGGAAGGGCAACTTTTTGAAAAGATTAAAAGTCCACTACAAGTGTATATTCAATACAATTAAGCACACTTCGTTTTAACATGGTGTCAGTTGTGTCATTTTCCACTGTTCATAGGATGTGCTCTTCAAAGTCTTAAAAGTAGTAGGTCAACTTGTTATTTGTTCACCCGAATTTCACGAATACTGCAAATTTGGACATTTACCCATTTCACATAATGTTTTCATGTACTATATAGGGAAGTATGCATATTCAGATTCTGGGCTTAAACTGCCTACATGTTTATAGCAAGCTGACAATTGATAAATTCAAAGGTAACTATAACCCATGAAGTCAGTGACAGAAATTAAAGAGTGTATAGTATGTTCAATGGAACAGTTAATTTGCAACATGTTGGTCAAGCATTAGTGAATGCATCACTCCCAAATGTCTTCACTGCTACACATAAGACATGTGGAACCCTGATGTGACAGTTGTATACGAAGTGCCACAAAAGTTTATGTCATGCAACTTCCACCCTCTCTCAAGAGTTTTATTCTCTTCTTTTTTTTAACTTGGACCAGCAATGCTGTTTATTTTCAGAAAATCAATAAAAAAATCCAGGGACCTCCTGTTCGCTATATCCTTTCTGCATCATTTAGTTTAAACTGAGTGCTTTATATGGAGATATGTGCGCCATAACCCACTGTGTTTGTTTAGCGTATTGAAATCTGAGTAGAGACGTGACATGCAGCATATTTTTTTCATAACCCTTAAATCAACACATGTACTTGGATGAAATCTAAATACCGCTGAGATTTATTTAAGATAAATTTGTCAGGAAACAGCCTTTGCTCTGGATAAATATGCTCAAATGTATCTTTCTGTAAATGCACACTGTATTTTTTTACGACGAAATGGGAGAAATTAAAGCTTTAAGGTTCTGAGGTTAGAAGTCATTGCCTTCACCGGTGAGGTAATTATGTCTGTGTGTTTAGAGTATGTCGACTGCCCACTTTCTCTTTCTATATCCATCTCTCTCTCCCTCCCCCAGTCCTCATGCTAGATGTCTCCCTGTGGGAAGAGGTGCCTGAGATGTTGGCTGGCCCATACATCTCTGTCAAAATCTCTATGAATAAATTAACCTTTTAAAGATTAGTGCACCCTAATACCACAGGGTTTTTACACAGAACAAACACTGAAAATGTTTTGGGTCCCGCCTCACCAAGTTGGCGTTGGCGTTAGCGACGCTTTTAAAACTTGAAAGGCACAGACATCATATATAGTTTAATTATCTTCTGCGCGGTTGAGTATCTTATTGTTATTATAACGGAGAACTCTTTAGCAGAGTTTACTGGATAATGAACTTGTAATTCAGTCATTAGTTTGCAAGTGTCGCTATTGTTGGCTTAGACTCGAGCGATGGATTTGAATCCAGAGCGTCTGATATGTTTATATACAGCACGTGATTCCTCAAATCTGGTGAAAACTGACGTTGAGCAGCTGTTCTTGTTCGAAATCAGCTATTATGTTCCCGTTTGACATCGCGTCGCTGTGTTTGTCTAGATTACACTTTAGCAGATAACAAAATTTTGGTTTGTTCCAAAGAGAGAGTGAGGGAAAAAGAGGGAAATAGATTTTATAGCCAATTTAAACCTTTCAGTTGTACCAGTTTAAAAATGTTTCCTACAATACGGTTCACCACAGCGCTGGGACATTACCCAGTTTTAAGAATGGAAGTAATATTTGTGGTTCCTTCGCTGAACTGCTCAGAGACCCAGAGCTGGCAGTATTTGGGATTTAACAGCGCTCATCCCCTGACTGGGGTTATTTAGGCCAGGAACCACACCTGGAAGAGCTCCAAACAGCCTCCGGCTCCAAGAAGGAATCTCGCTCTCGCTGTGGTCGGGATTATAGGGCTTGCTGCCTTACGGGAATTCTTCATCCACCATCTTGAATGCGTTTATACCGACACTTGATTGTACTGGCAGTAGTTAGAATATGAGCGGCGTCAGAAACATTAATAGTAAGATACATTGTTTTATCAATTAAGGGAAATTTCTGTAATTTGGTGTGGGATGTATCTGTTTTGCCCTGCGGCTACAACAGCGGTCTGTTGTCGAGGACCGTTCAGCTGGGTTTGAAACAAATCAAGGTAATTATGAGAGACAGGTTTTAGGTTGAAAAATAAACTCTTCATGTATACTGAGGGAATATGACATGTATTGGCTGTGTCACTGGTTTTGGATTACACTCTCAGGACAGGCAGGAGGCGTCTCCTATACTTCCTGACTTCTCGCTTGTGCCAGCTAATGTACTGGAGCTTTCTGGACCCCCTCCTTCGTGAACTTGGGGTTTGGGACCAGGCCGGAGTGATGTGGGGGGTACAGGGCGGTTCGCGTCTCCGTCGGTCCCCAAACTCCTGAATCTCCCCTGCTCGACCTCATCGCTCAATCTTCGTTTAACCCTGACAGTTTAGGTAAGCACACTCAGGTTAATTTATGTTTGCCGAGACAAGCTTGGCAACAGAAGCCCCTAAAATAGACCACTGCCTTGTGCCATGCTGGAGTGGTTAATTTCATTCCTAGAGAGGAAGTAGTTTCTTCTTTTATTATGTACATTGCAACCCTCCATATCTAGGGAAAAGACTTAAAGAAGACATTTAAAGTTGTTTGCATTTTTATTTAAAAAAAAATCTGTCACCCTTCATTTTAAGGTCCGATTCTCACTATCAACTAAATATTAGCTATGACTTTCCCCTCAATAACTCCTAATTAGTGCTTGTTAATAGTTGGTAAGGTAATAGTAATAGTTGTTAAATTTAGGTATTGGGCAGGATTAAGGATGTGGAATATGGACATGCAGAATAAGACATTAATATGAGCTTTATAAGTACTAATAAACAGCCAATATGCTAGTAATATTCATGTTATTAAGCAACTATATAATAGTGACAATTGGCCCCTAAATCAAAGTGTTACCAAAAATGAAAGTGGAGCAGAATAGAAAATGTGATTTTTAAACATTAAAATGCTATGTTTATTTATTTTACTTTTTTCAGTCACATAAAATAATAATTGTTTTTAAATATTAAAATAATTATTACATTTATATTCAGTACAACATATCTACAATAGTGATTAAAAGTATTGTTTGCCTAGTTTATTTATATTAACACCACAGTTATATTATGACATAAATTATATAAAGATAATATAAAAATTATTATATATCATATAAAGTGCAGGCTAGAGTCAGGATGAGTGTCTCACACTGCGGTACTGAAGTCAGTCTGCTGTATAAAGGTTTCTCTTCACCCCTCACAGTAGGGGGCTCCATAAGCCGTCATATGTGCTCTCTGAGCTTCTCTCTCACTCTCACTCCCCCCCACCCCCTACACACACACCATACACACGCACGCACACACACACACACACACCAGCACACCATACGCACACACGCACACACACACACACACACACACACACACACACACACACACACACACACACACACACACACACACACACACACACTACTGTGGCCAAAACCAACATATGGAAATGCTTGATTTGATGTAGTGTCACTTTACATTGCAGAAATGAGTATAGTACTTTTTTTAGCCCCCTAACCGATGAAGTGAGAAATGTGATCCAGCCTAACTACAAGTGTTAAAATTTTTTACTTATTATTAAACCATTAACAGTCTAACGGAGAAGCATCACATCTATCTATCTGTCTGTCCGTCCGTCCGTCCGTCCGTCCGTCCGTCCGTCCGTCCGTCCGTCTAATATTATAATAATAATAATATAATATATAATAATATAATATTTGTCAGACCACTGAATTTTATTCTTTATCTCCAAGCCATATTTCTGCTCTGTGCTCCAATGTTCTCTCTCTCATAGTAATGCAGTCTTATTTTATTAGGGTTTCTCTTCACCACCCACGTTTAATAGAGCTGTTTCTTTCCTCACAGTGAGGGATCAGGGATGGAGAGCAGGCGGATTATGAGTCTTTGACAGACGATGAAAAAGCCAATGTGTGTTACAGCGCTGAGCCCTAAAGAGCTAGTGAGGGATGCTGGGAGTCTGTTTGGTCTGTTTCCAGGGTCAGAACCAGTCCACGACTCGGAGTAAGACCAAAGAAAAACCGAGTAACTCTACTGTTATGATGTTGCCATGCATTTTATGTGTTATGTGTCAGGATATTGTGTTCATTATTATACATGATGGTATTTGCTGATGTCTGTTGCTTAACACAGCTGTGTAAAAGCCTAAATTATGACTCTCTCTCTCTCTCTATGTGTGTGTATGTGCAGAGAGTGGTCATCAACACCAGAGCTTCTGTGTGGTGTTTGTGGAAAGAGAAGTAAACACAATAATCCAACTGCAACTCGAAAACCAGACCAACAAACCACAAACTTAACCTCAGACATAAGAGTTTATAAACCACAATTTAAAAAGTATTGTTTGTGTATTTCTTTTTTTTTCCATGTAGTGTTTTATTTATTCTTACTTTTTCTTTATTCTAGAAATATGGTTACATATTATTTTACAGTACGTGTACTGTGTACTTACCCAAGAAAAGCACTGGGTGGTACAAAGTAAGTACATGGGTTAAGTTAGGTTAGTAACTAGTTTAAATTTTTCTTACATTTTAGTTGTTTTATTTTTTGTTTTCCTAGTTAGCAATTTGAACTTATTTTGGTTAGCGGTTAGTAGTTATATAATTTCATCAAATTTCAATAGATGGCAGTGAAAATATATTCAGAATCAGTATTAACACAGTGGTAATGGCTGAAATTAAAGGACTAATTCACCCCAAAATGAAACTCATCCTGATTGCTTTAGAACACAAAAGGAGATATTTTGTAGAATATTCAAGCCACTCTTTTCAGTACAATGAAACTGAATAAAGCAGATGTCAAACTCGAAGAACGACCATAACAATTAAAATAATCTAATAGACAATGTTCTAAAATCTCTTTAGCCATATGACAGCATTGTTTGATAAAAATACCAACATTTTAACCATTATTCCAACACCCTCTCATGGCAATTAGTAACTATTTTACATTTTGTATAATTGGTGCCTTCATATTCCAACAATGTATGAATTCATGCAAAATTGTCTCCTTGTAAAATAATTACATTTTCTCATGAGATTGGGTTGCAAGATTCGCTGAAAATATTGTTTTGCAAATTTTGATTGACAGCTGTGCTCACCATTCCACTGAAATAAGCAGATCACCAATTAATATATTAATCTGTTCATATTAGTAGCAAAAAAAACACAACAACAACAAAAAAAAAAAAAAAACAATTACAATTGTGGTTTGACTACAGTAATATGGAACTAGGGAAAAGAAAATACGTTTTTAAATGCTACATGTGTTAGGACTCTAGGAAGTCCCAAACCCAGAGATTTAGAGACTTCCACAGTCACACCGTAGATCTGTTCAGAGTTTATTACACTGTAACTGCGACCATGAAAGTGAACACAACACAAATGCGTGCTTCTACAGCGAGAGACCAAATGGAACTGTCTGTAGCCTAACTATAAAACGGATTGCAAACCTTCTCCGCCTCTGAAGCAAGTGCTAGAGCTGTTCCAACACGTTTGCCATTTTGCCATTTCCTCCAAGGCTAAGGTTGGCCCTGGCTCTCCTAATCTCACACCGGTTGAGACTTCAAGCGCCTGTCACCTCGCTCGTAATGCTCGGCTGCCTACCGCTGATTGGCTGGAGGCAGATTTATTTCAGCCTGTCACAGCCAATCGCGTGACGGCGCGGCTCATGGTTCTGTTTAGTTACAGTGACAAACATGCTGATTAGAGGCGGGACATGATGGATGGATGCTGGCCGAGGAGTTTTTATCAGCTCATAATGGGCCTGATGTTGCACAGACACACATTCACATAAAGACTGGCCTCAGGGGTCACACTCACACACACACACACGCACGCATGCACGCACGCACGCACGCACGCACGCACGCACGCACGCACACACACACACACACACACACACACACACACACACACACACACACACACAGTGGGTGAGGAGCTAACAAAGCATCTCCTGCCAGACCACACTCCCTAATGAAACGGCCCTGCTTTAAGTCATATACAGATACTTCATCATCATCATCATCGTCATCTTTGTCATTACAAGTTTCCAGGCTTAGCTGCGCCTCCCTTTTGACACACAGAGTGATTGAGACCCATTTTGGGCTCAAGAAAATAAAGCACACCGTAATGATGGGAACTCGCAGAACTCCTTGATTATGTCAAAACATAAGCAATATGCATTCGCTCTGAAGCACGGCATTGATGGTGGTTTCCATGTGTTGTATCCAGTGTGTTTGTGCCAATTTAAAGAGAATGCGGCCTGTAAAGTGTGACAACTTGGCATGAAGTCATGCCTGAGATTGAAGTCACTCCTGCTTCAATCCGCCAGGACTCCTGTGCTGAACTATCCAGAACGCCGGAGCAGTCAAGGTTGCCCAAGCGTCTGATAAAGTGCTTTCTCATTGTGGTGACCTTGTTCTGGGATACTGAACATCAAGTACATAGCTACTGTGAATAGATTCAGAAAATGACCATTTTCAGTCTTATTAGCCAATTTAAAAATGAGCAATCGTAAACAAATGTTGTTTGTCAGTTTAGTTAAGTTAGGTCAGTTATCAAACTTTAGCATAATCAGTCCCATGAATTATATTTCAGAGAGAGAAGCTCTATTGTTTTTAGGCGATCAGATCAAGTAAGTAAATCAAACTTGGAGAGAGTTATCTGTTAGTATTTCCATTCATCTCAATGGCACTTGCTCAGTTGGCCAGGACAGCCTGGAAAAATAGGATTTGAAATCTGCTATCTTTGCTAAAGGAAATCTGGAACGTTTTTAATTACATGAAAATAATGAATGCAATTAATTATTGTCATTATTTAATTATTTCAATTCATTATGAAATAATTAATTCATCAGTTTCTTTAATGTCCCAGATTAGTTGAAAAAAGAATCTTTGTTGTTTATTATTTCTACTTTTCAATGGCATTATGCATATCATTTATTACTTATTTTTTAAACTATATATAGAAGTTCTTGGTTACACTTTATGTTAAGGTGTCCTTGTTACAGTGTAATTATACATGCAAGTACTCAGAAAAATTAAATAACATACTTACTATATGGTTAGGTTTAGAATTAGCGTTACTTGTGTGTAATTAAGCAAAATTAATTGTTATTATTATAGTAAGAACATGTAACCTGTAACAAAGACACCTTCAAATAAAGTGCTACCAAATCCATCATTCAAATTATTACACTGATATCAACTTAAAACAATATACTAGACAAAGCGTGAAAACAAATTCAGTATTTATTTTCTGAAAGAGATTTTGTGTTTCATTAGTTATAGCAACTAAGAATGAGTAATAAATGTGATGCAGCATTTATTCATCTTTGTAAATATTATTTAATACAAATACATCTGTTGGTCATGTTGGCTCAGGTCAATGAAATAATATTAACAGATACAATTATTTTTATCATGTATCAGTAAATGTTCAAATTAACAATCCGTTTAGTGGCACTTTAGATTAGGGAGCAGAATATTCCCTCATAAACTCCTAATTTGCTTCTTATCGATAGTAAGTTAGTTGTAGTAGATATGTTTAAGTATTAGGGTAGGTTCAAGATATCTAGAATATGGTCATGCAGAATAAGGTATTAAAACATGCTTTATAAGTACTAATAAACAACAAATTTGCTAGTAATATGCATGCTAATAATCAACTAGTAAACTGTGAATAGTGTTCCCCAAAAAATAATTTGTCAGTGCTAGTTTAACTAGTATTAACAAAGGAAACCTTATTGTAAGTATTGCCAATATTTATTCCATATTTCACAAAGTATGTCTGTCTACATAATGTTCATCATACTGAACCTTGCTGCCCCTAGTGAAACCTGAATGTAAAAACTAGTGCATGTTTATACATTATTGAATATAGTCAGACACATTTAATATACTGGTGAGGATGTGAAAAATTCAAAGTGCTCATCTACCAATATATCTATCTCCATAGGAGTGGTTATTAATGGATAAACATTGTCTTTGCCACCAGATGGTGTAATTACAGCATTGACCAGCAGGGGATAATTAACCCATACAAACTTTGGATCAGACTAACGATTTTCACTGTGTTGGATATGAAACTGCAGACTTACACTGAAGGAGGGACCAGAGCATTACAGTGGGTTGGACTCCTTTGACCTGAAAACCTTTGCATATGCATAGCAACATGCTAAAAACTATTCAGAACACGTTAATTGCATGAGCATACAGCAACATACTGGCAACAACCCACAACATCACAGTGTCACTTTTGCATGGGAAAAAATGCTGGAGAAAATTTCACAGAGGTTTACATTTTTCAGAAGGCAAAAAGTGTGACCATATGAAATACATTTTTCCCTCTTCATTCGTTCAATATGGCATTTATGAGATAACATCAACCATTATGTGATAACATCGAACGTCAAATCAAAGAACCAGATGTAAAAGAGAAACCGCCGCTGAAAGTATTCCAGGAGCCAATCAGCTCGAAAGCTCGAGGCGCCCTCTCATTTGCATTCTTTGGGAAACAGATGCTAACCAGCATTAATTGGTCCAAACGGCAATGTTCATAAAGAGTCATTGGAGTTTAAATATCAGGGTTGAGAAGAGTCTGGGATGCCTCTCCTCTGAGGGGGGACTGTTGGGTTACGTCACAGGGAGTAGTGGCTCTAAATTGGATGCAGAGAGTGAGAAGTTTAGTGCTACCCTGAGGCAAGGAATATTTTTCCATTTATTTGGGAGAAGAATGAAAGAGTGGAGGGAGGGAAGAGAGGAGCGAGGTGCAGACAAAGGGGGCAGAACACCTTAACTTACCTTAACTTACAGGTTAAGTAATGAGTAATCAACAACAGCTCCCTTTTTGTACAACTACACTCAATCTTGCATGCAACTGAACTGAAGCGTGGTAGACCACAAAACAGGACATTATTGACACAATAACAGTAATTTATATATAATTCATTATTATATCATAATTTTTTAATTCTCCTTAATTCTTCTTTTTGCAGGTAAAGACATTTCTGTATGTAGTGTTTATTCATTTTATTTTTGACTTGAAAGTAAAAAGCAATCAAACAGTAGTCAGAATGCATTCCCTAAAACGAGTAGTCTAACAGACGTTAATATCCGTTAATATCTACAATTTTCATCATGTAATTTGTAATCAGCAAGCACAAACTCATAAACCAGCATTGGACGATTAGCTTTAAGCGATGGTTTATGGTTTAAAAAATTCCAAAGATTATTATTAATTTTTTTTCTCACATCTATTGTTTCTCTTCAGAAGAGACTGATTCATCAACTGGGGTTGTGTAGATTACAACCCCCTCTCCGGTCACAGTTAATTTTAGGGTTCAATTCTCATCATTACATTTCTAATAACACTGACTTTTCCATCAATACACTCCTAAGTACTGCTTATTAATAGTTAGTAATGTAGTTTAACTATGGGGTGATGTAGAATATGGTCATGCAGAATTTGTGCATTATAAGTGCTAATAAACAGCCAATAAGCTAATAAGCAACTTAAGAACGTAATAATTGTTCCCTAAACTAAATTGTTATTATCTTTCTATTTGTAAGCTCAACTCAAACTCACGTCCCCCACCTGAACAGCACGGCACAGTGTGCACGAACCACTAGGCCATCGCTGCTACACATACACACATTTGAAACGCTCTCTCATATCATTTCGCATTTAATTATCCAAACATTTCAAGCAGAAAATTGACATTGACTTTACAGTCCTTCAGTGTTGTGAGAGTGCAAGACAGTTAATGTGGAAATTGTGCAAGAATTCCTTCGCTGGTGTCTTATATCTTGACGTTATATACTGTAGCAGAAGCTCACCATATACTGGTCAGACAGTGGATCCTTTTTATATGAAGTGTCTTTAACTACTATGTTTACTAACATACAAATGAATAATTTGATGCAATGCACTTATTGTGTACATACAGTACATATTTAACCTTGCACTTACATGTTTACATTGCACATAAAAGCTAAACAAATAGATAATTACACCTGTAATTAATTACTGTGGTTATATCTAATTGCAGTATTGACCTTATTCCTATTCTTAGCCCTTAAACTTGACCATAGCACAACACCTGCCCCTAACGTTACCTGTATTTTACCTCAATAGCAGCAAGTGTTGTGCAATACAACAGGAACCTATAGTAAATTCCAGTAATATGCATGCTAGTTCATAGCGATAATTGGTTGGAGTGTTACCAGCATTTATTGTATTATTTTATTGTATTTTATTTCAGTTTACATAATTTAGTTAACTATTATAATAATGATAATGAACATTTTCTGAAATGCATCCTTTCAACAAATATTTGCTGCAAAAGAAACAAAAATGATGCTACTTCTGTTCCCTATTCATGGAGTGCCTCAGGTAGTACAGTTTAAATTAACCGCTTCAAATTAAAACTATTATTTAATATGATCAACCTATAGGTTAACACCACCGACAATAATTCTTAAGTGTCAGATCAGGTAGAAACAGCTCCTTAAAATAATTACTTTAATGTATACTGCATTTTGATGACATTTAAGCACATCCCCTAAAATGTGATTTGTGTAATGCAAAAAAATCTCATTCTCATTACATCCTGCATAATACTACTATACACAGGAGCGGATTTAGTGAATTGGGGGCCTCAGGCAAATATAAGAATGGGGCCCTATACATTTGCACACATTTTTTTTTTTGTCATGATGCTTGCTGCTGCACAATGGTGGCCCATAGTTGAATCCAAGGTTTCTACAGTTTTCATATACATGTTAGAATGAGATTCTTTAATTTACATTTATTCATTTAACCGACACTTTTATTATTTTATGTTGTAGACCACGAAATATCAATTGATTTACAGTTGAGATAAAAGTTTTAACAAAAACTAAATCAATTATAAAATGATAAACCTCACAATTGAAACTTTAAACCATTTTTTTGAAGAAAAGGGATCAGAAGTATAATTTATTATATTATTTAAGGGTTTATGAGGGTGGATTTTTGCATTGGTCTGAACAAAAACTGCAGACTGGATTATTGAAAATGCAGATTCATTCTCTGCCAGTAGGAGGTGCTTTTGGAACATCAGAAATATAGAGGTTCCCCTGGCAATGGCTGTAAATAAAGCAGCGCTCAGCTCATAAATTATACTTTATCAGGTAAAATGAAAATGCCATCCAAACTTTTCTGAAGACAATCGGACAATTAGCGAGAATGAAAATAATGTGAAAAAACATAGCCTATATTGACGTGGAAAGTCCACTGATGAGTTACCAGCGTAAGCTTACATTTAATTTGAGTCATTTTAACTTTGGGCTGTCAATCGATTATTTAATCGCAATTAATTTCATTATTGTCATGAATTAAGAATAATCGCATCTTAATTGCACATTTTTATCTGTTCTAAATGTACTTTAAATTAATAATTTTTAAGTACTCTACTCAACATGGGCATGGAAAAATATGGATGATATTTGCAGTATATGTTTATTATTAGTAAAACCATATTTAACATAGAGCATGAAGACTAGACATGTTTCAAAGTTCATAGAGGTTTTTTCAAAGAACTTGTTCATGTCTATTAGACACATAAAAAAATGAACATAGAACATACCAGGTTCCCATCACTTCTCTTTCTTTGCACTGAGACATATACTGACACAAATCTATTTACATTTTTGCAGGACAGCAGCTCACTTCTTCTGAACATGCAAAAAAAAAAATTATATATTATTACATAAAAACATTTATTATTTATTATAAAATTTGTTTGCCTCCCTGTGACAGATATTGTATTTTGATGTAGCTGAATTCTCAATAAAACTGTTTTCATTGATATATTTTTCTGTTTCTGCTGCCAGATAACGGAATGAATATAAAAATAGTGACTGAAAGGCGACCCATTAAGACAACATAACCAGCTCTCCTTTCCAAAATGTTAATCTGCACAAAAATCCTGATTTCTTTATACATTTTAATCGTGCCGTGGTCTAATAAAATTAAATAGGCTACACATAAAAATTTAAACGATAGCTGTGCTGTGATTTCGACTATACGTGCATGTAAAATTAGAGAAGCAACATATCTGTGTTTTAACTGAAAGCACATCTCCTTCCAGTCACTCACTGAACAGAGCAAATGCAGAGAGAGAGATCGAGAGTGAGAGCGAAAGCGAGAGAGAGAGAGAGAGAGAGAGAACGAGAGGTGTGTGCACACGCTGGGAAAGAGAGACCTCGCGCTCGAGCGCCAGTCAGCTTCAGATGCATTATATTTACATTTGCTACAAGCAGGATACAAAAAGAAGCACATTCAACTCAGACTCAATTATACTTTATATAAAAGTATAATATAAAGATGGCTGTCGTGGTAATAAACACTGTAAACAGCAACCGTTCGTGTGTCCGCGCTTAATGCGTATCTCAAATATGAAAAGTATTTTAGGGGGCCCTTGGCTTTTGGGGGCCCAAGGCAGTCGCCTACCTTTGCCTAATGGGTAATTTCGCCCCCACATGTGTAATGCACAGGCCATAACAGTGGATGAAACAACTCATGTAAGATTACATCCATAAAGTGCGGGCTATGATTTGCAAGTTGTGTGTTTGCATTTGTGGTTGTGTGTTTTGAATATATTTGTACTCAGACTGATTTGACTCTATAATTATACTTGGACTGAGATTGAGCGTTACAGTTTCCTATAGTCTCTACAGTGTTTGAGTGTGAAATCACTGTACTTGGACGCACATTTTCCCCATATCACACTTCTCACTTCAGACTTTCCCAATACACACACTAAAATCACGTTTGCTACTAATCACCTGATCATTGGCTATATTAACGCCTCCTGTCACCATCAGTCATAGCCACACAGGATCAGATCCCAGTGTTATGACCAGCCATACGCAACCACAACCACGATTTTCACAGCTGATCATTACTCACCAGCTCCGACTGCTGTCATTCTAGCAGATGGGCCCTATGTAAATGATTTGATGTTGGCCTGGTGCTCTTGAAGCACTGTGACTGTAATCTAGTGAAGGCGAGAGTGCTAAGCCACCATGAAATAGAGGTTGGAGTCTGGGCCCGGGTCCAGTTTGCCTTGTCACTCTGCCAAACCATCTGTATGGACCAGAGGGAAGCCCAGACATTTACAGAGCAGCCCATACTACTTGAATTTATTTTCAACTAATATTGTGAATGTTAAGTTGCAAATTGTGAACGCTTTTGATTGTGGGTTCAAGACCTCCTAGTATCTACAGATTTAGGGCAGTATTTTGCCTGAGTGCTTGGACACATTCCAAGTTGCTATTTCTTCAAGACAACGGAGTATATACAGTTTCTAGAAACATAAAATGTATTTGCTTAAACTGACATTTCATACATCTGATTGTTGAGGCATTGACATTTTATCCTTGGCTACTGTATTAGCTGCCTGACTCTTATACCGTATCTACAGTAGACTGCCATTCAAAAATTGGTAACATTTGTAATTTTAAAAAAATAAGTTTCTTATGCTCATCAAGGCTGCATTTATTTGATCAAAAACACAAAAGATAAAACAGTAGTATTTAAAAAAATTCTTGCGATTTAAAATAAGGTTTTATTAAGCTTTTCTGTTATTTATTCCTGTGATGTAAAGCTAAATTTTCAGCATACATTACAGTTTTGATCCTTCAGAAATATTCTAATGTGCTGATTTATTACCAATGTTGGAAATTTAGATTTTGCAGCTTTTTTTAATTAAATTCCATATGTGGTAAAATTAAATTCCCTTTTTTCACAATGGAAACACAAGGGTAAACCAGTATAATAGCAGGTTTATTGAAGACTGTGGCAGGAGAAGGCAAGACTCCAGCAAGAAGGAAAGTATCTTGGTATCGGTCAGAAGATGATGGCTTAGCTTGGTGGATTCACGTGCACCCATTTTCTTCCAGATGGGATGACAGGAGAAGAGGATCGTTGAAGTGTCAGAGAACGTGGAGTAGATCACTGGAGAACTTGTAGGTAGGTAAACAGATACTTGCGTTAGGTAAGCAACACAAAGCAACTGCGAGACCAGACATTGAGAGTGTGGAGTGAGTGTGACCTTATGGATTGCTTGATTGGCAATGACAGGTGAGGAAGATCCACTGATAGGTTTCAGGTGTGAGTGATTGACAAGGGACTGCAGGTGAGTGGCAAGGAGGATGCTGGGAAATGCAGTGCAGAGCAGGCTCAAATTGTGACTGTGACACCTACATGGATAGTTGCATATACTTCATTTTTTTTCTTCTGGTGATCAGAGAGATCTATTTCACAGTATTGCTACAATGTGAAAAAAATACTCCATCTTTAGTCTTATGCTGTACTTTTGTGAGAAAAAATCTTCCTCCTGTTTACTGTTTTTAGTTCTATTGGCTGTAGGTAATTTATCAGATTGAGGTACTGAGGTTCAAAGATAACACATTGTGTTTATTCACCAGTAAACACAGCCAAACAGTAAACACTGGGGTGACAGCCAAAATATTTTTGTGCATTTACTGGACTGAAGATTAGATATTCAAATCTGTGTAGACAAGCCCTCTGGACAATTCAGCTGTGAGTTTCATGTCGCTAAAAATCTGTTAAAAAAGGCTTCTTGACATGCAAAGTACTGGACACTAAAAACACATTTAAGTTCCTGCTGCATTTTATATACATACAGGTACATCGAAAAAAAAATCGAATATAGTGAAAAGTTAATTTATTTCAAAAAGTGAAACTTTCATATATTTTAGATTCATTACATGTAAAGTAAAACACTTTCAGAAGTTTTGTTTTTGTTTTTGTTTTAATTTTGATGATTAGAGCTTACAGCCAATGAAAGTCAGAAATCAGTATGTCAAAATATTAGAATATTTACATTTGAGTTTCAATAAATGACCATCCATACACTATACATTGTGGGTATCACTTGTTCTTTGAAACCACAATAATGGGGAACACTGCTGACTTGATAAAGAGGGTAAGTCACAGAGGGTCATTACTGAAATGGTTGGCTGTTCAATGAGTGCTGTATCAAAGCATATTAAATGCAAAGTTGACTGGAAGGAAGAAATTGGGTAGGAAAATGTGCACAAGCAACAGGGATGACCGCAAGCTTGAGAATACTGTCAAGCAAAGCTGATTCAAACACTTGGGAGAGCTTCACGGGGAGTGAACTGAAGCTGGAATCAGTGCATCAAGAGTCACCACGCTCAGACATCTTCAGGAAAAGGGCTACCAAGCCATGTCTGAAACAGAAACATCGTCAGAAGCATCTGACCTGGGCTAAGGAGAAAAATAACTGGACTGTTGCTCAGTGGTCCAAAGTGTTCTTTTCAGATGAATGCAAATTTTGCATTTAATTTGGAAATCAAGGTCCCAGAGTCTGGAGGAAGAGTGGAGAGGCACAGAATCCATGTAGCTTGAAGTCCAGTGTGAAGCTTTCACAGTCAGTGATGATTTGGGCTGCCATGTCATCTGCTGGTGTTGGTCCACTGTGTTTTCTGAAGTACACAGTCAAGGCAAGCCATCTACCAGGAAATTTTAGAGCACTTCATACTTCCTTCTGCTGACAAGCTTTATGGAGATGCTGATTTCATTTTCCAGCAGGACTTGGCACCTGCCCACACTTCCAAAGGTACCAAAAGCTGGTTCAATGACCATGGCGTTACTGTGCTTAATTGGCTAGCAAACTCGCCTGACCTGAACCCCATAGAGCAGTGGTTCTCAATTCCAGTCCTCGCCCCCCCCAGCTCTGCATATTTCGTATGTTACTCTTATCGCTTCAGATGTTTGTTCTATTCGAATGTAAGTGCCCTGCGATGTGGACATCACAGGATATTCCGCCATGATTCCAGTTCGAAGTGAACCTATTTATTTGAAGTGTGCAAGACATGAATTAAAATTGTATATACAAACCCGATTCCCAAATATTTGGGACACTGTACAAATTGTGAATAAAAACAGAATGCAATGATGTGGAAGTTTCAAATTTCAATATTTTATTCAGAATACAACATAGATGAAATATAAAATGTTTAAACTGAGAAAATGTATAATTTTAAGGGAAAAATAAGTTGATTTTCATGGCATCAACACATCTCAAAAAAGTTGGGACAAGGCCATGTTTACCACTGTGTGGCATCCCCTCTTCTATTTATAACAGCCTGCAAACGTCTGGGGACTGAGGAGACCAGTTGCTCAAGTTTAGGAATAGGAATGTTGTCCCATTCTTGTCTAATACAGGCTTCCAGTTGCTCAACTGTCTTAGGTCTTCTTTGTCGCATCTTCCTCTTTATGATGCGCCAAGTGTTTTCTATGGGTGAAAGATCTGGACTGCAGGCTGGCCATTTCAGTACCCGGATCCTTCTTCTACGCAGCCATGATGTTGTAATTGATGCAGTATGTGGTCTGGCATTGTCATGTTGGAAAATGCAAGGTCTTCCTTGAAAGAGACAACGTCTGGATGGGAGCATATATTGTTCTAGAACTTGGATATACCTTTCAGCATTGATGGTGCCTTTCCAGATGTGTAAGCTGCCCATGCCACACGCACCCATGCAACCCCATACCATCAGAGATGCAGGCTTCTGAACTGAGCGCTGATAACAACTTGGGTTGTCCTTGTCCTCTTTAGTCCGGATGACATGGCGTCCCAGTTTTCCAAAAAGAACTTCAAATTTTGATTCGTCTGACCACAGAACAGTTTTCCACTTTGCCACAGTCCATTTTAAATGAGCCTTGGCCCAGAGAAAATGCCTGCGCTTCTGGATCATGTTTAGATATGGCTTCTTTTTTGACCTATAGAGTTTTAGCCGCAACGGCGAATGGCACGATGGATTGTGTTCACCGACAATGTTTTCTGGAAGTATTCCTGAGCCCATGTTGTGATTTCCATTACAGTAGCATTCCTGTATGTGATGCAGTGCGGCCTAAGGGCCCGACGATCACGGGCATCCAGTATGGTTTTCCGCCTTGACCCTACGCACAGAGATTGTTCCAGATTCTCTGAATCTTTGGATGATATTATGCACTGTAGATGATGATAACTTCAAACTCTTTGCAATTGTTCTCTGAGAAACTCCTCTCTGATATTGCTCCACTATTTTTCGCCGCAGCATTGGGGGAATTGGTGATCCTCTTCCCATCTTGACTTCTGAGAGACACTGCCACTCTGAGAGGCTCTTTTTATACCCAATCATGTTGCCAATTGACCTAATAAGTTGCAAATTGGTCCTCCAGCTGTTCCTTATATGTACATTTAACTTTTCCGACCTCTTATTGCTACCTGTCCCAACTTTTTTGGAATGTGTAGCTCTCATGAAATCCAAAATGAGCCAATATTTGGCATGACATTTCAAAATGTCTCACTTTCAACATTTGATATGTTATCTATATTCTATTGTGAATAAAATATAAGTTTATGAGATTTGTAAATTATTGCATTCCTTTTTTATTCACAATTTGTACAGTGTCCCAACTTTTTTGGAATCGGGTTTGTATTTACAGAGGTATATGATGTCACACTCGTCCATGCGTGAAGACGTTGCGCAGCGCAAATCCATGAATGAATGTTCCAAAATAAAGTAAACTTCAGCTGATTTTCCCTGCGCAGGGAGTAGAGAGCAATGGACCCTGTGTAGGGAGCATGTCAATCGGAACACAGTTCATGCATGGAGCGCACTTCTAATAAGCTGATTAGGGGTGTATAATACACATATTAGGTGTAATGAACACCTGCTCAGGTGACACAGTGACACAGGCTGATTGTCTCCATGCCACGCTGTATTGATGCAGTAATTCATGCAAAAGGAGGCCCAACCAAGTATTGAGTGCATAGAAATGAACATACTTTTTTAAGAAGCCTGACATTTCTGTTTAAAATATAATTTTTTATTGATCTTATGTAATATTCTAATTTTCTGAGAAACTGAATTTTGGGTTTTCATTATCTGTAAGCCATAATCATCAAAATGTCAAGAAATAAAGACTTGAAATATTTCACTCAGTTCACAGTTATGAATCTATATAATGGGTGATGAGTGACAGAAAATATTGACCTTTTCATGATATAATAATAGTTTTTAAGGGATGTACCTGTATTTATAACTACTGTATATATAAAAGTATTCTGCAGTTTCTACTGCAACTAGTAGTTAACCTAAAAATGTAAAAGAAAAACATTTAAATGAGTTTGGAATGACTAGGGTGAGGCAATTTTAATATTTGGTTGAATTATCTCTTTAATTTTAAGAATCCAGTGTACCGCCGGCGGGATGCCTAGTGTTGACAGGGTAAAGTCGTCAGACACAAAAACTCAACAAAAAAAAAGTTGGACATGTCATATATCCATGGAAAGCTGAGATTATTTTAAGATACAATAAACACAGCATGTACAATCAGTGTCTTTATCAGACCACTTTTTGTTGACATAATGCAGACATGCATGATAGTACAGACATACATAAGAATAACACAGTAGGGATGCAATATAACACCAATATAAGAAAACCCCCACAAATTAAATAATGTACTATGTACAGAAATAGAAATATAGGAAAAAAATGTATTTAGATTATAAATTATAAATATATATGTCATTTTAAAAGTGTACACATTTTGGATTCTATAAATAAATGTCACAATAATGTGTTTATGCTTCAGTTACTATGTGTCAGCAATTATTGACACTGAATCTGGATGAGAAATTGAATAGCTCTAAGTGTAACCTTTCATTAGAGAACAAAATTATGACTGTACATTAAAGCATTCAAGAATTACAGCATTGTATGTGTCCTTGGTTACAAAGGGTCACTTGGAGTCTCCCAAGTGTAATTATTTTGGAAGCGTCTAGACATAAAATTAGATAAACATTTGTAAAACACTAATTTTCTAATATATTGTTTATCAAATGCGAAATTTGGCTTGGTAAGGCTTCATTCTGTGATCCCAATGTATTTTCCAGTTCATACCTCCCAGCTATAGTCATCTGCAGGCTTCTATTTACAAAAAAAATGCAGGCGGAATTATTTTATTCTTTTTTTAGTGTATTCAAAGTGCTATTACTCAATATCAGTAAGACTTACAGTGATTCTGACTGTTGATAAACAAACCTCAGAGTGTCACCTTTCAAAGGAGATCAACACTATGCATATCATCCAAATGGCCCAAGAACAGCATGCGATTAACTTTGGGTATGCCTTTTTTAGGCGTTTTAGGCAAATTTTACAGGAATCGTAAAGGGTTAAAATTATGAGTATGCCAGTCCACTCTCAGTAAAAAAGGTACAAAAGCTTTTGCTGGGTTGGTATGTTTCCAAGGGCACCGTTGTACCTTATTTACTCCTGAAGGGTGCATATTGGTGCGTACCTTAAATACATATTAAAGGTAAATATTAGTACCTAAAGTGAACATAATAGCACCTAAAAGGTAACACAACTGTAATATTTGAAAAGGTACTATCCCTTTGACAGCTTTTGTACCTTTTTTTCCTGAGAATATTTTTCATCAGTGTCCCTCATGCAGTTTTCCCACTGCAGTGGCATTCATTGTTTTTTTTCTGTTTCGTTTTCATGCGTATCATCAGCAAGAGCGATGGGCTCTTGATAAGAGCATTAGATCCTGTCTTGCGCCTCAGGCTTGGTTTTCTTAAGGTGTTGGTGTCCTTTGAATTCCCCGTCCTCTTCCATGTTTTGATTTCTACTTAAAGTCTGATGTCTTTGCCCTCCCTCTGGGGCACCATTAGCTTGTATGCTAATAGGGCTATGCATATTCTATTAGTGCTGTCATTGCAGGATGGGGGACATATGTGGTAAGGGGCACTTTGGGGGCAATAAACCCAGCGTGGGGGCTCTGGCTGCTCTCGTACCATCAGTCATCTTCCTGTCTTGAATGCTGCTGGCTTATAGACTTCCTTCCAGCCATGACTTGGCACAGTCTCTCAGTTTAATCACTGACTGCATTGCAATTGCTGCACTGCCATTTCAAAACATGAGCTCTGTGCCAAATCCTAGCGAGTTTCCTACACAGACAGCATTTCAAGGCATCATATGTGCACTCGCAAAACTAAGACTGATCTAAATAGTCAGTTCAGGGCTTTTGTATGTGTTTTGTTACATGGAGCTGTTTTACACAAGATTCCTTCAAAGGAGCAAGCAAAGATGATCATAACCGATGTCTATCACATATGGAGAAAGTGTCTTAATAGTGTCTTATTTGTCTTCTTTTCACTAATATTTGGATATTGAAAGCGAAGAAAATGCTGTCTGTTCATACTGCTGCTAACATTATGTCTGTAGATACGATGAGACGAGTTTTCTGGTTTGGTCATATGATGATGTCCGACTTGCTGCATACACCACTAGGCTGCTTCCCAGAATACACTACGACAAGTCAAGCATGATAACCCCCAAAAACAAACAAACAAACAAACAAACAAACAAAAACATTTAATAAAAAATAAAAATACATTTCAGTTTGTAAAATGTTACTAGTATAGTATTATCAAATTTAAATGAATTATACCTAATATTTGGGAATCCTGTGTGTATGTTTATGCTTATCGCAATATTGAGTTGCATAAACAAACTATATTTTCCCCCTGTCAAAACCAAGGTTAAATATGCATAAATAATAAAAAAGTTTTTCAGAACCAATTCTGAACTTGTATAAAAATTTCAGTAAAATAAAGCTGTTTAAAATTTACCCTTTATCCACTCTTCAGTATGACTAGTTTATGGCAAAGCTGTGCTTTATTGCTTTGTAATTTTTTTTGTTATACTGCCACTGAATCAGACTGTATAGTACAAAAAAGGGGGGGGGGGACTCATGCATTTGTCATAGAGTTCATTGTACAGCACACTTCTGTAATATGGTGTAAAGACACTTGGTTACAGAGATGAATTCTGAATTAAATGTAAATGTTGCAAATGTCAGTTTTTGCAATATCTAGGCTAATCAGAGCCAAAGATCAGCATTTTCCACAGCATTTAGTGGTAACATGACAGAAACATCAGTGCAGCATTAATGCTTTAATGCGTGTTGTTACTGCAACAACAGTCACAGTACAATACATTTCAGATGTCTATGCTTATAACAGGCTGTAGAATTGTGTTTATGCTGTGCACAAGACAGTTTCTTTTGTATAACTATGTATTACAGTTCAGAACAGTTTAAGGTAGTGTAAGTTCTGTGTGAAACATGATATTCCACAAGAAAAGATGTAGAGTACTGTACGTCATTACATCATGGATATTTCACCAGTGTCCCGAGTCTTATATTTACTGTATATGGACTTTGATGCCACAACTCTTCATAGTCGCTAGTGAAGTGTTCTGTGCAATGTTTTTGGTGAAAAATAAGAGGACTTAGAAACATCAGTGCAGCATTAATGCTTTAATGAGTGTTGTTACTGCAACAACAGTCACAGTACAATACATTTCAGATGTCTATGCTTATAACAGGCTGTAGAATTGTGTTTATGTTGTGCACAAGAGAGTTTCTTTTGTATAACTATGTATTACAGTTCAGAACAGTTTAAGGTAGTGTAAGTTCTGTGTGAAACATGATATTCCACAAGAAAAGATGTAGAGTACTGTACGTCATTACATCATGGATATTTCACCAGTGTCCCGAGTCTTATATTTACTGTATATGGACTTTGATGCCACAACTCTTCATAGTCACTAGTGAAGTGTTCTGTGCAATGTTTTTGGTGAAAAATAAGAGGACTTAGAAAGAACACTGTGGCAGCCCGGTTGAAGAATAAAGGATTTAACTCGTGCACTGATGTTATAATGTCTTCCTTACTGTGTTTATTGTCCTTATAGACTTTACAACACCGTAAGAGCTTGTTCTCCTTTCCAACCAGGTAACAAACAACATTCAAAATAAAACAAAATACTGCAAAATGAAACCACAAACAGTGACTAAATTCACTTGAAAGTGTCCTTAATCCGTTTTATCTCCGTGATCCGTCTCCGTCTTCTTCGTGCTCTCTCTCTGTATTCGCGATCTCCGTGCATCAGAGGACTCTGAGCACTTCCGTCAAGACGCTTTTCAAAATAAAAGTCTCTATCGGTTAAATAACTTAAAGAGTGCAAAGTAACATTCCAAAACATAATAAACGCATAACGTATACTGAGAAAGGGCAGAATTAAATAATATAAAAATTATACATTAATCCTGGAAACAAATTCAAATAACTAAGGGTTATTTACACTCCCACCAATCATGAGTTACTATAAATTTCAAACTTCTGTAACGAATGATTTCTAAAGTAAATTAACAATGTTTAAGGCAAGATGTAAATGTAAAACTGAAGCATGTTCTACTATAAACTGCTTGAATCAAAGGATATGTCAGGAAGTTCAGGCTGCCTCCAGCAGCAGGACCAGCTTCTGCACCGGACGTTCAACCACTGATGGTTTATTCAGACGTTTACATCCTTCCCCAGATTTCTGTCTCCAAAACGTATCTTCACTCTTCTCACCAATCCATCTTTGTCAACGACAGTCTCGATTACTTCTGCCAAGCGCCACTCATTCCTGGGCAGATCTTCCACCTTCTCCAAGACTATATCTCCAGCTTGCATGTTCCTTCTTGGGGTAAGCCAGCATTGCCTTGTAGCAATGTTAGACACATACTCCTTGCGCCAACGTCCCCAAAACTGTTCCGCTAAGTATTGGACATGGCGCCATCTCTTGCGAGCATATATGTCTTCTCTGACAAACTTGCCAGGGGGTGGTAGGGCTTGTGTAGTTTTCAAGGTGAGCAGGTGATTAGGGGTTAGAGGCTCAGGGCTACAGGGATCACTTAAATTATCTACAGTGAGTGGACGGCTATTTACAATGGCCATGGCCTCATAGAAGAAGGTTCGCAGAGAAGAATCATCGAGTCTTCCGGATGACTGGGACAGAGTGGAACGAAGAACACTTCTCACAGTTCTAATCTGTCTCTCCCAAACCCCGCCGGTGTGACTTGCATGGGGTGCGTTGAAGACAAAGTCACATTGTTTTTCTGCTAAGAACGTTACCAGACGGTTGAGGTCAATCTCTTTCATGGCCTTGACAAGCTCGTTCTTGGCTCCAATGAAATTACTGCCTTGGTCACACCTTATTTGATGAACTGCTCCTCTAAGAGCGATGAAACAACGCAGGCCATTGATAAAGGCGTCTGTGGACATGTCATCCAGCATCTCAATATGGATGGCTCTGCAACAGAAACAAGTAAAGAGAAGTCCATACCTCTTGTACGATTTACGACCTTGTCTGGTGATGAATGGACCAAAAACATCCATTCCACTGTACGTGAATGGAGGGGATGGATCTATACGTTCTGAGGGCAGGTTAGCCATTTTTTGCTCTTCCGTGGGTCTGCGAAACTTGCGACATTTCACACACTGTCGTACAAAGGATGCTACAGTCCTGTTTACTCCTGTTATCCAAAATCCTCTTGATCTGATCTCATTTATAGTCAAGCCCTTTCCTTGATGTGCTGTTTTCTCATGACAATCAGCGATCAGAAGTTTTGTAAGATGGTGTTCCTTTGGAATTATCACTGGATGTTTAACAGAGTAAGGGGCAGAAGCATCACAAAGCCTCCCTCCCACCTTGAGCAATCCGTCGTGATCAACGAAGGCGTCCAGATTGTATAGACTGTTGCTGCGCGGAAGCTGTTTGCCCTTACGGAGTAAGGCTATCTCTTCTGCATATATCTGACCCTGTAAGTCCTTGACAATGATGCACTTAGCATCCTCACGTTCTGCAACTGTACTGTGGTTGCTCGACTTGCCCTTCCTGACACGACGAAGCAGACGTGCAACTGCTTGGATGACTCTGGACCATGAGGACAACCTTGTGAGACGGTTGGACAAGCAGGAATACTGTACTGTTTGCGTGTTCAGAGACTGAGCCTTCTTGACCGCTGGGTCACCGATTGGAAGTTGCGTGTTAACATTCACAGGGGGAAGTATTTGCTTTTCCCACAAGACGTTCGGTCCTCTGAACCAGCTGGAAGTGACAAGATCATTAACACTCAGACCTCGTGATGCATAGTCGGCTGGATTTTCTTCCGAGGGAATATATCGCCACTGTTGAGGAGTTGTAGTGCGATTAATTCTCTGAACTCGATTCGCGACAAACGTGTGGAAGCGGCGAGCTTCGTTGTTAATGTAGCCTAACACTACTTGAGAGTCAGTCCAGAAATATGCTTCTGCATCTGTAAGGTTCATCTCTTCCTTCAACATATCATTCACTGCAACTGACACAACCGCAGCCGTCAGCTCTAACCGAGGGATTGTTGTGACCTTAAGGGGGGCTACTCTAGATTTTGCCATGAGCAAAGAACAATGGATGTCACCTTGCTCATTCCCGAGCCTAAGGTATGAGCACTGCCCATATCCTCTCATGCTGGCATCAGAGAAGTTATGAATCTCTCTCTTTGTGATTTTCCCAAACCCAGCAGGCACAATACAACGAGGAACCTGAATCTTCTCCAAGTTAAGAAGATCTGCCTTCCAGTGCTCCCATCCTGGCTGCAAACCATCAGGTAAGGGATCATCCCAGCCCATGCCATTTCGGCACATTTCTTGAAGAACAGTCTTTCCTTTGAGTAAGAATGGTGCAAGAAACCCTAAGGGGTCGAACAACGAGGCCACAGTAGATAGTATACCTCTACGGGTTGCTGGCTGGTCTTTAACAATGACGCGAAATTTTTAATGGTCATGTTCCAGATGCCAGTAAATGCCCAAGGCTCTTTCCAAAGGTTGGTCAGTGAGGGAGAGATCAACAGCTGTAACATCCACAGCACACTCAGAGGGTGGTATTGTCTCCAAAACTGCCTTGTTATTGGATACAAATTTATGCAGCCTTAAACCTCCTAGTGCACAAAGCTGGCGAGCTTCTTGAGCCAACTTAATGGCCTTCTCTGCACTTTCAACACTGGAGACTCCATCATCCATGTAGAAATCTTGCATAATGAATTGTGAACCTAGGGGATACAGATGTTCACCTTCTCTAGCAAGATGCTTCAGTCCATAGTTAGCACATCCGGGGGATGACGAGGCACCAAACAGATGTACTCTCATGCGGAACGGTTGAGGCTGTGAGTCGAAATCTCCATTTCTCCACCATAGAAATCGTAAGTAATCACGATCTGCTTCGACAACATGGAACTGGTGGAACATCCTCTCAATATCACACATCAGGGCTACAGGGTGCAGTCTAAACCGCAAAAGAATACCAGTCAGGCTGTTCATCAGGTCAGGGCCTGTAAGAAGATGATCGTTCAAGCTGGTTCCCTTGTATCTGGCAGAGCAGTCGAAAACCACACGTAATTTCCCTGGTTTCTTCGAGTGATACACTCTGTGATGAGGGATGTACCATTTTTCTCCTTCTTTCCCTTCATCAACAACTCTTTCCGCATCACCATTCTCTATTACATCTTCCATGAACTTAACATAATGCTGTCTGTACTCCTGGTCCTTCATTAATCTCCGCTTTAGATGCTGAAGTCTCGTGACAGCAAGAGGCTCATTATTTGGAAGACAGGGTCTTTTCTTGAATGAAAGAGGCATTTCCAAGTGGCTGTCTTTGTTCATCCTGATGTTTTCTTCCAGTTTGTTCAAGAACATAATGTCCTCTTGAGACACTACTCTTGTGTTTTCTTCAGTATCCTTGAAATCTGATTCCAGCACTTTGATCACATCAGTTGGTGTTACGGCAGGAATCTCCTTAATAGATACTCTGTGACACATGATAACAGCGCTTTGTGACTCATGATGTGCCAAGGAAGGGCCCACAATGCTCCATCCGAGATCCGTGCGAACAGCATGTGGCTCGCTGTCCGCTCCAAGAATCACTTCCCTGGGGGCTAAAGCTCTGGAACAATTATATCCTATTAATAGACCAACCTCACAGTTTTGAAGTGGGGGAATTCTGTCTGTCAGAGGAGCAAGATGTTTCCAACGGCTGGCAGTCTCTCTGGTAGGGATGTGGGCACGATCCACAGGAATACATTCCTTAGTATATGCAGGAGGAAGGTCTAGTACTACTGTGGAATTAAAGCCTCTAACTCTAAGACCGGAAACTCTTTCACTTGATATCAATGAATCCTTCCCAACCATAGTGGTGAGCTTAAGTGTCACTGGGCACGAGTCAACCTTTAGACTTTGACTTACTGCATATTCAATAAAGACAGTGTCGCTTTGTGTGTCTAACAGAGCGTAGACAAGTTTCTCAGAGACTGGGTCGTTTTGTGAAGACAACCACACTGGCACAATCATTGAGGTGTTAGCAGGTGTGGATCCAGATTCTACACTTAAAGACGTTGTGACCTTTTCATGTGCATTCTCTTGGCCTTGAACAGAGGAGGACTTTACCCTTCTAATGAAGCTGTCATCGTGTAAGCAGGTAGGATGTCTTCCCTTGCAGGTGTTACAGCTATGTCTGGAGCGACAGTCTCTGGCACTGTGACCGAGCTTCAAACATCCGTAACACAGCTTCGTATCCCTTATGAACTGTCTTCGCTCTTCAAGAGATCTTGCAAAGAATTTAGAGCAATCATGAACTTGATGTTCACTGCCTTGACAGAAGAGGCATGGTTTAGTGATTTTCTCAGTGGGCTTTGGATTCTCATGCTGTGTGACTATCTTCGTATGGAAGACACTGGCCTTGTTCTTACTAACCTTGAGATTATGTTTCTCCTTATTAGCTTCAGAATCATGAAGGGCATGAAAGGAAGTGACTGGGTTGCAGGCTACCTCAGCCTCGATGGACATGAAATGGGAAAATTCTTGGAAAGTTGGAAAATCTTGCGTTGCACTCAAAGTTTGTGTAACTTGGCGGTTCCAGCGGGCAGCCGCCCAATCAGGAAGTTTACTCACAAGTTTCCTATTCTCCTCACAGTCATTCAGTATTTCCAGTCCCTTCACATGAGGCATAGCGTCTTTACAGGAATTAAGGAAATCTGATAAATTTCTGAGTCCTTCAGAGTCCTTGGACAAGATTCTGGGCCAGCTTGCGAGTTTCTCTCGGAATGCTCTTTGTATGATGAATGGCTGTCCATAGCGATCTTGAAGTCTTTTCCATGCATCCTTGCAAGCTTCCTCATCGTTTCTGTAAAACATGCCTTCTAAAGATTTCAGAGCAGACCCAGCAACATACTTCTTCAAATAGTATAACTTATCTGCTGAGGAGACATTTCTCTTGTCGATGAGTGATTGGAATGCAGCTTTCCACTCTATAAAGTGAATGGGGTCACCCTTGAAAACTGTAGGCTCTGGCATGGGGAGTCTGTTTAACATTATACTGTCTTGGACAGCCTGTGCAAGGTAAGACACATCAGCATTGGGAGTTGGCGATGATACCCTTTCATTGAGTGTTGGCTTAACTGAGGATGAATACACAGGTTTGTGTGTGGGAACGATTACCGGCTGTAGCAACTCATCTTTCTGGTTAGCAGATTTAACCCTTTCGCACGTACGATCACACCGGTGTGATCAGTCTTGGCTGGTCCCAGAAGCGTACGATCACACCGGTGTGATTAGAACGTTCAGTGCGTCACGTCATCAACTACTAAATTCAAATCTGCTTTCGTGCTTTGGCTGGCGCTGAGCCAGATCAGACGTGCTGAGCGCTTGTCATATTATCACAACCATTCAATGTTTTCAACCATATAATGCTTATTTTAGGCTTCAGACATTTAAACACGCATAAGTACAAGCAAAACCATACATTTATAGTTTTTAAAATACATGCTGATTTCTATGGAAACGGCAATAATGATCATTACAAATATAATCTGATGACATGTTTTATTGATATCATATACAGATTGTGTAGGTAACTGTTTACTCTGCTCTTCTCCCAGTTTACCGTAGACTTACTTTAACGTGTTTTGAGAGGAGAGGATGAATTTACGTGTCGTTTATCCCATAGCTAGGATTCAGCGCAAACTAACATGGCGGCGCCCATCAGCTGGTATAGATCAACTAACACGGTCATTATAAGAGTGTTAAACTACCAAATACATTTACTTGCACATATTTCAGAATCGGAATATCAGATATTTCATAATATAGTGAGCATGTTTGTGAATATGTTGATTAAAAAAATGAAAACGAAATAAAAGCGATCCACATGTCATACAGAACTTTGTGGCTGTGTGCGCTGTGTCACATGACAAGCATGACGCGTTGCCATGGAAACAATAAGGTGATACGCTCTAAAATAACGGTCGCCTAAATAACTCACGCTGGGGGCTCAGCTAGAATATTTTAAACTCACGTGCGAAAGGGTTAATGCTTTCTTCCTTGTCATACACTTCTAGTCTTGCTTTAGCTGCTCTTAACTCCTTTATTGCTTGTAATCTTTCAAACTCACTCCTTTGAGCATCCAATTCTTTCTTTTGCTTCTCTTCTAGAAGTAGTATTTTTTCCCTTTGCTCCTTTTCCTCCATTATCGTTGCATATTCTGCTTCCTTTGCTGCAAGCTCTGCTGCTGCCTCTATTCGTTTAGCCATCAGGACCGAGTTCAGTGAAGGTTGACTTATGGGCGTACTCGACTTTGAACTAATACATGAAACCGTAGAACCGTAGATGGAGTGAGCACAATCTCGATCAAGCAATTCACGAAGATGCCCCCTTACTCTCTCGCTGTCAAAGTCTCCATCCACACCTGAGATCCTCTCATAAGCGATCCTTACAATATCCTTTGTCACGGCATCGCAAGCATCAATTCTTCTTCTTGTATCAGTGGGTGGAGTTGCATAACTTCGAACCCTTATGTATGCATTCATCACAATGTCTCTTTTGTTATCCAATGTGTCTATAAGTGTTGCTAGTTGACTTTCAGGGATATCTGTTTTCAGCTGCCCTCTTGCCTTTCGAGCCTCAACCTTCCATTCTTCATATGCATGCATAAGCTTTCTCTCTGCCTTTTCTGACTCCTCTCTTTGATATGCAAGCATCTTTTCTGTTGGAATTCGTGTGCGCACAGAGCGACGTACTTCATCTCTCTTTGTAACTTCAGATTGATCTTCTATCTCGTCATCTGTTTCTTTGTTTAGAGCAACCTTTAATGCTTCAATTTCTTTCACAGGAGTGCACAAATTGGAATCTTGGTCCGTCATCATTTACATCAGCAAATGGAATCAATGGGGGCAAGCTCTTACTGTGACAGCCCGGTTGAAGAATAAAGGATTTAACTCGTGCACTGATGTTATAATGTCTTCCTTACTGTGTTTATTGTCCTTATAGACTTTACAACACCGTAAGAGCTTGTTCTCCTTTCCAAACAGGTGCCAAACAACAGTCAAAATAAAACAAAATACTGCAAAATGAAACCACAAACAGTGACTAAATTCACTTGAAAGTGTCCTTAATCCGTTTTATCTCCGTGATCCGTCTCCGTCTTCTTCGTGCTCTCTCTCTGTATTCGCGATCTCCGTGCATGAGAGGACTCTGAGCACTTCCGTCAAGACGCTTTTCAAAATAAAAGTCTCTGTCGGTTAAATAACTTAAAGAGTGCAAAGTAACATTCCAAAACATAATAAACGCATAACGTATACTGAGAAAGGGCAGAATTAAATAATATAAAAATTATATATTAATCCTGGAAACAAATTCAAATAACTAAGGGTTATTTACAAACACTGCAAAAAAAAAAGTCACGTTTTCACATTTAATTCATTGTGTTACTTGCCATTTCTTTGCCATTATTTGTGAAATTTATTAGCAGAGTTCAGAGTGAAAAGTGTTTCATCACCAATTTGCTTTTCTCCCTTTGGTGCACCAATGAATTATGTACAACAAAACTAACAATGTTTAGGTAAACAGGGTCTTTTAGATTTTTATGTTGACCTTAATGCTGATTTGCATTTTTATCTGCTCACCAGCAAGACTATATAGATGTCTTTGCTAAATCATAAATCATTTGTATAACTTAATTATAACCAGTGCAATAAGAACAGCTGTAAATGCTCTAAAGCTGCTATCTGTCTGCACGTTCCCTCCCATCTGCATCTAACCGATAAAGTGCTGCTCAAAATTGGAAAAACATGTCGGATATTAAGTCTGCTTGCACATTTAAGAAGCTGAATTAAACCAGAGCTGAGCTGAAGGGTAGTTTAGCCAGAGAGCTCTGCCGTGGTTCTGTTCTATCCATGAATCACTTTTAGTACTTTAGACAAAACTAAAGTTTACAGACGATGTCGCGATACGACTGATTTGTTTGCGTCGGTTCTTGATGATGTGCAGAGGTCATTGTTATGGCCTGTTAAGAATGTTTGCACTGCTTTCGTTTTTCATTTTCATTTGGCCGCTTCAGTAACATCCTACAGAATTAATAAATCATGGTTTAGATAAATGAGCACTGAATTATATGCCACAAAGAGACAGAAAGCTAAAAAAAGAAAATCTCGTTATGTTTCTACCTAAAACAGACGACGCTTTTATGGAAATGTGGAAACAATTAGTTTTAGGGTCCTCTTTTAGAGTAATTCCCAAATGAAACTTGCTGGCCCTGTATTTATGAAGCCCATTGCAGAGGACTCTAATGAGGCTATTAAGGAAAGGGTTGGCCGACTTTGATCTAAATGTGGTGATTTTTACAAAAACATCTCATCATGATAGATACTCATAACTCAGAGGCCTTAATTGTGCTTAATTTGTTTGGAATCGGAATGTGCTTTCAATTAGACTGTGCATTCTGCCCACATGTTTAAAGGAGCCTGTCAGGGAAAATTAAGAACTAGTTTGCTTTGGAAGGGACTGTTTTTTATCACGTTTAAGAGTCTCGAACAGAAGGCAAAGGATAATTAGGCTCTAAACAGAGGTCTGGGCGAGGAATGAGGAAGAGATGGGGATGGAATGAGAGGGCAAATTAAAAATGTATGTGCTCCGGTGACAGCCTATAGATCCAGAGGCTAACGTTTTTGCTGTGACTGCTTTTAACCGGTCACGCCGGTTTGCCCGCTTAAGGGCTAGAAGCGACTGTAATTCCACCACGATGTGCTGTATCAAACTCTGCGGGAGCAGAGAAACACACAGTTTACACAGAAAGCACAGGTTGAGCTCTTTTTGACGTCATGTAGCTGTTTTGCAGAAATGTAACACAAGCAAGCTTCATGTAAAACATGCCAACATTTAGGTTCTACATGATATACTGTTCAAAATGAAGATTCACTAAAAATCATAGTCATAAAAAAATGGGTAACACTTTATTTTAAGGTGTCCTTGTTACACAAGTTACATGCACTTACCATTATAATAACAATACATTATGCACAATTACATGCAAGTAACCCTAAACCAAACCCTAATCCTAACCTTAACCATATAGCAAGTACATGTAGCTAATTAATATTACTCAGTATTTAATTGAATGATTACACTGGAACTGTCACGGTGCACACACGAGGAGGATACAGGAACATACAGACGAGGAGTAAACTCAAATAATAGTCTTTAATGTAGACAAACAAGGCTGACACAGACAGGAACACCGAGGAGTAACGAGTAGACCGGACAGCATGAAACTGAACAGACAGGAACTTAAATACACAGGCTAATGAGACAAACACAGCTGGACAAGAATTAACGAATAATCACATTAAATAAGGACAGGACACAAACCAAATATGGACACAATAGGCGGGAACACATGACACGCATGACAGAAGACTGACAGAAACAAGGACACCTTAAAATAAAGTGTAACCAAAATTTTTTCTGAGAAAAGGTCATTTTGCATTTGATTGCAGATGCCCTTTGGTTTTGTCATCTAATGCAACAATATTTTAAGTGTAGCTTATGTACTTTTGGTACTAAGAGTCACAATAGTTTGCCATATAAGTGTGGCATTATAACTTTTTTTAAATGTTTTTGGAAAAAGTGAAACATGTTCAAAAAGGCTGTGTTTATTTGATCAAAACAAAAAGTAAAAACAGAAATAATGTGAAATGTTTTTACAATAAAAAATGAAAACGTTTTCTATCTGAATATATTTTAACCAGCCCGATCTCATGGCAATTTGTACATATTTTACAAGGTGGCTAAGTCTTACGAATTTGTGCGACCTCACTCGTACAAATTCATGAATTTTTTGCTAAATCGTTCGCATTTTAGAAGTTGCCAATTCGTATGAATTTGTGAGAATGACCTACACCTAACCCCGCCCCTAAACCTACCCAGAGCTGAGACAAATCGTACAAAATCATACAAGTGATACGTCATACGTACCACCTCGTAAAAACTTACAAATTGGTCATGAGATAGATCATTACTCCAGTCTTCAGTGTCAGGGATCATTCAGAAATCAATGTAATATGCTGATTTGCTGCTCAAGAAACATTTATTATCATGGTTGGCAACTTTAGATTAAATTGAATATTCATATATTCACTATTAACTAGGAGTTTTCCTCAAATAAACTCCTATTTGCTGCTTATCAATAGTTCGTAATATAGTTACATAAATTTTTTTTATTGTATTTTGATCAAATAAATGCAGCCTTGGTGAGCAGAAGAGACTTCTTTCAAAAACATTTAAAAATCTTTATTCAAAACTAACATATTTTAATCTAAAAGTCCACCAAATATAACATATTTATTGTTGACAAAATAAGACTATTGTCAAGTTATTATTCTCTAAATGCATCATTCTGGAATTTCTTCCCTGTTTTCATATTATTACCGGCATGTATTATGAATTAAGATGCTTATATAATTAGACTGGTTACCGTAGTGTCATTACATCACTGCACACACACACACTCACAGCTTAATACAGTTCGTCATGTGACACATTTATTCCCACAGATTCCCCCTCTGTCTCTGTCTGTCTCTCTGAGTGTCTCTCGAGGTCTCCGGCGTTCTGCTCCATTAGACGTGTCTCATCATATCCGCTGTGTGCCAGTGCATCAGAGATCATGTGTCTGATGGCTTGAGAGAGGTACTGTGGATTTACAGAGACATCCCATCACCCCTGCAGCACGACGAGCCCGTTTCACCCATGATGCATTGAGCAGAGATTTCCCACTCTGTGGCCATAATATGACAGTTCCTTAACATCTTCAGGGAGTCAAACTCTTGGAGCCACTTCAAGTCAGTGATTTTTGTCACACCTGTTTCTGTTTTACAAGGCCTTGATATGTGAAAAAAGTGCATAAGTGAATAACACTATAGTTTAGGGACCAATTCTAACTATTAGGTTGTTTAGTAGCATGCATATTACTAGCATATTGACTTTTCATTGTTACTTATGAAGCACATATTAATGCCTTATTCTGCATGACCATATTTTAGATTCCTTAAATCTAAACTTAACAACTACCTCACTAACTATTAATAAGCAGCAACTTAAGAGTTAATTGAGGCAAAATTCACATGTAATAGTTAGTTAATAGTGAGAATTGGTGTGACCAGATTCAAGATTCAAGATTTTTTTATTTGTCACATACACAATTATACAGAATATATCCAGCAGCATAATGTAAGTGAGACCATAAAATAACATAAATCAAACAAAGTATGTGAACAAAATTGCCCAGGTGTTTGGAAAGGCAAGATAACTACTGTATCTGTTAGCATTGCCATTCATCTCAATGGCGGTTGCTTGGCTGACACATTTTGTATTTATGTTTTTATCAAATTTTCTGTGAAAATGTCTCTGGCAAAAATGCATTTATGTAACTTCTGGTTCATTACTCAAACTGGAAACGGGTGATTGAGTTTATATTTGCTGCTGTTGCACAAATGGCTATTAAATGCAGACAGAAACTATAAGTTATATAGTAAACATATTATGTATTGCATAAATAGTAATATTCTAATCATAAACAATCAGGATTGTTGCTGTGATTTACATTTACATTACATTTACATATATGCATTTTGCAGACACTTTTATCCAAAGCGACTTACAGTGCATTCAGGCTATAAATTTTTCTTTAAGATTTCATCAGATTTCATTAGTTTGAACAAACACAACACGAAATGGGAACACAATACATTTTGTTACTTTACGTTATGTTGCGTTATGTTGCGTTATGTTATGTTACGTTATATGTTGTTATTACATAGGCCTATGTGAATACTTTTAAAGTCCTGTAAGTAATTTAATTTTGCATTTGTGATAGCAAATAAGCTAGTACATTGCAAATTATGTACATTTTTTAGTCACTAAAATTGGAGTGAAACTGAATTAAGTAGCTTTAGTTCGACTAAACTTCATGTATCATGTAGGAAGGATAGAATTAATGAATAAAAACGGATTGAAGGAGCACATGGTTGGCATTAGAATCATCTTTAGAAGCCGGTAACTCTGGGAGTTGCAGCATTGTGGTTTGTCAAAAAGGGGGGATTAATAAACCCTGAAAAAATAATACGCCAAAGGAAAGCGCATATTAATATCTCTTCCTCGGAATCCAGGCACCCCAAAGCTATTAAGCTGTTCCTGCTCCCCTTTTACTTTGTTCTTGGGAAATCATGCCAAAAGACTTAATTAGGCTGAATAATAGCCAAGCATGCGCGGGGCGTAATCCCTTCCACTGACGGCGTGTGTTAATGGTTTCCTTGTCACTCACTGGACTTATAAGAAAACATGTTTCCTTTCAGTGCTCTGATCTGCTCTCCGCAGGCCCTCTCCACTTCTCCTTTTCTTCTCTCACTCTCGCTCTTTCTCCCTCTCCCTGGCGTTTTGATTCAGCTGAAGGGAGTTATGATGAATCCAGCTAAAGTCTGGCACAAAGTCCGCCTTCTCAAAGTTCTCAAATGAGAGAACAAATCACTCACTTCCTGTCCTCATATTAAGTAGGCTTCTAGTTTTTTTGCCCTGTCCTCCAGCACGTGTACAGATATCGAGATCACAGGAGCGTGTCGTTTGCTGGTGTGTCTGCATGTGAGAGCGAAAAGATCTTGTTTTAGATAGAAATCAATAAGTATAGCTAGTAGACTGGGCACAGCCATGCATTTTCATTGCGGAGCGACAGCCAGAATCAAGTAAGCATAACCTGCCATAGGCAAAGCTACTGCGCACAACAGCCAAACAGCATGCATATTGACAATGGACTCCAAGCATGTCGATCTCTGGGAATTGAGCGGCAGAGGGGGCTAGATTTGACACTCGCTGGAAATAAATGGCCCCTGACATCTCTTATAGGTGAAAGTCATTCTAGCAGTTTTTTAAGTGCCAAGTATAAATCTTTTAAATTATAAATCAATGAATAGTTAATAGAATAATAGGAATCTTTATAAATATTTAAGTGGATTAGGACTGGCGTGTATGTGTGTGAATGTGAGAAGGAGAGAGGCTTGCACAGAAGAGCTATAGCAAATGTACATGCTGCTGTTGTCCACAGACTTTAACTGCTATTATATGCTGTCTTTGAACACAAATCCTTTCATCATGTGATTAATAACAGATATGAGCTCAGTCGCCCTTGAATATAATAAAACCGATGATGCACTAACAAAAATATAGCATGTTTTGTCAGTTACGACAACAAAAGAACAACCTTTTTAAGTCCTATTAGGCATCAACACATTTTTAAATTGTGTAACCATTTTAAGTGTATTGTGTTTAAATACATTTTTTGAGTATCTTGAAGTACCATGCAAAACACATGCTATATGAATATGGCAGTCATTTAGCACTATAATATGGTATTACAAACAATTCAATCATCACACCATAATGCTGCTACAACACAGTTTTTGCCTTTACATCATAATCTCAATTTAGGTTTGACCTGGTTATATACTGCTGCATTTGGACTTACTTAAAAAAACATTAATCACTGTGACAATAAATGTTTTCCGACACTTTATTTAATGTTAATTACAATTACATGTATTCAAGTTTAAACATTCATTAAATGCAATTAGTTGAACTTAAAAGTGCTTTTTTGACCCACTTAAGTACAACTTAAGTACATCTTTATATTTAATTTATTAAATATTTGTGGTCTTTAAAACATGGTTAAGGTTTATTGTCAAATCTATTGAAAAGCATTTATGGCAAACACAAATACACTTATAATAGATTTTTAATGATGAAGATGTAATTTATTACATTTAAAATATCTCACATTTAAATGTAATATCAAATAACAAACTACACTTAAAATTTAAATCAAATATTTTACGTGATTTAGTATGTTATTCAACGCATCAAAATAAGTGTACTTTAAAACACAACACAATATTTTTAAAACAATTTCATGATTTAAAATCTACTTTAAAGTAAAACTTTTAAGTATTACAAAGAGCACTTCTTAAAAGTGTACTTAAGCATGTTTAGAAATAGTCATGAAAGTGACTCTCTTTAAATGCTTTGGGGTTATCTTTCTGTTTGTGCCTTTGAGTGTGTAATAGTGCATCATTAGTGCGTCAGTATGATCATTGTTTTCATTCTAGCTCACTGATGGAGATCAGTGTTAGCGCTGTTGTCGTTTGTCGTACTAAATGAGTTTGGTCACATGACCTGTTATCATCACAGTCACTGTGATTTGGAGAAAAAGCCACGTCGTTAGTTTTGCTGACATTGCATGCTTTCCCAGAGGATAAATTAGCTCCATTTATTTAGGGATGGATGACAAACCCTGTCATATTAACAAAGGAGGGCGGCTGAATAGATCACTACAGACATAAACAGGCCCCGCGAGACTGTTTCCACACTGAGAGTCTTTATCTGTTTGATGTCTCCACGTCTTTTTCTCCCACCAGGAATTAATTTTGCTGAACATTACCACCACGTGGTTGTCTTTTTCATCTGCTCGGCTGGAAAAGTGACACTAAAGGTGACAGTTCAATTTGCGCGCAATGGATGGCTGCTATCAGCGCCTTGCTGAGTTGTTGATTTTTATTTTGCCTGCCGGGGCTGTTATGAGTTCACCAAGACCTCTGAACCGCAGTCATCTCATCTGCCTCCGCAGGGATAAATCCACACTCATTTATATGGCAATGTCAGCGCAGTGTTTATCAGGGAAATTATCCCACATTTCCCTTCATCCCCATAAAGGGATTGGTGATCTATATCTTCAATTTCGCTGTTCTTGCAGCTTGTGGGATTGATATCTCTCTCGGTAAATGATTTTTGTTTTGCCACCTTTCTCTCTTGTCACCTTCATTAGTTTGCAGTGTCTTAATAATGAGGCCACTGGCTCCGGTTCACACTTTGTAAGGACTCTCCTTGCCCTTGGGTCGCCTCCTGCTCTAATGAGCTGTTTGCCAAGTCCGCTGATTAATTAATATGGTTAGTCAGGCCTCTGAAGCTACAGATGGCAAACCTTTGTATCAAGATACAAGGTGATTAGAGAATGTACTGTACCTGCCATATGACCAGATGACCATTCACCACTGTAAAGAAACACACTGAGAACATGAAAGGTGCTCAGGGCCTTTCTACGGTCTTCTGAATGTTCTTCTGAGCACACTGGTGTTGGGGAAAATTACTTTGAAAAGTAATGCATTACAATATTGTGTTACTTCATGAAAAAGTAACTAATTGTGTTACTAGTTACTTTTTATGAAAAGTAATGCAAGTTACTTTTGTGTGACTTTTTGTCACCTGATCTGGGATTGCACATATAACCCCAAAGTTATATATACATTACAACTGTAAAGCCCCTTTCACACCAAAAGTGAAATGAATAAGCCTCAGGCTGAAGGAAGAACCTCTGCACATCCCGATTTCTCTCAACATGGGGACAGGAGAGCGTTTAGTGAATAAATGGGGAAACTAAGTCATTTGCTTTACTTATTTGAAAAAGTTACATTAAATATTTCATTGTAAATGTAAAAGTAATGCATTATTTTACTAGTTACTTGAAAAAAGTAATCTGATTACTTAACTCACATAACTTGTAATGTATTCATGGTCAGGTTAAGTGTAAGAGGTAGAGTCAACAGTGTAACATAAATATTAATTACAGATGTAATTACAGGATGGTATTTTTAAATATACGGTAGGCACATGTAAAAAAAAGTACACAAAAGTGATGACTGGAGTAATGATGAGATTTCAGCTTTGATCAAAAGAATGTATTACATTTTTGCTATAAATTCACATAAAAACTGTTATTTTAAATTGTAATAATATTTCACACTTTTACTGTTTTTACAGTATTTTTGATCAAATAAATGCAGGCTTGTGAGTTTAAGACACTTTGAAAAATATAAAAAAATGTCAGACCTCATATATATATATATATATAGAGAGAGAGAGAGAGAGAGAGAGAGAGAGAGAGAGTATGTGTATGAAGGCATTGTTAGTCTTCTCATCTAAGCTCTCTGCATGGGTTTGTGCTTTTCATTACTCCCTGTAAATCACAGGATCACCTTAATGGAGATGTGGGATCCTTCAACACACATACTATCGTTTCCAAGCACATCTGACCACATAAATAAATACATAATTGGATTTTACTAAATAAAAGACATCACATATGCCACACTGAGCTGTTTGTGATGTTTCTTTTGCTAATAAACACTTACATCCGTTTCAAGTTACAATAAAGATTTCAGTAACAATAACTATTGGATATTTTTTGGTGGTTGTAGGGTATTGTAGGTTTAAGTTACTACACAAACAAAAATACACTCAAATAATTAAAATCAGTCTTATTTAGTGATGTTTAAACAGTGTTCTCGAACTATAGGCATAGCAAATCGTATTGTGTTTCTGGATTTCGTCTGTGCACCTTTGCATAATAGCATTGTAAATGATTACATACAAATATATATATATATATTGTTAGCAGTGTTGCAGAGTACCTTTATATAATGCATATATAAAGGATTGACTAAATGTTACATATTTGTATTTAAAACACTTGATATAAGGCCTATTGTAGAGGAGACTGAGGTTTTGAGGTGTGTGTGTGTGTGTGTGTGTGTGTGTGTGTGTGTGTGTATGTGTGTGTGTAGGTGTGTGTGTGTGTGTGTGTGTGTGTGTGTGTGTCGTTAAATCCTAAGCAGCGCTAATGGAGGAATTCTTTAACACTGGACTACTTCCTTTATCAACAGCCGAGAGGCTGTAAAGGCCAAACTCAGTACTCTCTCAAAGCACTGCAAACTGCAGCCCCAGCAATCCTCTGTTAATGGGATGGGGAGAAAAAAAAATTAAATTCAGCAGATTTTTGCCAAACATTTTCCTGTCTGAGCCCAGTCAAAACAGCCCGGGCCAGATCCTGATGGGGCGACATTTAAATCTTTAAGCAGCAGAGAGGAAGAGAGGGTGGCCCAAAAAAGTCCTGATTAATGTTTAAAGAGAAAATAATGGAAAAACAATGTCAAGAAAATGCAAAAAAGGACTGTTTTTGAATCTCTTTTATTACAGGGAGTGGCTAAATAATATATTACAGCCATGTGTTTTACAGCAGGTTTTACATTGTGAATATAGAAACCTTAAGTATGCAGAGAGTTTACCGAGAACCATGTCTGGAGGGGGACTTTAATAGAGTGTAATGGAATATTGTATGTGTGTTTATGTATTATTCTTGTTATATATGACAGACTTGCTCGCTCTCTTTTGTATCTGTCTATTTCTGTATTCTGTGATGTCTTTTCCCAGATAGCATGAACATTAACACTGCATGATGTATGTGTAAGGGTCTACTATTTGTAACACACGCCATTTCGACATGCACAGCTCCTGAAGTAAAGTATGCCAGTTTGACATTGGCCTGATATTGACCTTCATGCAAACTGGTATCTGTTTTTTTTATTTTTTATTATTGTAGTTAAACATAAGTGTTTGTTACATAAGGCACCAGGGTACATCCGCCTGAGGGACAATGCTCAATGCACTGTAGTTTTTCTGTGTACTTTAGCAGGGGAAAATGATAAGGTCACTTATGAATCTGCATGTTATTAGGCCTTGTGGCATCACTCTTCATTGGAGCCCTGCACAGAAAGACTCTTCACTCCTGACCAACGTTGGGAAAAGTTACTTTTAATAGTAATGCATTACAATATTACCTTACTGCATAAAAAACATCTGTGTTACTTAGTTACTTTTAATGGAAAGTAATGTTACGTTAATTTTGCACAACTTTTTCTCATCTGGGCTGGGCTTGCTTGTTTAGTTTTAGTATAAAATAGTGATATTTTTGGCAAATGTAAAAGCCCATTCACACTAAAAGTGAAATGAATAAGGAAATGTAAATGCATCTATGTACAGAGGACGCAGCTCAAACAAACCTTTCAGCTGTGCTGCCATTCTGGATTGAATGAAGAATAGGATGCAAGAGAATAAAGTTAAACACTCTTCAGCAATAAAAAAAAGAAATTAAATAAAAACACAAATGTTATCTAGTACGTTTTGCTTATTAGTGGTTGAATTGGATCATCGAAGGTCAGCAGCATAGCCACTGGTGAAGAAAATTAGATTAAATACATAAAGCATATTTATGCTATTTAACATTTAATTATTGCAGGTTTGTGTCGTATTCCGCATTTGCATTTCTATCCATTTTGAGGAATACGGAATCTGTTTTTGTGTTAGTGAGATGATTAAATGCATTTTTGCCTTTAGTGTTGAACTACAGGACACATCATGTTCACACAGCGCACACACCGCCTCTGCACTTCCTCCCGATTTCAATCAACACGGGGACAGAAGAGAAGTCAGTCAGTGAATGGGAAAACAAAGTAACTTATTTGAAAAATAACTCAGATATTGTCTTGTAAATCAAAAAGTAATGTGTTAGTTTACTAAAGTAATCTGATTATGTTACTCCCGTTATGCGTTACCCCCAACAGTGCTCCTGACTGCCTAATCATCTGTTGGCTAAAGGTGCGAACAAAATATATAGCACCTATCATCTTAAATTTAAAAAGCTCAAAAAAGCACTTGTTGATGTTAGCTTTGACACAAATGCCAAGCGTCAAGGTTTGCATGTAGCATGTACCATATTGTGCCAGCGTTTGAAGACCAGGGAAACACCCTCAAACTTCTGTATGGCAATGTTTATAAATGTGTACTGCATACAACTTGTCTTGTCTTGCAATCTTGGTTTGACATTGACAGGTCTATATGTAGGCCCAGGTATTTTATAACATTGGAAGCCTCAGCATACCCTTGTGTGCTTAATTGTTTTGGATGTAAACTTGTTGTGTACTTCAAATCAAAAAATATTTTTTTGAATGCTGTACTTGCAAATAATATAATATTATTGAAATAAAAGGCCACTTATGTGTACTAGACACTACATGTTTCTGGTAACACTTTATTTTAAGGTGTTGCACATGTTATATATACTTGTTATTATAATAACAATAAATGATGTATAATTACATGCAAGTAACCCTAAGACAAACCCTAACCCTAACATATAATAAGTAGAACAGGTAGTTAATTAATATTGCTCAATACTTAAATGTATAATTACACTGTAACAATGACACCTTAAAATAAAGAGTAACCCTGTTTCTTAACACACTTTGTAATAATGTTAAATGTTAATGTTAAAGTTTTACTTTACAGTATCAATGCTTCAAGAAGTACACTAATTGTGATGTGTTGACTAACATACCAAAACACACATTTATGTAGCGAATAACAATTTCATCATTACAAATATGTGATTACATATACAATTATATCCATGACATACCATTTATTTTTGTAGAAATGACATTAAAATATATTTTGGTTTACTATAAATGCTTGTCAGTACATTTGCCAGTATACTTAAAACATATTTAAAGACAATAGCAGTAATTGCATATAAATATGTAATTAAGTCCTACTAATGTGAGTGTGAAAATAATTTTAAGATAAACTAATTTAATTTCTTTTAAAATGTTTAATACATTTTCATGGAATTGTAAATAACATGCAATTGAGTGTCTGGAAATAATACATTCAGTTCACACTTCAGTGTGTTCTTTTAAAGAATATTATTTCTATAATAACGATGCTAAAGTGTTCTTATTTTTCACAAGGGTGTGTATTTATGCTCAGCCCATGATAATAGCTTCCGTCATGAAACAATATGACTTCTTACCACATTTCATATGTGTAGCATGAAGCGTGCACACCAACGGTATGTTTATTAGCTATGCTAGCTTGCCTGCTTGCTGTAGAAGTCCTACAAGAAGATGTGGGATTTTTTTCATTGTCTTAATGAAAGCAACACCTTGTTCAAATCAAAAATGGTGTCGGAAGTACTATGAAAGTACAAAAAGCCCTATGAAGTAAGTCAAGGTGGAAGTGTAATGCTGTGCTGTCTTTATCTTATTTGTAGCTTCCGGTTAACTAAGGTATTGAGAATATCATTGTCTCTAATAGCTGCCTTCTTCAAATCTTTAACCGGCTGCTGTAGAGTTGTCACTGTCACAAGTTCATGTTAACGTCTTTTCACATCGCAGTCAATCTCTGCTGCGTAATCTGAATTTAGTATTATTTATGGAGAATTCTTGTTGCTCCTTGACTCTCTCACAAGCGCATTTTCCATATTCCCCTAGTGGAGAAATTGCAGTTTACACTAGGGGGAGCTATTTAGTTTTATTCAGCGAAACACTAAGCCTGAAGGATTAGTAACAATTTACCTCAATTAAATGGAAGGTGTTGAAAACTCTGTTCTTCTAAAGTAGAAAACTCAGAAGAGAAGACCAGGAGACTTCGGATTGGATTGTCAGCAGAATTTCTTTATTCTATGACATGTCTTGTTATCTGTAGTCATCGAAAATCTCCCTTAAGTCATTTTTACAGGGTATCTTATAGGTATTTTTGGAGGAGGGACTTTTTTGAGGTGGAGACAAACATCAAAGAAAGCAAGCCTCTGAGGGCAATAAACCTAACGAATCCACGTCTGGCAAGGGTTCTTTGAATCAACATCTGTTACCAGACTTCCCGTGGTTCTAATCTCATCAACATAATCAAATGCATAGACACTAATTCAATCAACCTAAAACGAATCCACGTCTGGCCAGGGGTTCACACAAATCAACGTCTGGCAGTCAACATGACTTGATTGAGACAAAGCACAGTTATACATTGAGTCACAGTGAGACTCAGTGGCTCGGTTGGTAATGCATTGCTTTACAATCATGGAAGCCTGAGTTCAAATCCCTAGGGCAGTCGTTGGCCTAATGGATAGAGCGTTGGACTTGAAACCCGAGGTAACCCAAGGTTGTGGGTTCGAATCCCGGCTCCGATAGGAAGTCCACGACTGCTCCCCGGGCGCTGCACAGTCGGCTGCCCACTGCTCCAAGTGTGTACACTTGGATGGGTTAAATGCAGAGAACACATTTCACTCCTCATTATACTCTGTATAATTGTGTATGTGACAAATAAAGCTCATCCGAGCTTAATTTGTTGTTTGTAATTTGTCAGGAAGTGGATAATAAGAATCTAAATTAAACCATTTAAATAGAATTTGTAATCTTTCAATTCCCCCTTTGAGAGTTCTAATAACTCTCACAAAATACAAATTTAGACACTTAAAAGTTAATTCTTGTAACTTGTAATCTGTTACAGGCACATAGTACATGTTCTGTGTTGCTTATATGTAATTGCATGCTGACACAGAAACAAAACATGCAATTAGGGTCCGTGAAGTTCTTACGGGTAATAATCTTTTCTGGTTGGAACTGTCATTTTCTCGTGAGAGGTAGGCGTCATTTGCTGAAAAAAAAACACTTGATACTAACAAGTTTCCAAACCATGAAGAATTATCTTCAGTCATCTGGTGTAATTTTGCTGAAAGATCAAGAGTACGAAAATCTTGATCATGTTGATGGATGACTGAAGTTCCCGTATGTGAGTCTCTGCGTTGTGTATTTTTTTGTTCTTCGTTCTTCTTTCTTTTCTCTTTCTTGTGTGATAGTTGGCTCGGCAATGGGTCTGGTTGTTTTCTAGAGGTTGTGGCTTCATCCGCAGGTGAGAAGGGTGGTGCATATGGATCTCAGGACAGCCATCAGGTGGTATCTGCACAGAGGAAGAAAGAAACACAAACAAGAGAGACCAACGGCACAGAGCAGTATTTGTAGAGTCTGCAAACATTAGGGTTGTATCCTCTGTTCAAAATATAGTCTGCTATGGTTGTTCCTTCTTTCCCTATTTCTTAATTCCTGCGACACCTAAAGAACAGTGAGGAAAGGATGGACTAATGGAGGGGAAAGGCCTATGAGGAAATCTTCACCTCAGGGTTGGCCCCCGAAGCCTGTTGCTTTCGGTTCTTCCCTGGGCTCCTCACTGGTTCTTGTGTCTGCCCTATCCTATCCCTGCAGGGGGAGGAACAACCCTACAGTGTGACACATGAGTCCAAGTTTTTCTTCCCTGACACAATACTGCAGCTGCTGTAATCAACATCACTTGATGTGGTCCGTACCACTTAGGCTCTAATGGCTTGTTTTTGAACGCCTTTATCATGACCCATTGATCTGGGATGATTGTGTGTCCACCTTCTGGTGGAGTCTGCCAACACGACTCAACTCTCTCTTTGGCACTCTGCACTGCCTTTGTGAGGTTTTCACAGTAAGCGATCAGGGCATCTGAAACAATGTGCACATCAGCATTTCTAAGATCAACCTGTCCTGATGCTTGTGGCCTATAGGGACAGTGAAGGTTCCACTTAATCTTCAACATTCTAGACACTTCCTTGACTACCTGTCCTGTGAAGTGGGTACCTTGATTTGAGTCAATGCAATCTGGTAATCCCCATCTGGGAATGAAATCAGTGACAAGACATTTAGCAGTATGTGCAGCTGTAGCACGCCCTGTTGGATAAGCTTCTACCCATCTTGAGATCAATGTTCTTCTAAATTCAGTTAAATGTGTGTGTGTTGCGGTAAACTCTGAGATAGTCTCTCTATCTTTAGGACATAAAGCGTTGGCAACAGTTTGTATTTGCACAACAGAAGAATTGGGAGGAACACTATCAGTTTCCTCAACATTGACTGAATTTACAGGCACATCAGTTACTGATTGGAGAGCTACATCTGTTTCAAAGACCGCTTGTAAATCAGGGTAAATGTTATCAGGCTGACTAACTCCCACATCAGCTTTGGCTGCAGCTTTCTTGAGGTTCAATTTCTTAGTCAAAGTGGATACTCTCGCACGGAGTTCATTGTTCTGTTTCTCTAGCTCTGAATTACGCTGAGACTGTTGTGTAGCTAATGTTAAACTGAATTCTCTGTAACAACAGATAATGCCTTTCACATTGTTCTTACGAATACTTGCTCCTAGTACCTTTTTACACTCATCTACCGACCAAGTCTTGTCTGGATGAATCTCATATTTCTGCGTTAGTTCTTGTCTAACTTTTTCAGTGACTATTAGGTCCATTTGTTCCCCTAACAGTGTTTTGAATTGACTATCTGCCCACAAAGGAGTCGCAAGACCACTCTTTTCTGTGGTTGGAATCAGTCTAGCATTCATTCTAACCATTTTGTAAGTTTCTTCGGTACCACACAAACAAAACAAACACTTCTCTGAAAAAAACTTAACTATTGTTACATTTCCAAATTACCAACACTTCACACTTAACTTCCCTGCCTACAAAAAAAAAACAGAGGATGAAACTAAATTATTAGCACGAAATGCTAACCTTCCCTGCCTGAAACAGAGGATAACTCATTTTTAGCACGTAATACCAAAAATCTTCCCTGCCTGAAAGAACAGAGGATATATTTTCATCTCTAAAATAAAAACTTTAGAGGATAAACTCTTCCCTGCCTGAAACAGAGGATAAACGTCCCTGCCTACAAGAACAGAGGATACTTTCATCTCTAAAATAAAAAACTTTAGAGGATAAACTCATCTCTAAAATAAAAAACTTTAGAGGATAAACTCTTCCCTGCCTGAAACAGAGGATAAACGTCCCTGCCTACAAGAACAGAGGATACTTTCATCTCTAAACTAAAAAACTTTAGAGGTTAAACTCATCTCTAAAATAAAAAACTTTAGAGGTTAAACTCATCTCTAAAATAAAAAACTTTAGAGGATAAACTCTTCCCTGCCTGAAACAGAGGATAAACGTCCCTGCCTACAAGAACAGAGGATACTTTCATCTCTAAAATAAAAAACTTTAGAGGATAAACTCTTCCCCGCCTGAAACAGAGGATAAACTTTAGTTAAACAAACCCTACAGATGTATGTTAACTCTTCTCTGACGGCACAGAGGATACACATTTGTACTGGTCTTAGGTTCTTTTGGATTAGAGACAGCCACTCACCACAACCCTTGGTTGAGAGAAAAATTCAGTCTGGGAATCCTTGTTCAGCTTGAAGTTTCGCTGGATTCCAAAAGATGCAGATCTTTGTTTGAGCTTGAAGTTTTTTCAGGTGAGGAAGCTGGAACTCTATCCGGGTCACGGCACCATCTGTTGAAAACTCTGTTCTTCTAAAGTAGAAAACTCAGAAGAGAAGACCAGGAGACTTCGGATTGGATTGTCAGCAGAATTTCTTTATTCTATGACATGTCTTGTTATCTGTAGTCATCGAAAATCTCCCTTAAGTCATTTTTACAGGGTATCTTATAGGTATTTTTGGAGGAGGGACTTTTTTGAGGTGGAGACAAACATCAAAGAAAGCAAGCCTCTGAGGGCAATAAACCTAACGAATCCACGTCTGGCAAGGGTTCTTTGAATCAACATCTGTTACCAGACTTCCCGTGGTTCTAATCTCATCAACATAATCAAATGCATAGACACTAATTCAATCAACCTAAAACGAATCCACGTCTGGCCAGGGGTTCACACAAATCAACGTCTGGCAGTCAACATGACTTGATTGAGACAAAGCACAGTTATACATTGAGTCAGGAAGTGGATAATAAGAATCTAAATTAAACCATTTAAATAGAATTTGTAATCTTTCAAAGGTCATAGATTTGTGATTCATTTCTGAAGCTCTGATCAGGATGTAGCATGCTAAATTAATGCTTGACTAATTTAATCAAGAGTTAGATTATAAATATGCTATATGTAGGTTATATTTGGAAGACATTTGCATTTTTTGCAACTATAAGTATGGTGATTATGTGATGCCTTTATTAATACATTTCGCATTAATATTGTCAAGCCTTCTTAATTGTTTTAATGCTGAAAGGTATCAGTTTAAAAAGAAGCATTTGTTACACGAATCACATAACAAGCCAGTGCTCAGTATTTCTTGTTTTTTCCCCAGAAATATATATTTTTTTGTAACAGGTATGCTGATTGACATTTCACATGAACTGAATTACAGAGGCCTTTGTTCTACAAATGATCAGGTTAATTTGAGAGCAAGTATGCTCAGGTAACACCAAAAGGTGTCAGAGGAGCAATCCTGCGGCTTCACATATCCATTTCACATCTAAGATGTCAAAGCTAAGGTGTTGCATTGCATTCATCAAGCAAGCTGAAGAACTTACAAACCTTGGAAACTGCTGAATAAAACTTTAAAGGTCCTTGAGCTGGAGTATGTGTTATGTTCATGGTTAAGCTTTTGTGGCTGGGAAAAGATGTTTGAGAGCTGCCGGCTTAAGTTTCTTTTTGTCATTCCTAATTATCAGAGCTTGCATTAAAGCGATGCAAAATTACAGGCCATGTTTCAGTTTCCATGAAAGATTTGCATTCAGATAGAGCATGCATGGAAATGCTAAGCAGATAAACTGGATTCTAGCTTGCTTAGTGCTTGATCCAGCTCAAAGGACTCATACCGGACTTGTAAATGCCCGGCTAATGCAGCATCATTATGAGGGAGCAGACACTTCTGCAGTTGCTCAGACAAAGAGGTCTTTTCTTGAGTAATTGGTGATTACTTGTGGAACAGGCGTGTAAGTGCATGTGTGTGGAGGGATTGGGGGGGTTGTGGTCTGCTGACAGCATGTGGTTGTGATTTGTAAGGGGAAGGTGTGCCACTGTGTTTCAGGTGTGACTGAGAGTCCCAGTTGTTCTCCTGTGAACAACTAGTCACCCAACACCAGCAGAGTTTACTTAACGCCCACAAGAAAGAGAAATGAGATCTCGGCAACATCTTAATGGTTTCTCATGGAAAGTAAAAAGATTAAGTGGAGATTAAATTGGGAAATTTGGTAACATTTTATTTTGATAGTCCACTTTAGACATTCTATTAACTATAAGCATTGCTGGGTGGTAATGTAGTCTGGATTACGTAATCCGATTCCAACAATTAAGTACTTGTAATTAGATTTTATTACATACTAAAATACTCGTAATCAGACTACAGTTACTTTGTTATTGATTACATGATTACGAATTATTCACACAATTCCAGTAAACTATTCATAATTTACTGATTGTCCCTAATTCTTCTTTTTTAATTTTTAAATGTCTCTTTCTAAAATACCCACCACTTATATAGATTCAGAAAGTCTTGCAGTTTTGTGGAGATTAACACAGACTATCAGCTATAATTACACAGAATAATTACACAGAGTTCATACAGAACTTGAACATTTAAAATTTACAAATGCACAAATTAAAAATTTACAAAAACTATTTCATTTTAAGAGGTGTTTTACTAATGAACACATTGATTTTTATTTGAAGCATCATTCAGTGAATTATTTAACCATGCTTTGGATAGATTTAGGGTCTTTCAAACATTAAAATGCACAAATTTGCATTATTTCTTATTTGCATGCAATGCACGGATTCCCAAACGTTATTTATTTTTTTGTTAGTTGATTCTCTTTTACCTTTTATATTTATTTGAAGTACCCAGTAAGATTTTAAGGTAATACATTTGACATAATGTTATGTTTAATGCACCTCATGTTGTTAATAACCATGAATAGAATATATTTAATTTATCTTTGTATTTTTATATCGATATGGTACAAGATTACCATATTTAAATCAATGTGATATACAAGTTTGATTAAAAGTCATATAAAACTGATCAAACAGTAGTCTGATTTTATTACCTAAAATGTGTAATGTAGTGGATTACGTTACTGACTGCATGTTTTGTCATGTAATTTGTAATCAGTAACAGACTACAATTTGTAAGTCATTTTAATATCTGCTAACACTTTATTTTGGTGTTCCTCCAACAGATATTGGACCAACTATAAATAACTTTGCAAGTGTGTCAACTTATCCTACTAACCCTAACACTAACCTAACAGTCTACTAATACTCTAATGAGAGTTAGTTGACATGTAGTTATAAAGTTACTTATAGGCAGAAACATGTCTAATGCTGGGTACACACTAAATACTTTTTCAAATATTATAAGATCTTCAAAATGTGAGAGACCACAAACATGATGCAAAAAAAATCTAGATTTAACCATTTTGCTCCAATAATGTGTTTTGTCCTCAGGCAACCCCCACACACACACAAACACATCATAATTTTTTATCGTAAATATTCAACATGTTGTGATCTGGGCACCTCTCTTCTGAGCAGATTTAGTCACTCTTTAACGCACCTCACACCACATTAAAATCTGATCAGATATTCTTTATAACCACCAAGAGAATCGGGACATTACCCAGGATTGTCGGAAGGGGAGAAATCTGCCCAGAATCAGCCCGGGTATCTTGTGGTGTGTACCCAAAATTTTGTGGACTACTGAAATAAAGTGCCATACTCAAATTTGCCAAATAGAAAAAGTATGCAAGTCTGAGATCGTACTATGAACTTCAATATTAAGCATCAAATTCTTTCAAGACCAAATTTTATAAGCTTTGCAAGCCACATAGTTTTTAACACATGAGCACAACCGTCTCCTTTTTGTCTAATTTGGTTAGTCTTAACTCATTTTAGGAGAGCTGACAAACTTCAATGAAACTGAAACAGAGATCTGCTTGCTATGAAAGAGCAACATCTGAGCATCAATATTTTTTTCTGAGTGTACACAGCAGTGTGAGAAACACGCGCATGGAGCTGTCCTTGCATCTGATGCCTGTGATTATGGTTTTCAGGCAGCTTTTCACCTGAACTTGTTGACTTCTCCTCTTCAAACGTCCCGATTAGCATAAATGAGTTTTACTGTCTGATCTTTCTTGGCCTCGCACACACTTTTCAGGTTGTCCATTTATCTGTTTCAGTGGCTGGTCAGGTTAATTAGTATGTAAAGCGGCTGATGGAATTCCAAAGCAGAGCCACTAAAATGACAAACATCAAAGGTCTTGCACCTGCACCAATGACAATGGCCTTAAGTACGGCCCTGTCCTTGGGCAGAATGGTTGATCTATCACCTTTAAAGTCGCTTTCTGAATTTCTTTGCTGGGTCACTGCATCTTGCATCTCTGATTTGCCGAGCCGATCGCTCTGAGGCTTGGGCAAGAGCCAATGTCTGATGCATTCCAGAAATCCCACCCCTCCGAGCCCCCCGAAATGTGTTTCCTCTTCTTCCTCGTCATCATCTTCTACTTGTTTTTTTCTTTCGGTGAGCAGACTGAGGGATCGTGATTTAATTGCACGTCTTGCTGTTTTTCAGGCTGATTGGGTAGAAGGCCAATAAGCAATGGCTTGAGCTCCCTCTGAGAGAGGTGGAGACCTCCGGCATGGAGCCAAGATTGAGTTCTTATATTGTTTCCTTGGAAACAGAGTTTTTGATGAAGCCTTCACGATTATTAGACTGTTCTCAACAACACAATATACAGTATATCTGATATCAATTTTATTTCCAAAAGCACTATTGGTATTAAGGTCCGCCGTTATCAATATAATTTAATGTTTCGGTGAAATCACAGTTTCGGTGAACATTCACAAGCAAAATTGAGACTTTGACTCTCCCCACATGGCAAAACATATATTTTCAAAATATACCCAAAATATATTTTTGCTAATAGATCAAATTGATTGATTAGTAGACATTATTATTCCAGCATCTGGGCACGTTTTATTTATTTTATTTTACAATAGTTGCGTAACAAGCATTTGTCTGTTGTTAACTCTGCAAAATAACATATTCCCTGTGATATTTTAATGTTTCAAAATAAGAGGTTTTCATTTTCTTTTCTACAACCATTCTTTTAGTTTTTCCATTATCCTATGTTTATATGAAATATTACTGTATTATGTGAGAGTGAACTCAAACTTTCCATTTGTATTAGATCGTCTTGCAGGCATAGGCGGAGTTTGGGGGGCCGGGGGGGGCACTGCCCCCCAGATCAGAGCCAATCGATTTTGTCAGATCTATGAATACAAAAATATTTTCACATTGTCTCGTTTTATTTGCATTATCGTATTTTAATGAGTATGTTAAGGCTTAATTATTTGTAATTCATGTAAAAAAATAAAAAATAAAAATCATAGCTCATGGTCTACCGGTAGGTGCCCCCCCAGGCAAAAATGTGAAACTCCGTCTATGCTTGCAGGTTAGTTATAGCCATTCTGTGTGTACTTTACTCAGGGAACAGGTTTCTCTTCAGGACATGATTGTAAAGATTAAGGATGATGAAAGAAAGCATAGAGATCTCAAGATTTCAGATTACATTTTAATCTGGCCTCAAAGCAAATTTCTGCATCATGAAACATCAGTGCGTACAAACATTGGCAACTTTTACCATAATTTACCACATATTTTCTGTTAGTGGGAATAAAGGAGAGAGCGTGCTTGTTTGATTTGATTTGGTAACACTAGTTTAGAGACCAATTCTCGCTATTAAAGTTGCTTATTAGCATGCATATTATTAGCATATTGGCTGTTTAAAATATCAAAATATAGGTGAAATAATTTTCCATCGTCATTCAGCTTTAACTGATATGCTGCTGTTCAAAGTTTGGGATCAGTAAGAGTTTTAATGTTTTAAGCTGTATTTATTGGAAAAAAAATACAAAAAAACAGTAATATTGTAAAATATTATTACAATTTCTAATATTGGATTGCTATTGTATTATGTTTTAAAATATGATTTATTTCTGTGATGTAGTGGTGAATTTTCATCAGCCATTACTCCAGTCTTCAGTGTCACATGATCTTCAGAAATCATTCTGATATGCTGATTTATTATCCGTGTTGAAACTGTTGTGCTCCTAAAAAAAATATTTTCTTAGAACCTGTGATACTTTTTTTCAGGATTCTTTGATTAATAAAAAGTTAATAAGACAAGCATTTGTTCAAATAGAAAATCTTTTCTAACAATATAAATCTTTATTTTCCCTTTTTATCATTTAAAACAGAGTAATGATGCATCACATGAATACATTACATTTCAAAATATATTAAAATAGAAAACTGTTATTTTAAATGGCAATGATATTTCTTGACCAAACAAATACAGCCTTGATGAGCACACACACACACACACACACACACACACACACACACACACACACAGACAGACAGACAGACAGACAGACAGACACACACACACACACACACACACACACACACACAGACACACACACACACACACACACACACACACACACACACACACACACACACACACACACACACACACACACACACACACACACACACACACACACACACACACACACACACACACACACACACACACACACACACACACACACATACATACAGGGTTTGAGGGTATTATCTAATATGATATGGTAATGTTTTTCAAAGATTCATTGAGTGGACTCATAATGTAAAATGGATATTTACTGCACTTTGAATATTTCGATAATATTTATTTCCACTACCTTTCCACTTTTTGTCTAAACTAACGCCGGTTTCACACTGCAAGCGTAAGCAGGGCGTAAGCAGCGTATTTTTCGGCGCCCATGTTAACGGATGAGGCGTTCACACAGCGGGGGCGGCGCGGCAGCGCATGGCAGGAGCAGAGCAGGAGGCGGCAGTGCCGCGATCGTTTCGGCGCCGAGTCTATTTTTGCTGCACTGCTTACGCTCAATTAAAGTGACAGGACATTATTTATGATCGACACCCAAAAAAAAAAACATATTTAAAGTTTGTAAATGGGATGTAATGTATTTTAAACAGTTACCATGAAGTTCAACAATTTCGTAGCAAGTTGTAATATATATTGTGTAGTTTATAGGGCTATGTTGGCATATAAGCAGATGTCATGCTGACAACAGGCATCATCAACAAACGCACGTGACAGCGCCCGGTGTAGCCAGACGGGGGTCTTCAGAGTACACTTGGAAGATGACCTAATGGACGACACTCGTCTCATCGTAGAAGTGGAAAACAAAAAGTTATTTATGACCCCAAAAAATGTACGTATAAGGACTTACAAGCCAAAGAAAAGGCATGGGATGCAGTGGATTGATCATTTAATAATACACGAAGTGACAAACGAATAAATACATATTCAAATACGTCACATAATTATTACACATGTAGCTACACCAAATAAGTATATGATGTGCGGGTGACTTGTTTGAAAGTGTGTTTTTCGTGTGTTTGCTAATATCCATATTAAAACGTTTACACATAGTGTTAATGAAGACATTTACGATGCATGTTGAAGATGTTAGCATGGAGATTGCTTGTAAATCTGCTGTTTATGAGTATGTTTATCAGATATTGCTTCATTATTAAATAAGCGTTCGTCAGCAGGCATTATGAAGAGGTTTGCTAATAAATGTTGAATAAAGATGCAAAATGTGTCAACATTGTAGATATAATCTTTTGACCAAAACTTCAAAGGCATGTCATTCTCCTATAATTAATGTGTTTTTACAAAGGACTAGTCATTTTGCGTTGGCAGATGTCGTCATTTTTAATGTTTTTTGTATTGAAAGACAAAAGTACAATCTGTCCAATCAGTACAACTTTTACAATCTTTAAATAACAATCAATACAAACAAACATAAAGAACAGCAGCTTACAGTATATATGTGCAAAAAGAAACTTCTGGTTACAAGTACAAACCTTCAAAATATTGACCATATTCAATATAAACACAATGAATAAAATAACTGTAACATTTCTGCTATGGTCAGTTATTGTTTTTTACTGTTCCGTTGCCTGGGGGCACCCAACATCTACATCGTGTCCTTCTTCGTAATCTCCGTAGTAACAAATACAGCGCAATTGCCTTTCTTCTATCTACAATACGTACTGCACATAAACACAGATGCACATGTACAGTGTAAATAAAACAAATACAGTAATATAAACTATTCTAATAATAAATCAAGACCAATTGTATTTAAAATTAGATTCGAATTTGCCCATTTTGTACAGAAGACGCTGTTCAGCCGCGCGCTGCAAACGCTGCCGGTGTGAATGCAAAATGGCTACGCGCTGCTCCTGCTCTGCTTCCGTCCTGCTTACGCGCTGCTTACGCCCTGCTTACGCTTGCAGTGTGAAACCGGAGTAAAGCATCAAAAGCATAAATCTAGCATCGTAATTTGTCAACACAGAATAAATCACTTTTGTGGCTATAATTAAATATCTCCCACTAAACCTCTACACTATTATGTTCTCATTGAGGCCAGCAGATAAATCTGCACTGCCGGCACCGATTCACTACGCCACATTAAATTCTTTCAGATCAATTAAACATAGCAGCTCAGTTTACAGGTGACCACTCTTAATGTCCCTGCTACACTCCTACGGGTGCACAAGAAATTTACTGCACCTTCACTAAATGAAAGGGAGGCTGAACACTCCCAGAATTATCCTTTCTGAGCATTAAAATGAGTTTTACTTGTTTTCAAAATCCAGTGTTTGGTTCCATTTCAAACACATATGCTAACCGTCATGTTTTTTTTTATTGGTGGGTCACATCCTTCACCTGCATCATGAAATCTGTTTCTCCATCAGCTCTTATTGTTGACCTTGTCCAACAAAGACAGCAATATGACTGGCTTTACATCTAAGAACATGCTGCTGTTCTGATGTAGAAAAGAGCCTGCTTTGCTTTTATTGTTTCTTGGGTCAGGACTGTACAGGCCCCTGTAATTTGCTGGTATTATGTGAACACAGAGTACGCAGACGCGATTTCTTTAAGACTGCAAGGGAAGCTCAGCTTCCCCTATAATTGTCAAAAAATGAATGGTCAAATATATGTACTATTATGTTAACATTTTATTGACTAAAAATGCGTTAAACACGTTCATCTCGAACGAAAACAATTTCGTTCAGAATCAGCTACTTAGGTCGGCTGACTCGATTTCCTTCTCATTCATTCCGTAGGCGTACAGTGCATTATTCTGTTGAAGCCCAGCGTCCATTGACTTCAATGGGGCTGCTTTAAACAGTTTTTTTCAGTGCTTAGAAACAAGACGGTCATTGGATAATGCTGCGATTATGTCCCGCCCACGGACGCTCAGCGTCTCTGGGATGAATGGAGGAGTGGGCTGGCCCGGACTCCGAGCGTCTGCGTGATGATTGGAGGGTCTGTCATCTCTTTTTAATCCACTTTTATGTCCTAAAACGCTCGTTTTTTGGGGTCGACAGCTTATAAAAACGTTTTTATTTTATTATTTATTAAATATTTAAATATTATTTATTTTATTTTAGCTTGTTTGCTATACACATTGTCACATATCAGCTTTTAGAATTTTTTTTTTTTTTTTTGTTATAAATAAATGACAAGGAGGCGGCAGCTTCTCGCAATGCAAAGAGACGGTTGGTGTGGGCGTGGGCGTGGTCTTCAGATTATGACGCGTATCACTCTGTGTCTCCATTTCCAACTCAGTCCCATCGCGGATTTTGCATGTGTAGTCGAAAGACAAACTGCTGCAACCTTCATCGTATATTTCACACAATTTCACACCACATTCATTGTTTCAGTTTAACATAATTCCCACATTTCCTCCCGTTGAGTTAAATATATATATATATATTAGATCGTTTGTTCATTAATTCATATAGTCTGAACTAGCCAGCTAGCAAACTGCACACGATGGCAGACAGTGCTAATATTGTCGACCTGATTTTGGCAAAGCCATTAGAAAGTCTTCCTTACGAGGAGAAACTTAGAATTAAACAGCAGGGCAGATCAACACCTAAGATTGATTTAGTGCAAAAGATAGGGAAAAGTAACAGGTCTTTTCAGCTCTCCTGGTATGACAAAGTTAGCTGGCTGACTGGAAGTGCTGTGAAAAAGAAAATGTACTGCTGGCCATGTCTCTTGATGAAACCATCTCATGGATGTGTTGTTTGGTCAAAATTGGGGTTTGGAGATCTGTCAAACTTTGACAGGGCATATAAAAGGCATGAAAATAGCAATGAACATGTGAGTGCATGTGCAAGATTAAGTTGCATGGGCAGGATCAGGGTTGAGCATGCAATCAATGAAGGTGCTCGCATTCAAGTGGCTAAACATAATGAAACTGTTAAACAAAACAGGGCCTTCCTAAACCGCCTTATTGATGTGACATCCTTGCTTGGCGGCAGGAGCTGTCATTTAGGGGACATGATGAGAGTAGTGAATCATCCAACAAGGGAATTACAGAGAGTTCACAGAAACATTAGCTAAATATGACTCTGTCCTGTCCACACAATTCGAGTCCTCAACTGTGTTTTCTGGTATGTCACACACTATTCAAAATGACTTGATCTCTGCTCTTGCAGCCACCATTTCTGATCAGATCAGAGATGAAATTCAGGATGCTCCCTTTTTTGGATGGCAGGTGGATGAAACCACTGATATATCCTGCCGTGCCCAACTCTCTGTCATTGTTCGCTATGTGGATAGTGCAGGTAAAATTCAGGAGCGCTTCATTGGATTTTTTGATGTTTCTGGGGGGCGAGATGCTCAGTCTGTTTTTGATGTTTTAAATGAGAACATGCAGGGCTACAATTTTAAGGATAAGCTTGTGGCACAGACCTATGATGGGGCTGCTGTCATGGCTTCAGCTCTCAATGGTCTGCAGGCCAAAGTGAAAGCAATAGCCCCCAGTGCAATGTTTGTGCATTGCTATGCACACAGACTGAATCTGGTGCTGTCACAGGGGGCCAAATGCTTGCCTGAGTGCAGAATTTTTGCATCCCTCTGGGTTTGCCACATTTTTCTCAAAATCCACAAAGAGGACGTCTTTTCTGGAGTCTGCAGGCTGCTCAAGGTTGCCCAGAAAGCGCTCCTACTCGATGAAAATTTCACATCACGGATAGTGAGCACTGTGGCAAACAATTATGATGGCCTCCTGCAGACATTTGATAACATCATTGCAGATACGACAATGGATGATGATACACTGGATTGTGCCAAAGGCTTCGTGAGGAAACTGGAGGATTTTGAGTTTGTGTTCATGTTGTACACATATGAACAAATCTTCTCTGAGACTGATGTGGTCTTTGATATTGTCCAGCAGAGAGCGATGGATGTTCTTTACTGCAAGAAAAGAATTGAGTCTCTTCTTGCATTTGTCAAAGAGAAGAGGTCAGAGGGGCTTTCAAGCTGTTTATGCCAAAGCAGCAGATCTCACATCAGACCCAAGAGATGAGCCCATGAGAAAGCGCCGTCTGACCCAATTGCAGGATCCCCAAGAGCGCTACAGAAATCTGTACATGGCCATCCTTGATAACATCTTGGAGCAGATTCCTCGACGTTTTCAAATTTGGAAAGTATGCTTTTCTTAGAATTAGTCAATCCAGGGAAATTTGATGACATGAGACAAGCATTTCCAGAGGAGGCCTTCCAAAGTGTCCTGAAAAGTTATGGCCATCACTTTGATTCAGGGAGACTGAGGTCTGAACTTCAAGTCCTGTATTCAGATCAGGACTTGCAGAGTAACAGGGAAAGCTGTGTGATTACTTGGTGTTCCTTAAAGACATGGAGTTGGACAGTGCAATGCCTCAGCTTTACAAACTGTTCTCATTAGTGGCAACAATTGGAGCTACATCTGCAGGTGTAGAAAGGAGCTTCTCCTGTTTAAAGCGGCTCAAGTCCTACACCCGTAACACAATGGGCCAAGGCCGTTTAAGCAGCCTAGCTCTGCTGGCCATTGAGAGGACACTGGTCAAGTCACTGGAAAAAGGCGCCTAGTTAGTGCGACAGGGTTACAGAGCATTTTCTTGAAAAGGAACGTAGGGCAGAATTTACATATAAATAAATGGACAATTTTTATGATTTAGGCCGAAAATGAGCTTCCCCTCTTTAAAAGATCAGCAGCCGCCACTGGAGTAGTGTAAACAGAGGAAAATGAGCAATGAGTACTTCTTCATAAGACGAGGATGACGTTCATGCAGTGCTTACAAATATGCACCTAATTTTGTTTCATATCTACAGATGGACGTCATCCATTATAAGTACTTAGGTTTCAGAGCTAACTTAGCCTTTTAGAGCCTTTTTAACGTTGACTCTTTATTCAGTTTGTGTTTTTGGAGGTATGAAGACAGTTCTCCTCAAATTCGCAAAGGTAGCTGATGTAGTTCATCACATTAACTATCACCATGTTCCACTGTCAGAAAGTATCACAATAAATAATGTCTTCTCTTGAACATCATGTCTATTATATTGTTTATTCTCTTTAAAAAGTGTACTTGTTATGAAAATTATATTTTCGAGTTCGAGTCCATGGACATTTCTCTTCCAATCTGGACTTCTATACATACAGAAACATATCCAAACAGTTGATGGCAGCCATTCACTTCCATGGTATTTTTTTTCATAGCCATCAAATTCTTAAGGGTGAACTATCCCTTTAATCAAATGTTATTTGCAATTAAATGAAAATATATTATAGTTTGAATTTAATAGTGCTTTACGGCCCAATTAAGTGCATTTTTATCAGGCTCCTTTGTTAGAGTTCAGTAATTTTACTTGTGGCAAACAAAAGGTTATTGTCCATTTTTTGAATTGCCTTATTTTCAAAAAATGTTCAATGTTGTTTACATAGGAGCCTTATAAAAAATATTTGTTATCGTTATTTTTAATGTAACATAAATTATTTTTATTATTAATATAGTTGATATGTTCGGACAAACATTTATGGCAGCTTAAATATTACTTTAATGGCACTGTATTTCATGTATTTAAATATATTTGGGTAACACTTTATTTTAAGGCGTTACACATTAAATGTACTTACTATTATAATATCCATAAATTATGCATAATTACATCCAAGTAACCCTGAACCAAACTCTAAGCATATAGTAAGTATATGTAGTTAATTAATATTACTCGGTACTTAAATGTATAATTGTACCATAACAAGGACACCTTAAAATAAAGTGTAACCTGTATTTGTTATTACACATTTGCAATAAAGTTGCAATTTAGTATATTTGAATCAAATGTATTTAACTGTGTTAAGAAACATAGTAGTGTAAGTGTATTTTCTTTAAGTGCACTTAAGTAGCCTTTTATTAAAGCAATATCATCTGTAAGAACAGTTTTTAAGTTTTATAAATTTTGTATGATTCCAAGTACACTTCAAGTGCTCATCCAATACAACGGAGCACACTTGGTTCTCACAAGGGTTGCAAAACCCACACATTCATACATTTTTAAGTGAGACTTAGTTTGGGCACCAGTTTAATGTTTCTTGTCAAAAGCGAATGTTCATAAATGATCAATGCTAAATAAGAGCAATCTAATAGCATATTTCAATATTTAAGCCAACTTCTAAACCAGTTAGTGGAGCAATATCTCTTCAGTACATTTGTGTTTGTTGTCAATGGGAAATAAGTCATAAGTTACAGAACAAATTAGGTTTTATGACCCCACTGTGGGACAGGCATCTGTGATTTCACAATGTCGCGGTGGCGGGGGTAATGTGAGTCTTCAGTGAGCGCCGTGCATGCTTCTTTCCTCTCTCCGCGGCTTTATGCCTCTCCCTGTGTGAAGAGGTGTGACCAGAACTGAATACTAAGTGTTATAGACACAGATAAACGCTACAGCGCTAGCCTAGTGCAAGGCTGATGGCAAAAACACATGGGGAAGGAAGCTGGCTTTCCCAGGGAGCTGAGTGAAAGATCTGTGGTCAGGGGGTTTGACGCTGGCCATGGCTTAGTCTGAGATTTGAGCCCCACTGAAGAGTGGGCGCTAGAAATGCCATTATTACTTGTGGTTAACCTGATAACCATTTTCACAGTCAGCTCTGTGTCTAAGATGATGTGCAGGATATTTTCTTCCTGGAAATATTAGCCATTCATGTTAAGGGTTTGTGTGTGTGTGTGTGTGTGTGTGTGTGTGTGTTGCTTTATTTTATTTTATATTGCATCAAAACCAAGACCACTTAATTGTGGAGTTTTTAACCACAGCTGTATTTATATTTAAAGGGGTAGCTGACCTGCTCTGGTTTGACTTGCATTTACTTGTTTTGTTGTTTAAACAATGATCATGTATGCAACTTTTATTAGCACATATCAGCTGAGAGAATAAATATTTATACTTTTAAATATTAATTTGTCAACCGAAGGATCAAATGAATGCAACATTTTAAATGAAGGCAAACATATCCTTTACAAAACAAGGAAATGTACAATAAATTGTAATAATTACAATTATAATATTGTTTTTGTTTGTTTATTTATTTGTTTATTTATTTTTCAATAAAAAAAAACTATTGTGCATGTTATATGAATAAAACATTTGGTAAAACTTTATTTTAAGTCGTCCTTGTTACACATGTAACATGTACTTTTATAATTTTATATTGTAAAATAAATTTAAATATTATAATAACAATTAATTATGCATAATTACATGCAATTTACACTAAAATAAAAACTAATCCTAAACCTAACCATATAGTAAGTGCATGTAGTTAATTAATAGTACTCAGTATTAAATGTATAATTACAAGGACACCTTGAAACAAAGTGTAACCAAAAATTGTATATAGTGTTTGCAGTAATGCAATTACAATGATATGAAATTACACTGGGATAAATCCTGAAATATTTACTTTGATTAATGAATGAATTAATAAATGATGCATTTATATATCATATTTTCAATATGATAAGGCATAATCAAATATTAATATGTGATTCATAAGTACTCATAAACAGACAATATGCTAACAATATGCATGCAAATAAGCAACTTGGGTGACACTTTATTTTAAGGTGTTACACGTTACATGTACTTACTTTTATAATAACATTGACTTATGCATTATTGCATGCTGCAACAAAGGGAGTCATGATGACAGAGTTGAACAGGCAGGGTCAAACACCAGCAAACAATAATATCCGATGCACAGGCGAAAGAGTAATCCTCAAGACAGGCAAAGGTCAGGGCAGGTAGCAATAAATCAAAAACAAGGTAACAGTAAAAAGATAAAAACTGGGAAACTAGGAAACTCAGAAGGGCTAAACATTCAATCACCAGCAAAGACATAGTGTACGTGTGCTATTCTTATAGATCACTAATATGAGGCAGCTGTGAACTGGTAATGAGTGCTGATGAGTCCGGGCAAAGGATTATGGGAAATGGAGTCCTGAGTGAATGGCAAGGTACAGAATGGAGTGCCCTCTAGAGGAACTCATGGGCACTCCAGCTGGAGATTGTGACAGAGACCGCCAGGGAGTGGCTTCCAGACGCTCCTTAACATGAACATACCAGAGTCTAGGAGGGAGGTCGTGCGGTGGCGAACCAGGGGGATGGATGGAGGGCCAGGTCCATGAAGAAGGAGAGGAACAGGGTACTAAGACAGAGCCGGCGTAGCAGAGAGCTGAGGCGGAGCCGGCAGAGCAAGAAGCCAGGGCAGAGCTGGAAGCCGGGGCAGAGTCGGCACAGCTTTAGCCCACCAGGACAGAGAAGACCATAAGGGCGTAGCAGGATACCACCAAGGTTGAAGCAGGCAGGGCTGGAACATAGTGCACAGAGAGGTTAACAATGGCTTCAGCGGCTGTACCAGGACTAGCAGACAGTTCACATATGGCATATCTGGCCGTAACAGGGCGAGCAGAGAGTATAGGGGCAGCCCTTTTGACCATGGCTGAACAATCAGAGTTTTCAGAAATTACATCACTGGTCGTTTCAGGACAAACAGAAAGTACAAGATCAACCCTTTTGGCCATGACAGGGCTGCCAGAGCGTTCGGAAACAACCTAATTGGTCATTACAGGACAAACAGAGAGTTTGAAACCTACCTTCTTGGCCATGATAGGACAGTTACAGAGTTCAGAATCGACCTCCTTGGTCGGAACAAAAGAAAGAGAGTTCACAGACGGCGTTCATAGCTGTGACAGGACAGGGAGAGAGTTCGGGATCGGCCTTATTGGCCAAGGTAGGAACTTGAGTGAATTCAGAGGCAGTCTTAGCGACCGTAACAGGCAGGGCTTAGAATTCATGATTGGCTTCTAGGACCTGGTTGGACAGGGGATTTACTGACGGTCTCTACGACCTCATTAGGACAGAATCAAGTCACCTTTATTTATATAGCGCTTTTAACAATACTAATTGTAACAAAGCAACTGCACAATAACAAAATAGGAAAATAGCGTGTCAATAATGTAAAATGACAAGATTTAACACTCAATTTTCAGTTCAATTTTCAGGCATTTTATTATTGAATTTAGTGATGACATCATCCAGCTCAGTTCAGTTTAAATAGTATCTGAGCAATCAAGTCAACGATATCGCTGGAATATGCTTGTAATATAAATTTCTTGGCATTGTTCAGAGTAAATTCTAGCCAGACAGTGAGAAGTTAAGGGAAAGAGAGCAAAGTTGGCATAACAGATAATCATAAACAGAGGTGTGACATTTTGGTTCGCTGAAGACCAGTCGTGCCGCTGCATTCTGAATCATCTATAAAGGTTTGATTGTGCATGATGGAAGTCCAGCTAGAAGAGAATTGCAGTAGTCCAGTCTAGAAATGGCAAGGGCCTGGACAAGAAGTTCTGTTGCATGCTGTGCAAGGAAGGGCCTGATCGTTCTAATGTTGTGCAATGCAAACCGGCAAGATTGAGCAGTTTTTGCAATGTGGCCTTTGAAAGTCAGCTGGTCTTCGGAAATTTCACCAAGATTTCTGACTGAACTTGATGGGGTAATTGTAGAAGAACCTAGCTGGATGATGAAATCATGCTGTAGAGTTGGAGTGGCAGGGAAGAAAAGAAGCTCAATCTTTGCCAGGTTGAGCTGTAGGTGATGCTCTTTCATCCATGCCGAGATGTCCGCCTGGCCCGCCTGGGATCCGTGCAGCTACCGTTGGATCATCTGGTCAAAACGAGAGATAGAGCTGTGTGTCATCAGCATAGCAATGGTATGAGAAACCATGTGCTTGTATGATGGGACCCAGTGATGTAGTGTATGTGGAGAAGAGGAGGGGGGCAAGAACCTATCCCTTAGGAACCCCAGTGACCAGTTGATGTTCTGCGGATACCTTCACACCCCAGGCCACCTTGAAAGACCTGCCATTGAGATAGGATTCAAACCAGCGAAAGTGGAATCCCTGTGATACCAAGTGATGAGAGGGTGGTCAGGAGAGTTAACAGTGTCAAAATCGGTAGATAGATCTAGCACAATGAGAACTGATGATTTGAAATCAGCTTTTGCAATTCGCAGGGCTTCAATGACTGAGAGTAGCGCAGTCTCAGTTGAATGTTCACATCTGAATCCTGATTGGTTAGCATCCAGTAGATTATGCTTTGACAGAAATGAGGATAACTGGTTGAAAACAACTCGTTCAAGTGTTTTCACTATGAATGAAAGGAGAGAGACAGGTCTGTAGCTATCTGTAAGTGAAGTGTTTAATGTAGTTTTTCTTTTAGCAGTGAGGTTACCCGAGCCTGCTTGAATGTATTGGGGAAGGTGCCTGTAAGGAGAAATGTGTTGATGATGTGTGTGAGTGCTGGTAAGAGTGAAGGAGAGATAGCTTGGAGAACGTGTGAGGGGATTGGATCAAGAGGGCATGTTGTAGGGTGACTGGAGAGGAGAAGTTTGTATACTTCTGCCTCAGTGAGGGGACAGGAGGCAAAGAGGGGAGTTTTAGCAATAGATGTGGTTGGTTTGAGTTCCTGCATGTGTGGAGCTGACAACTGGCTACTGATTGAGCTAGTTTTGTTTGTGAAGAAAGTGGAAAATGCATCGGGTGTTAAGGAGGTGGTGGTGGTGGTGGGGGGGCAGAGGGTAGATAGTTTAATGTTTTGAAGAGATTGCGTGTGTCAGATACGCTGTTGACTAATATTAGCGTTGACGTCAATCTTACAATGTAACAAGCACACCGTGTTTTATGGGAAGTGTTCCCGATTACAGTTGACCTAATTAATGCAGCCTAACAATCCTTTAAAAAAAATTTAATTAGTGGGTACCCCTGTCTTAAAATGACCTGAAGCAAACACCCCGCCACCTCTGGAGGTTCTGCAGCAGTAGCAATAGGAGCTACAACAAACACAGAGAGTTCAGAGACAGCACTTGCGGCCATAAAAGAGGCATCTCTCCGGGAGAGTTCAAAAATAGTGTCAGTGGTAGAAAACGAGGCAACAGGGAAAACCGAGAGCTCAGGGGAGAGTGCTGCTACAGTCTTTTATGGAGTTGGAGTGGATATTTGCACCATAAAAAGTTATACAACAGAAGTTGCCGCTTTAGGGGAAACTGGAATGAACTCAGGGACAGGTTCAAGGTTCAAGGGTTCAAGGCTCTTTATTATTCATCACATACACAATCATACAGGGTATAATCAGTAGTGAAATGTAAGTCAAGACAGGTCTGCTCAATGGAAAGTAAAAAAAAAAAAAACAATGAAACATAACACAAGAGAATATATATACATATAGGTGAGAATAAGAATGAAAATAGGAACAAATAATAAAATAAAATAAGGAGTAAAATGTGCAATGAGATAAAATGTGCAATACAGTATACTGTGGATTAATAAATATTAATATAAACACGGATGTGCAAGAGGAATGTGCAAATAGGTTGTACCGGGTATGTACACATAGCAGCAATGCAGATGATGGAGAATAATGGATATGTTTACAGTTTATTAAATTGAGTCCTGTAGATGTAGATGACAGGAAAGGACTGGAGCGGACACCTGAGGGCACTCTGGAGGAGCAGACACTGGAGTGCATTCAGGAGCAAACTCTGAAATGGATCCTGGGGCCGACTCTAGACTAGGAGCAAACTCTGGAATGGATTCGTGGACAAGAGTTGAATCCCTGCTGAGCTCTGGGGTGAGAGCTGGCACTAGACTGAGCTCGGGGGCTGGAGCTTGTACTGGACTCTCGTCTAGAACAGATACCCTCTCTGGAACAAACTCGGGTTCAGATGCTCTCTCTGATCTAAACTCGGAAACCGGAGCCCTCTCTGTGCTAAACTTGGGAACAGGAGCCATCTCTGGGCTAAACTTGGGAACAGACGCCTTCCCTGGTCTAGACTTGGGATCAGGAGCCTTCTCTGGGCTAGACCCCTGGAATGCCATCAGCACGCACCGATGCCAGCTGAGGGTCCTCCATGCTGGAGTGGGACTGACTTTGTCTCTTCAAATGCAATATTCATGATGCTCTGGAACACTGGAGTGGTGTCCATGATGGCTGAAGACTGTAGGTTGACATGATCAGGCTTTGACTTGGCAGACTTAACATAAGCAGGCTTTAGCGTAGCAGGCTTCTGGTGAGCAGGCTTTGACTTGGCAGGCTTGATGTGAGCAGGGTTTGGCTTGGCAGGCTTGACGTGAGCAGGCTCTGATTTGGCAGGCTTTACATGACGAGGCTCTGGAATATGAGCTGAGACGTGACGAGACTCTAGATGATCAGCTGTGACTTGACGAGGCTCTGGATGATCAGCTGTGGCCTGATGTGACTCAGGAGGATCAGCTGTGACTTGATTTGACTCAAGATCAAAGGTAATTTGACCTGACTCTGAGATGACAGCTGTGATGCGACAAAACTCTGGAATTGCGGCCATGATAGGACGTGGCTCGGGAATGGCAGACATCTTTCAAAAAGTCTCGGGGTTGGCAGCTATTTTATGAACGGTCTCTGGGCTGGCAAGCCATGTTGTGAAGTGGCTCTGGGTTGGCAACCATCTTGTGAAGAGATTCTGCTTCTCCCACAGGGAAAGGGGAGCCAAATATTTGCAATGCAATATAAATGTACTTTTCAAGAGTCCAATTAGAGTCATGTAGAGTGGCATAAGAGAGCTGAGTGGCTCGGAAAGCCCTTCAAGGAAAGAAATAATTAAACATACCTTGTCCAATGTGCATAAGTGAGCCAGTTCAATAAAGTCCACTACATACTTTTCAATCAGTTCCTTCCCCTGTCGAAGACGCATGAGCTGTGTGACTGGATTCATGCTAGCTGGTCAGATAACACTCTCAAAGCCACTGGATCCGGGTGTGACTGGTGATTCTGTAAAGAAGGGAGTCATGACAACGGATCTGGGGATCCAAAAGCAAGGCTTTATTTCATAGAGTTTAGTCAGAACAGGCAGGGTAAAACAGCAGCAAACAATAACATCCGATGCACATGCAAAAGAGTAATCCACAAGACAGGCAAAAGTTAGGGCAGACAGCAATAAATAAAAATGAGGTAACAGTCCAAAGATCAAAACACTAATCCTAACCCTAACCATATAGTAAGTACACAGTTAATATTACTCAATACTTAAATGTGTGATTATACTGTAACAAGGATACCTTTAAAATAAAATGTAAATGAAACTAGTTAATAGTGAGAATTGGTCCTTAAAATAAAGTGTTATCATAGCTCCTATTGTCTTTGAAATATGGTTACAGTTTAAAGACAAACATTTATGGTAAAATACACCTCAGTGTCATTTATTTTGAAACATATATGTCTTATCTCACACAAGGCTATATACATCTCTTCTCTTCTACTGTTGATGTTATACCATGAATATGGTTCAACTTTGTAGCAACAAAATACAAGTAAATGAAAACTACAGTAAAGGCTTCAGTAGCTGTTTTGTGGTTCTTTTTTCTTCTGTAAAAAAAAGGCCCTGCAAGTTGATAAATGATAGTCAGCTGTGAAAAATATGTTGAACTTTATGACTTATTTAAGAATAACCTTGTTTGGGTTCTGGGTTGGAATTGTTTTTGTGTTATTTGGTTTATATATTTTATACAGCCCATACAGTCATGGCTTTGCTTTCATGGAGGACCTTTCAAATGTAGCAAGACAGAAAATCATAGGATAGAGACATTTTCCTTCGTCCCTGATTTGCTTGTGTCAATGCTCTACCTGGGCCTCTGTCCACTGCCATAAAAAAAAGAAAGAAAATAAAATCTGTTATTACTTCTTCAGCATGCAATAAATGTGCAGTAATGTTGGCATGGACCGTATGCACAGCATGGGTAACGCTCCATATATTTTAATGATACACCAAACTATGTCATATATTTTCAAATATTCCTCTATTATGTGCAGATATTCATATTTGAGGGTGGTTGAAAGTAGTGCTATTTTACAGCTGTCAGTGTGACGGCCCTGCGAAGAATGAGATGTAAATGTCCTACATGGCACCTCTCAGTGGACTGTAGAGATATGGGAGCCATATGTGACACAACACCACTGGATCTGCTCTGATAACAAGGAAGGAAGATAAGATAACAAGGAAGATAAAAAAATATATATAAATAAAAAAATTAATAATACATCTGAAATATTTTATTTATTTGACTGCCTGACCATTAACCAACATCAGAAAACCATAACTTAAAATATCAGTTAATGTATATATTTAGGCCTACAAAAAGTTTAGGAATCTCTGTTGTAATGTAAAAGTAAAATAATACAATAAAATAAAAACATCATGTAAAATAAAACAAGTGTGTTTTATGATTTAAAATAGTAAAAATGTATGACACCAAAATGACTTTTCTTTTAACCAAGGTCACATGGGTGAGGCAAGCAAAATAGTAAAGCAGAATATTAACCGATAAAGAAAATTTTTAATATCATAACTTAACATTTCCAATCAAATCCTATTGGATACAATACCGGTCAAACATTATTTCCATTTAAATATTCCTTGAATATTCATCACATTATGAATGATAAAACTTAAATGTGCTGCCAATCTTAATAAAAAAAATGAATCTGATATATGATAACTAACAATGTCATGCACAATTATTTATGTGCTGCCCTGAGTTTTGGTGATAAAAGTGTAATTTGATTCACAGATGTTGCTCTTTTTGGTCAGATGGAGAAAACACGAAATCAATGATCAAAGACAGACAGTAGTTTGAACTGTTAAAACCGCTGAAGTTTAAAATTGAATTAGACCCTTCTGCATTGCCTTAAAAGAGGTGAAGGACATCTGTTTAACACAGGGACTTGGCAAGAGATCACAAAGCTTTACTGTGGGGATGTAGCTGGTGGTGACAGTCAATGTCTCACTACACTCATATCAAACTCACCAAACTTCAGATAAAATCAGAGAGGAACAGAGTTGTTTTGTCACACCACATGCACAGATTTCATTTCTGCATGGAAAGCTGCATCGGTAACACTTCTCAATAAAGTCTCATTACTTATAATTGTTAAATGTGTTAACTAACATTGAGCAACACATCTATTACTGAATTTATTAATGGATATTATTGTTAGGTAATAATAATAATAATAATACCACTGTTCATAGTTCACACTAGCTCAAGCCCATTAAATTAAATTAACAGATACAACTTCTTATTTTAATAATGTTTTAGTAAATGCCGAAATTAACGTTAACTAAGTTTTATTGATGCTTTAAAAGCACTTTTCTTTGTAAGTTCATGTAATTTTATGTCATTCCCTGGAATCTCCGCGTCCTAGAAGGATTTACATATTGTTTATGTTTTTTTGGCGAGCATAAAGTTTCTCCTTTCTCCACACTCTTCATCTGAGTCCTTCATCACCAACACCCTGACAGGATTGGCATGGTAATGTTAATGACAATAATAATGTTTTTAAGCCTTGGCGGAATAGATCTGCTACGCTGCTGCTCCTGATGGTGCTCCTGAAAGTACCAAGATTTGCTACTGCCAAATACATCCACAACATGATGCTGTGAGCATGTAGGAAATACTGCTGCTGCACATATAACACATATAAATAACCCCCATATAGCATACATGAATCACCTTGTAGCAGATCTATACAGGTGGAGCTGGGGAAGGTGGAGGGTTTCTGAAGTGTATATATTTTTTTATAAAGTCCGAGAGCTCTCTGACCCTGTATAGAGAACAATGTAACTGAAATGCTCCCAGTTCCAGAAACGTATTAAAGACGTATTAAAATAGTTCATGTGACATCAGCGGTTCAACCGTAATTTTATGAAACTATGATAATACATTTTGTGCGCTAAGAAAACTTTAAAAACTTTTTTCAACAACTTCTAATCAGACATGTTTATGAAGTTATGAAGACTTTTTTGATGTACAGCGTTCGCAGTGCTTGCATGTTCTGCTTCAGAACGCCGGTTCCTGTGTTGAGATACTATCAAGAATGTGTTGCAGCCACTGACACGGAAGAGAAGAAATTGTTGATTCAAGTTGTTATTTTTGTTTTCTTTGCACACAAAAAGTTTTCTCGCATAGCTTCATAAAGTTACGGTTTGACCATTGATGTCACATGGACTATTTTAACGATGTCTTTACTATGGTTCTGTGCATTGACCTTGCTGTCTATGGGAGGGTCAGATAAAGATTTTTTTTCTTTATATTATATTTGCTATCATTGCTGTTGTGATGAAACAGACATTTCTATCTGTCAGTTGTCAATTGAATTTAGATGAATGAATGAATGAATGAATGAATGAATGAATGAATGAATGAATGAATGAATGAATGAATGAATCAATCAATGAATCAATCAATCAATCAATCAATCAATCAATCAATAAATCAATCAATTAATAAATTAATACATCAATAAATAAATCAATAAATCAATAAATCAATACATTTATTAATCAATTAATCAATCAATCAATCAATCAATCAATCAATCAATCAATCAATCAATCCGTTAACTCGTGTATGAATCATTCACAGTAAGATCCACAACTTACAAATGTTGTCTTTTTATATTGACTTTAAGGTATATAACTGAATCTAAAAATGAGACTATTTGCACACTGCAAAGTTTATCTCAAATGATTACTATGTAATCATACGTTATATAATCTAAAATGGTGTGTATTTTACTTTAAAAAATGTTTTTTTTTGTATTATGTTTTATAATTTATTTTAGTTTATCTTTTTATGCTTATATTTTTAACACACACACACAGGCATTCACGCACGCACGCACGCACGCACGCACGCGCACACACACACACACACACACACATATGTACATTTACTGTATATATATATATGTATTTAATTTATATTAAATATAATTAATATAATTTCCTTTTTAAATATAAAAATTCTTAGATAAACACGTACATACATACATTCATGCAATTGTTTATTTACCCACACACACACACACACACACACACACACACACACACACACACACACACACACACACACACACAAACACACATAATTGTGTACATGTATCTATAGCAGAAAAAAAGCCTTTAAAATGACCCGTGTCCCCTCAAAGACAGGCAAAAAGAAAGAGCATCAGGAAAAAACTAAAATACAGAGAAATAGACATAGGGACAGACAAAGAGAAAATGAAAATTCAGTGAAAAAGAGCCAGTGAGGAAACAAACCTGATTTATTATCAGCAAAAATCAACAGCAGATGTCAGAGTATGACCGGCCCTCTGCAGCCAATTAGTGAAATGCACGCAAAGATCTCTCTATTTCCCTGTCTTTCTCTCATCATCTTCAGACCTTCATGTGAAAACTCCTCTTCATCTTCATCCCAACATTTCTTCACCTTCTCTATCCTCACAGCCTCAAAAGCAGACCACTGCACTGCATACAGGAACATGCACTGCTGATCACAAGTAATACAGTGGCATTATAATGTGTTACTTGAAGAAACAGAAATAATTCCTGTTTTTTTGTGAAGAGTTGTGAAAGGCTTTGCAATTTGGATGAGACATTATTGTCAAGCTTTTTGGCCATACACACATTGGTCCTATTGCTTTAAATGAAGCCACATGCAGTAAAAAGTACCAGAAATGATAGCGAGGAAACATAAACAGTTGTGGGTAAAATCAGTGAAGTGATAAAGCAGCTGGATCTGATTAATCTCTGCCTGAAACATGCGGCACTTTTTGCACAATCATGTATGACAGCATCTTGTGAAAAATTAAGTTCAAGACTATTGCACGTTTCAGCCACTGTTTTGAGCTACATGCTTTGAGCGACAATTTTGGCAAGCAAATATTACTCATAAGCTGTTATTTCTCACCACAGAAGAGTATATGTAGGTTAATGGGTTGCAGATGTTTGAGCGGCGTTCATCACACTAAGCAAACTGAAACACGGGGCCAGACGTATAACCAATGTTTTATGTTTCCAGTTTCTCATGTGGCCTTGCCCAATTTCAGAAAATAGCGTCTGGCCTGCCAGTCTCAGACTTATGAAACTTAATGCAACCAATAGTGAATGAAAACAAACATAGCCAAGGATCAGCGGTCAGAGAGACTCACAGAAGGTGTCTGAAGAACGTTTGTAATGTAATATATCTTACAGTTTGTATATTTGATTATGTGAATCAAAGTCTGTGCTGGTTCCTTCCTCCATGAACTCAAGCCGGAGAGTTTCCTTTGCTCTAAACATTTTTCTTTTTGAGAAATCAGTCCTAAAATGTACAGATAGCAAGTAAATAGATGTGACGAGAAGTCACATTTAAACATTAGACTAGGTTACTGTAAATAATACCTAGCAAGTGGAAGTGAGCTATATATTTGCATTTACATTCTTAGTAACATTTCTAGCACTTTCTTGCTGCAGCACTTCCCAAAACTGAAAATGGGAATACTATGTTTTGCAGGCAGGGTTGTAGAACCAATCAGCTGAGCTGTACATGTCATGTGACTAATTCGAAGATGATATCACGAGAGCGGTGATTGGCTGATGGAACTGTAGAAACCCACACCTTGCCAAAACATTCAGTAGGATTTAGCTCTGACTTAAAAAGGATAAGATACAATGATATATCCATTTTCTTAGAGCTGGGGTTGTTGTTGAACAACTGATTAATAATGAGAATTGGTCCTTAAACTAAAGGGTCACCATATATTTCAGGGGCAAGAAAACACATTAGCGATTTTACAGTAGGGTAAATGCAAATGTATAGCCTAATAGAGAGAGAAAAAAATGAATGATATATATTAATTTGATGTTTACTATTTGGCAACACTTTACTTGAAGACAGTGTGCATGATGCATTATAAAGGTGTTCATAATTTATGTTGTTATGCATTTTGTATTTTCACAAATAACTGTAGCCTTATATTTCACTGCTGGTTATATTCTGTATAATTGTGTATGTGACAAAAACAAATCTCGAACTAGCCAAAGTTAAAATATAATGTTTGAAAGTTTGTTTGTCATGTGTTTTACTGCATTATACTTTCCAACGGTGTAACAATTAAATATAATAATGTATGATAACTGTGGTTACAATTATTCATGAGATCATCCAATGCATTATAAGGCGCATTACACAGCAATTAATGCATTAAAACTACTTTTATAATGCTTTAAGTGAAGTATTATCTAAATGTTGTATATTGTAATAGTGTGTTTTTCAGAATATTGCAAAAGTATAGTCATGCTGATTTTTATTCATATGTGCTCACATGTTATAGACAAGATTTTCCTCAAATGTGTCATGTGAATGTATTTTTCTCCGAGAATGAAATATATAAAGGGCAAATATATTTTTTTTATTCGTTTGAATATTTCTTCTTTTTTCAAAAATAAACTCTTAATTAGTAGTTTAACTTAGTGTTGCTCTCAGCTCTCATTTGATCTGACAAACAAGCCGTCTATCTCCATTGCACGGCACATTCTTTTTAACTATATGATGCAAGTTAAGGCAGAGCAACCATGTGACTTTCTGCTGTAATGTAATCAGTGGTTAAATGTTTGTTTTATGGTATTTAATGGCCCATGAGTGAAATAATAATTAAGCTAATGGCTTGTGGGATATTTAATGGTTAATGTATATGAAGCAACTTTGGTTTGCCATATCAGTGATCAATGTTGCTGCCATCTTACGCAAACAAATGACAGAGTTTTGGCCCTGTGGGGGCGTAATACACAGAATTGTTCTGATGATGGAATAGAGTGAATGATTTATTATTAACAATTTCTACTTTATCAAAAAAGGGTTTTCTGTTTCCGTCTCATTTTCTAGATGTAAGGTTATCCAGAAACACATACAGTAATATTAAACGACTAGTGTTTCTTAGCAAATAATCAAGCTTATTATTGCAAGACTTTTTTAATATGCAGTGTTTCACAAAAAAATATGCTTAAATTGCAGAATATTATTTCTGCGCCACTCCCCCTCTTTGATTGGTCAACAAACAGCTTGCTCCGCCCCAAACACCATGACCAATAGGGTTTAAATGCTCAAATAGTATTTTAAAATGTTTCAAAATGGCGCAGAGCACAATGTGCACTTTCAAACAGCAGTACATGATACATGCTTTTTGTGTGTGTGTCATTGATTCATTTGAATGTAAAATGATTATGACATTAAATGCTCTTCAGTAACTTTACAGAGCTCTTATTACTTGGGGATAAGAGATCGGAAATACAGAGATGTGTAAATAGGGAAATACATTTTCTCATATGAGTCTGGTTTAGTTTGGCTGGAGTACGCGGATGTTAAAAGTCAAACAGAAACATATAAATCTCAACTCTACTCCCCCTGCTGACTCTCTTGTATAGTACAATTCTGGAGTTTTGGGCTCGCTTTTAAACAGGGAGATAGTAAACATCCACCACAACCATGTATGCTAGGCACAACTCCAGCATGACCAAACCCAGCTACGAGTTAAATCTTACCAGAAGAAAAAGCCAACCAGTACCACACAAACACCAAAGCATAAGTCTGGGTTCTCAAGATCTCATTTAAACCCGTAAAGTAGTTCGAAGTAAAGAGATTCTGCCACAATTCAAATAAGCAGCTTTATAATCTTGCTTTGTATTATGCTTTTTTGGAACGTTGTTGCACCACGTTGGACAACATGAACCATTAGGTTTTGAACAAACTAGTGGAGTTCATGCCAGCTTGAGTGCTTCTCTTTTAAAGCTAAACAAGCAACACACCAAATATAAAACATGTTGAAATGCAACTTTTCAGAGCAACATTTATTTAGAAAGCACATTCAAACAACATAAATTGATCCAAAGTGCTGCACAATATGGAAAAAACATGTTTGCTCTGCAAAAACAACATTTATACGCTGGCAATAATTTTGCTCATTGTTATGTCAACTTTCACCAACTGTTATGTTTATAATTTAGAAGAGCAAAGAAACATTTTCACCAGTGGCGTCAGACCCATTATACCTGCATTTATGTGCAGGTATAATGTAAAATGTGCATATTGCTTGTCAATGCAAATCTTTTTTTATCATGTAAATAAAGTTGTTTTGAATGGGCAACAACAAATAGCAACATACACTAAAAAATCCTACAGTTGGTAACATCTACATAAGCTAGTTTTATTCAAGTAAAAATTATTCTTTTACATCACTGAATCAACCTAAATACCTAATTTATACCAATTGTATGGATTCGATCAGGTAGAAATAGCTTATTAAATGTATATAATAACTTATTAAATGTATATTTCAAGTGAATGGCCATTATTTAAGTTCTATAAGAACTCTATAAGCAAATGTTTTTGGAATAAAATATATGGAAAAAAATGTTATCAAATAGGCCTATAATTTGTATTATTCGTTTATAATTGTAGAATCTAATGCAGTACAGTGCCAGATCTCTCTTTGTAATGCTGTATACTCACTATATTTGCGTATATTTAAGGTTGAGTGGGTGAACATTTCCATGGGCAGGTCAGCTGCAGGTCACAGTGGTTTCTCTGGTTGTAAGTTAGCTTATGTTTTTTTGGTTTCTCTGTATGTCTCTTTGAATATGTTGTGTGTCGATTCTCTGGACTGGGCTACTTGGAAATGAAATGCAAATGCAGAGATCTATTAACTAACTTTGTTCCTTGTTCCCCAGGATCAAAGCTGGAAACTGATGCAGGCTTCATTATGTTTGTGCAAACAGACTGAGCGTTTGAAGTGACGGAAATATAGAAAAGCCCCCGGAAACTGGCAAAGATGGCTTGCTAATGGCCGCTGCTACTGTTGAGCCAATCTAGAAAGGAAGATATTAACACATTTGTTTTTTTGTTTCCACGGAAGAAATGTATTTGTTCCCTGGACAAGAACAAATCCTGAAACAGTGCAAACATTGTGGAAAACCTATTTCAAATACTTAAACTGTGCCAGCCAGCGTGGAAAATCTCAACGCTGTCATTCTAATGGGTGCATTAACATTGTTTGACTTCAGAAAATACAGCAACCCTCAGAAAACCCTTCGCGATGGACGTCCTGCATCTCTGATAGTGAATTTGTTCATTATTGAGATAATGTGTTGCGTGAATGTCAGTCCACGAGTGTTAATGAGGTCTACACATCTAAGTACCATATGTCAGTAATACTGTTGATTTTCTAACGATTAGTAAACTAATATGTGTGCATTAAGATAATCCTAAAAGCTTTTTACACTTAAGGCCACATTGGTCACAAAATGTGACAGTCAAAATACTTATTAAACACGGTCCATAGTGAAAGATTGGTCTTTAAAATTATTAACACAATTGTCACAACACCTGTGAAGCGCAAAGATAAAGCAGATTTTACAACTTTAATGCTGATACATGAAAATAAAAATTCAGACAATATTTAGGTAATATTTATTTATTTATATAAAAAAAGAAAATGTATTCATATTTGAAGCTTAATTTAATTTAATTTAATAATTAATTTTACCATTTTATTTTATTTATCCAATATCTATCAAATGTATCATAATCAGTTTTGATAACTGAATTCTGTAGTCTCTGATTTAATTAAAACTTGACAATTTTATTAAAGGCTACTAAAGCCTAATGTGAAAATAATGTTTTCTGATTTTAATAGCCTTACTATAATCCTCAAAGTCTTCTATAAATGCTTCAATACAAAGAATATTCTGCTTTAATTCAATCGAGTAGGCAGGATATGTTTTTCAAAAGCCAAGTGAGAGAGTGGACGAGAAAATTCATAGTGGTTACATGTAGACCGAGGAAATTGTTTGCAATGTGACAACGTATGGTTATATTGCACATACGAGGACTGACCAGGGAAATCTCTGTTACTGGAAACACTTAAAGCAGTGACATGGGAAATGTCTGCGCATAAAATGATTTAGCATTTTTTAGTTCATCATTGTTGGGAAGGGAAAGAACAGTTTACTTTTCAGTGTCATATGTCATATATAGTGCACATATGACATACTATTGTAATTGATTACAATAGCAACCAGAACAACAATACTGTATTATGTGCAGCTTCACAAAATAATGACATTAATTACATGCAATTCCTGTGTATTACATAGTAATACTTATGTAATTACACTGTAACAAATCCTGTAGTTTTACCAAAAAAGTAAATTGTTTTTGTAGCTGATTTATATTGTATTGTCTTGTTGCATATGTCAGGATTTAGTGATTAAGAACTGCTGCATCAATATAATCATGTCAGAGCAGTGGTTTTGCAGTTCGCACACTTGTTCCTCATGTTTCCAACAAGCACTCTAATATTATTCAATGCAAAGTGAATTATATCACCTTTTTCTTGGTGCAAGTATGGAAACCCTGTCTGTGTATATTAGAGCAAATAAGATTTCATTTATCTCATGAATATTTATTGAACTCATGGAGGGTGAGAAAAAACAGTGCTATATTTTGAAATGGACACAAACCCATGGGATTAAGCATTTCATAGCGGGGCTACACCTCCCCTGAGGCTTCATTAAGTCTCCGAAATACCTCAACACTGTTCACACTCGGTGAATCTGCGTGCCTCACGCCACAGACCCGCTGCAGCCGCTCACCTCCCAGACCTGCCCACTCACCTTTGACACGGACGTTTATATTGTGCTGCTGCTGTTGAAAAATTTAGTCTTTGTTTTCATGTCGAACTTCATGAGCTTAAATCAGTAACTGTTTTACATCACAGTGTCCATGTTACACACATGTAAATCTCATTAATGACATCCCTATTCTGTATTACCATACACTGTCAGTCAAAAGTGTATACACTTACTCAGTCTTAGATAGTCTATAGTCTCTATAGTCATTAAACATAACACAGACGGAAGTATGTGGAGTATAGTGCTTCTAAATTATAGCTAGACAATTATGTTTTACAATGTTCATATTACCCACATATTAACAATATTATTTTTTATACAATTAACAAGAAAATGTGCATGTACATGTATCTTCATAAACAATGACACAATTTGAATTTTGTTGTTATTATGGTTTAATTGCAATTATATGAGAAAAAAAACTTGTACACTGTGATCAAACATTTTAAGTATAATTGTATGATAACATGACTACAGTATCTTATTTGAACCAAAAATAGGCATTGCTTCATATCTCCCATGATATCAAATGTATCATACTTCAGACAAGGTGATCATTCTTACATTACAGGAAGTGCAACTTTGGAAGAATGACTATAAGATATTCTTATTTAATAATGCAAGCATGTTTTCTTTCAGTAAGTGCACTGGAGGCGATGGTATGATGAATTTGGTTTGTCCCATGCAAAGTCTTGGGAAATCAAGTCAGATACACAAGGGACAAGAGTTCTGGAGTAAGAGCTATTTTTCACAGAAAAAAAGAGATGCTTTTTTTCTCAGCAAATGAGATGCTTTAACATGCAGAGAACATAAAACCATGCTATATAAAGGAGTTATTAAAAAAAATATTCTAAGGATGAAAAGCATTATATTAATTACTTATGAATTAATTTGCAGCAGACATTATGTACAGTACATGTATGATTGAAGCAATATGCTATTTTGTATATTGTACAAATCGTATTTAATTTGACTAAATCAAGATGACAAGATTAGTAGCTTTTTACACTAACTATTGTTTGCACTTTTACAACAGCTACACAATTTCACACATTCACATGCACACTACAAACACTCAACTGTGAACTGTAAACACACATTAAAATATACTTAGCCTCTTTTCATTTTACATTTTGAAAATCTTTGTAAAAGAAAATAGCATTTTGACCTGATGGCGTGACCTTTGCACTGCTCTATAACATAATGTGGAACTTGAGGAGACAGGTGCTTTTGAATTTCCTGTCCCACACTGAACCGGGGCAAAAAATCACAAAGAAAAGCTGTAAACGACAGAATGAATGGTCAAGTGACTAAAGCCTTTTAAAAGAATAGGAGAAGGTGAAAAATGGGGAGAGAGCAAGAGAGGAGGAAAGAGGAAAACCCCTCCCGCAGTACACAATGCTCATAGCTGGGGTTAAGTGCTAAGATTTCATCCAGTGGGACTCGGGTCCACATTTAAGCCTTCCATGGTGCAGGGGCCACCCCAGTCATCTGACATAATCACAATGATGATATACAGGGACATTAGAACAGGGAGCCGCTGACATGTCGAACAATAGCTCCTCACAGCAGGACCGGCCTTTCTGGGCATCCAGGTGCAGTCCCAGGCCGGCGAATTCCTCCTCTCCCCCCCTTCAGCCCTCATTGTGTGGCCAGAGATGCTCTTTCAGGAGTGGGAAGAAGGGGGAGAAAGAAAGAGATCAGAGGTGGGAAGACAGGAAGAAGGTAATAAGGTAAAAATAAAATCACACTCACACCGATGCCAAAAAGTCAAGGGGAACAGAACAAAACAGAATCTTCTTCATCAGGTCAGTCCATCTTTTGAGAGAGAGAGAGAGAGAGAGAGAAAGAGACTCTGAGAAGCGAGTTGAAGATTCGTCTGTCAACAAGAGTTTAGAGCTCTTGGGGAAACAAATCATAGTCCCTGATCTGGAAGCACAGACGCTGCCCTGTGTCTGCTCACTCAAACGTGTGTCCGGCAAGGCTGACCGGGCACAGAGCTGCCCCTATTACCCACAATCCCGCGCTCCCGACAGCCCAGACCAGGCTCAGATTTGGAAGCTTCAGTGAGCAAATCCTTGACATTGCACACATTAGAGTTTAGCCTTCTCTATGTGTGGTCTAGTTGTGCAGTCTTTCTTAAAAAAAAAGTCAAAATCCTTCTATTAAAGGGTTAAGTAGTTACCTTGTCACCACAAAAATCCTGTTTCAGATTTTAACATTTGAAGGGGGGAAATTTTTCTTTCCATTGTTTGGTTTTAGCAGTGTTAGTTGCTGAGGCAAAATTATATTAAATTGCTTCTTGCCCAACAGTTTCAAAATATCCAGTGAGTGGCGCTAAAAAGCGGGTTCAATTCCTTCAGATAAAAGTGACTATGCCAACATTGTATTACGTTGTTTCCTGCACGCATAGCGGCAATTCAGAAATGAAATGTCCGGTGAGTGACTCTAAAATGTTGCTTTATAGCACTTAATAATAATGTAGGCTACCCTTTACACTACCCCCCGCCCCCCCCAAAAAAAACATTTAAAAAAGAAAACGTAACCACACATTTGACCATTTCTTTTCACAAGGCTTTGAGCTCGTTTTACGAAAAACCTGGATTTTTTTAATGCAGACCAAGGGCGTCGCTAGGCCATTTTTAGGGGGGCTTTAGCACCCCTAAATTTCTGCTCAGCCCCCCTAAAAATCTTGTGATTCTTCCCATTTAAAATGAAAACGGCAGCAGACTTGGCTCCTCCCCATCTTTCTGCGCGTTCTTCAATCCACAGACTGCGGTGACGCAGAGGAAAGGACAAGGTGTGTGTTTATCGATAGATTGTTATAATATCTACATCTATGCAGTTCTTTGTCATAAATACTGTTTACAAAAAGTCATGGGAGAGCAATCGTTTCCAATCTACTGTAAAGTTTTCGCTGCATTCACCACTCATCACACCACAGCTGTTTCCTTCAGCGAAAGCCCTTAACACATATGAACGCATACTTTATAAAACGATCACGTTATTGTTATTTGTAAATATTTTTATTTATTTATTATTATACCCTCATTGGGGGCTGAGCCCCCCTAAAATGAAAATCCTAGAATCACCCCTGATGCAGACGTTAAAATGTGTTTCAAATCATGCACTTTTATAGTGTATTTAATATAAAGGAGTTTTGAGCAAAAACTTTTCAGCAGATAATAGGCTATAACAGTGTGCAAAAAAAACAACTTGAATGAGTTTTCCTAATTGATAATTTGCCTAGTGCCTTGATCTGATATCGTAATTTATGTGAAAATAAATGCAAGTCGTTGGTGTTTTACTGTCTCTAGCAGGGGCGTAGCCACGGGTGTGCCAGGGTGTGCCGGTGCCACCCACAGTGGCAGCTGGCACACCTAAAAACAGATGCAGAATTTTTTTTTTTTTTATCGTAATAAACATGGGCAGCGCATAGGAGGGGCTAGCAGATGCTTCAGCACCCCCAAGAAAGACCGAAGCACCGCCATTGCACCCATTAGAAAGGAAATAAATTAAAAACATTTAACTTATTATTACGCATTCATAACTCTGCATTGCAATATAACGTGACGTGATTAGCAGGCGCACTTTTCGAATTGACAGCATTTTATTTAAAAAATGGATCGGTTCCTTGTGCCAAGAAGGCCTGTCCCCGACTAAAGATTTCACTAATCACATATACATTGATTAATATAATAACTTAGGCTACTAACCATCCTTTTCATATATAGGCGTATAGCCTATTCGCGCCGCGTCTAAAGCTTGCAACGGCAAAAGTAGGCTAATGATTATGAATGTTGGGGGAAAGGCAAAATAAAAATTTTAATTATTCGTTAATAAACTAGTGATTTCTTCTCAGTCAGTGTCGGCTGAAAAGATGAAGTTGCCGAATGCGATGCTGACTTTAATAAAGAAATGCACCTTTTCATTCCGACTACGTAATTAAAGATTTATATTTTTTGGTTCGTTCGTTCGTTCGTTTAGCCGGTTCATTGCTGTGACGGAGACTGCATGAGACGGCAGAAAGCGCATCTTGTTTCTCTATGTATTGTTTCTCTGTGTAGCCTACATAAATAAAAGCATAAATATGAACTTGCTGTTGAATTTAGTATTTTTGAAAGTTCAAAGTCACCATTGCAGGATGTGCAGGATGTTAATGATTTAATAAAAGGAGGGATTATTTAAAAGCATTTTGTTTTTATTTAGTACAGCAGCTACAGCTGTTTTTACATAATAGATTTTTACATAGCCTTAGTCACTGAAGTCAATGATTATTCTTTGATAAAGTAAATGTGCTTTGCTCACTGTATAATTTGTTCGTTGTTTGAATAACCGTGGAAATGCGGTGTTATAATTAGAAACTTAAAATGTATTTTTATTAAACCTGTGATCATCAGGTTAAATAGGAGTTTAGTCTTATTAAAATATGTGACATAAATTGTACTTGCCTAAAAGGGGTTTATGATGTGTGTAGTTAATGATTAGGCTACAGTGAGCGCGTTTGACTAGAGCGCATGAAGAGCTGTTGTAGGTTATACTGTATGTGATTGTCGGTGACCCTCTTGAGCGAGAAAGCTTCGGAAAATGGAAAAAAACAACAACAAAAATATAGCTGCAAGCAGCGATAACCAGGGTTCAAGAATTTTAAGGCCTAAGGTGGTATGCTTTTAGGGTCTAGGCCAACATAGCTGGATGCATAGCTGACAGTGAAACAAATGGACAATAGGCTCACAGAAACACACACACACACAAATAGAAATGAAATGGTTAAACTATCATATTAATAATCATTAAGCTTGCTTACACAGATACACAGACACACTCATATACGGACATACATGCACACATATTTTGTTGCAGATATAGATATTTTAAATAAATGACAGGTGACAATACTCTTTGCAAGTCTTCTCTTTTTAAGAGTTTATATCAGGGCTCTCCAACCCTGCTCCTGGAGAGCTACCATCCTGCAGATTTCAGTTACAACCCTGCTCCAACACACCTGTCTGAAATTAACAAGTAGCCTTGAAGACTGTGATTAGCTGGTTCAGGTGTGTTTGATTGGGGTTGGAGCTGAAATCTGTAAGACGGTAGCTCTCCAGGAGCAGGGTTGGAGACCCCTGGTAGGCCAATGTGAAATGCAGGGCTGACAATAGAACACATTCACAATGGAGAATTCATTAAAACTGTCTCTCTCTCTGTCACATACACACACACACACACACACACACACACACACACACACACACACACAGAAATGAAAGGTTTAAAAATGCTTAATAAACAGTAAGCATACAAACACACACACAGACATACGCAGAAATGAAAGGTTTAATAATACTAAATATACAGCATGCATGCTAACACACACACACTCACTTTGTTGCAGATATAAAATAGTGATTTTCAAAGACATCCAAAACGGAGAATAGGTTAACAGACACATGTAGCCTACACAAAAATTAAATGGTTAAACTAACATATTAATACCCAATAAGCATGCTTATTTTTTTTATTTTTTTGCGCATTAATCTGACAATAAATGTGGCACACCCAGTTTTTCTGATGCACATCCAGAGTCTCCTTTCTGGCTACGCTCCTGGTCTCTAGTGTTCATTTCAGCTGTAACTTGCAGCGAAATGTATGTACATTGGTAAAAATGTTTTCCAATGAGCCTGAGTTGGTTTTGGAAGGTGTTGTTGATTCAATACTGAAGAGATTCACGCTCTCGACCACCATTTGGACAAATCTAGTCCCTCTGAAAGAAAAACTGTGAATAAATTGCAAATAGGAGAGGAAAGGTGGCAGGAATGTTGTCGTTCGCAAGGATCCAGTCGAGGATAAATAAAGGTCTGACAGGTTGGCATCCGATGGGTCGTGGTCGGGTCCATCAACATGCCGCATTCTCGGAGAGAAATACATTTTAATTAAAACAATGCATAACTCGATCCTGGGAAAGTGGAGAAAAAGTACATAAATGTGGGCTATTTTCAGAAAGATTTATTCTTTGTTCACACCTCATTTTCCCCCTCACACTCTTTCACTTTTCCGTTTTGCTCTCTCTCCATCCCTCACACGCTTTGAGCGCATTTTCACCTTTTTAAACATCAACAACTCTATTTTATGAGCAAAGGCTAGTGTATCTTTAAGGAAAAGCGAAACTGCACCGCTAAAAAAAATCGTCGTCTCCAGACTGCATTTGTCAGAATAATCATAACAGCCAAGAGGGCTTGTTCCTAAAGCCGTGCTTTTGAGTAAAGCGCTGGAGAGTTCTCAGGCTGTGTGGTAGGTAGGACATGAGTTTTGGAGTTTAAGTCATCCAGGGCCATGGCAGTCTCGTTTTCACGTGTCGATATAACATTCCTCTTCGGCGAGCAGATCTCCGATCTGAGCCCGAGCCGCCGGTGAACGCCTGCTTATCCTCAGCCGGTGACAATGCGAGACATGCACGCAGATTAATTCACGTTGTGCGTGCCTTCCTTTGCTCGGTTTGGATAGATACTTGAGCATGATGAGTGTAAAACATTTTTCTAATGCACGTTCAATGTAATACATTCTGATTATACTCTCAGTAATATTAAATCTACACCATGCATTCGATTCAAATAAAATATCGTATTCGGAAATAAGATATTACCCTGGCACCAGCTTGTCAGTATCCTTATCTGTAAAATGTTCATTCCCGTTTTAATCTGTTCATTCCTTTGCTCTTTGTGTTGAGTTATACTCGTGTTTGTAACTGAAAATGATTGGTGTTCCTTCTTTATTTTATTTAGGTGGATATAAACTGAACCCCAATCTGACACCTGAGACAAATGGTGAGGTAAACCCTGTTCTTTTCCAGAACCCAACTATATTCTTTATTAAACAGATTCTTCACAGGTCACATCTGGAGATTGTAGTTATTTAAGTATCAGTTCAAGTGGTAAAGCTGATTCTGGATTCACGGTCTTCATAAGCAGGATCATTGGAGGTATAAGATGGAATCTGAAACAATGTTACACACAGTGTACAATGTTACAGTAGTCTGGGATGCTGGGGGTGTTTCCCACATGGGAATGAAGGGAGAGGAGAAGGAATGCTGAACTGGTAGAGTTAATGGTGGGACAAACTGAATCACTTTGTGCGAGGAACACAGGAGGGCAGTCTTTAGACACTAACAGCAGTCCCACATGAGGAACTGCACTCTTCAGCACCTAAATACCTCAAAACACAGTGACCCCAAAAAAGTCTCTGAACAATTAAACAATACAAACTGCATAATGTCTGCATTTAAAAACATCAAACAAGCACAACCATAGCTTCACTTGAAATTTTTTTTGCAATAGATTTTAATCAGCTGGTTTGCCAGTGACTTTCAGTGTCCTCTGCGAGTAACCGCAAGTGTAGTTCATCACATGAACTATGATCATGTTTGACAACCAGAAAGAGTCCAAACAGTTTTTGTCTTTTTGATCAGTCTATCTACTGTTTTATCATTTCAAACCTAACAAATGTCTTTTTGTGAAATGCTTTGTTTGCTTTCATTGAAATAAATGTGACTGGGTTTGGTATTTTGTTATCTAATGCAGAGATATTCTGACATGTTTACGCATGGAGCACAGTGTCCAAACACTGCTTCAAAGAACTGCTGCAGATTGCAGCAAATCAAAGCAATACAATACAAAAGCTGATATTTGGCAAAAACGTTGAGCGTTCCTGGAAATGGACGATGTTAGCGTGTGTACTAAATGTATTGTATTCTGAAGATGAATTTGTAATGTGAGATATAGTTTCATCACACAGATTGGAATCAAACACCCACTCAGTTTTACAGTTCATTATGCATTGGGAAATTAACTATGATTGCCTTCATTTCTAAAATCTTAATTTTAGAGCACTTTTCACAACTCGTTGCTTTTATGGAATGTTTTAAAGACTGAAAATGTGCATTGCACATTTTCCTTTCTAATGTTCTTTTTAATAAAAAATGCATTTGAGGGCATTTTAACTGGAAAACGATAATTGTGCCCTCTCACATTGCCAGTATGATCTTAAAGGTAACACTTTAGCATAAGGAACAATTCTCATAATTAACTAGTTGCTTATTAGTATGCATATTATTAACATATCGTCTGTTTATAAAGCACGTATTATGCATGACCATATTCTACATCCCTAATTCTACCCAATACCTAAACTTAATAGCTACCTTACTAACTAAAAAAAAAAAAACATTCATATTCTCATCATCCGTATTGCTGCTATGTGTACATACCCAGTACAACCCGTTTGCACATCCCTCTCATCCCTCTTGTTTATATTACTATTTATTAAGTCCCATATACTGTTTTTGCACATCTTACTTGTTTTTGCACATCTTACTTGTTTTTGTTACTTACTATCTTGTTTTGCACTTTTCTTTATTCTATTACACATTTTACTCTTTATTTATTTTTTTACCTATATATATATGCTCTTGTGTGGTGTTACTTTTATATAATTTTTATTCTTTGCACTGTCCACTGAGCGGACCTGATTTGATCTACATTTCACTTTTGATTATACCCTGTATAATTTATCATGTGACAAATAAAGAAACCTTGAAACCTTGAAACCTTGAACTATTAATAAACACCAAGTTAGGAGTTTATTGAGGCCAAAGTCATAGTTAATGGTTTATTAATGGCCAGAATTGGACCTTAAAATAAAGTGTGACCAACTTAAACTAAAGCAATATATTTGGTAATTTTGAGCAAACTGAAACCGTATAAATATCCTGTCTTCAGGTTGCATTCTCCTCAGATAAGTAGAAATCTATCTATCTCTGCCCTTTAGAGGAAATGAGGCAGAGAGTGAGGTGTTTGCATGTGTGTTGTGATGTGTAGTTTGGCCGGAGCAGCAGGCTGATTAATCTTGCTGTCACACACACACACAGCCTCAGATCGACTGCCTAATAAAACTCATAAACAGGTAAATAAGCAGCCCGGCTCAAGTCTTAATCCCAGCAGCGCATAAGCAATGTGAGGCAGTCCTCGGCTTAAATGAGGGACAATACGAGTGATTTACTACTGAGAGAGTGTGTGTTTGTGTGTGTGTTTCGGTGCAGGTGTCTGTTAGAGTCTTTGTGCGAGTGTGTTCGAGGGCATGTCTCTCTAGCATTTGCATTGGTTTGGTATTCTTTGTGTTCGTTACATATTTGTCAACTGTCATGACGTTCCCTCACGAGCACATGTGCATGGGTTCCTCTGATGTGAATGCTCTTCAACGGCTGAAAACTGCTTTTGGCTTCATTTTGTTGCTATTTCAGCAGCAACATTTAAAAAAATAAAGACAATTTGAAAGCACTTGAGTTTAGGGACCAATTGTCGGTATTATCTAGTTTCTTATTAGCTTATTAGAACAAAAATGTTCACCTTTTTTAATCTATCCCATGTCTTTACATGCTTGACCTAATGGTGTTTTAGCTCCTGTCATGACTCCCGGGCCTCCAGGCATGCAAAAACACAAATGTGTTGATTTTGCTGGGACGTCTGGTGAGGAGATGGTCCTAATCAAAAGGAAACTATGCACAGTCACTCCAGGAAGGGCTGATGAAAAAGAGGAGGGCAACACTGAGAGGTCTTTCACTGAAACCTGCTCTTTTCCATTTATGAGCCACTCATGCAGTCCCATCTGCAAGTCAAATTCAACACTCAAACCAAGCCATGAATTCATTAGGGGGACTTTTTGGTTAGTGTTTAAATTAATTAATGTTGCCATTCATACTTCAGTTATTCAGACATGTCAACAACCCCCTCTGCCAATCCTTGTTATGCTATAGATATAATAGTGCTCGTGTTTTGCCTAGCTATATAAAGATGGTGCATTGTTTGTGAATGGTTTGGAAGGGTTGCTAGAACATAATAAATAAAATGCATTAATTAAATGTGTAATAAATTCCACAATGAAAAGTAAAAATGTTGTTATGCTGTTTATTTTTTGTTGTAGTCTACATAGCACAATATACTCCAAGACTTAAAGACTCAAATTGTGTAGATGTGTGTTTTATCCTCTGATTGAGTGGCACATCTGACTCGGAATCGCCGATTCATGACTAAATGTGTTCGATCGATCAAGCTGTATGAGTTGTGTGAGTGAGGTTTTCAAAGATCACGTGTCCCGTCACGCACAATTGACAGACACGCGCGTTATTCCCTCCTGTCCGAGACTTCTGCTGATGCCATTGAGCCATTTACCCCGCGTACTATTGTGCAGAGACACGATGTTATTGAACACAGCTCTTAAATGTAATAAATGATTAATTAACCTTTCATTTAGACCTTGTCATCAGAATAACACAATGTACTTGGGGAATATTGAAATTTGCCGCATAACAAAATTGCTGTGCCTCTCTGTGCCGCTCATAAACATCTTTATTTATTTGTAGTATTACTATTTTCAAATAAAGATAGTTAGCATGCAAAACTGGGCTATAGCTATTGGGCACCCTCTAAATAATGAATGTTGATATGAATATAAAAAAATAATGACGTCTAAACAAAGATCATAATATTAAGAATACCAGCAGAGCCTAATTTAAGAGTTTGCGCGTGATTCGAATCAATTACATTTTACTGATGGGTAAATTCAGTAAATGTATTAATGTAAAACCTGCACGTATTTTAATTTCTAATAGATGACAAATTTGATTATAACATAATATATATAGGCCTATATATATAAAAGTCGTAGCGGGAAGTATAACGAATTCATAATTGGAGTAGGCTATGTTAAATAATAGGCAATTATTTTCCCGAGATCTTTAATTTAGGCTTTAAACATTAATAATACAAATGAAAACATTTACAAATCAGTGGGTGTATTATTATTGTTGATACATTTATTTGTGTTAAAATATGTACATTTATTTTAAATCGTTTATTTGCTTATTGATAGCCTATATTACATATAAATAAAATAAATACAAATAAAACGTCAGTTTATTTTTTTGTGTTTTCAATTTTTGTTGTAAAAATCCTGTATGGATTTGTATTTTTGTAATTCACGCACGCTTTGACCCTACACGACGACCAAAAAACAGATGATTTGATGCTCTCCCTGTTTGTCGATACGAGCACACATTTGTGATGTAAAGAGAGCGCGGTGTTCCCGTGGACAGAGTGATTGATCACATCATATTAGGCTCGTTTCTGCGCGGGGTAATTTTCTGTGCTCGCCTCGGGCAATCCTCACATGTGCGTCTCCATGAAGTCTCCAGACTCCGTCTCTTGTCATCTGCAGAGATGACAACAATAACAACGACGACAACGAAATGTACCTTTCCGAGACGAGATTCTGACAGAAAACGCACTTAACATAGCGCAATTAATCACACGCGGTTATGAAGATGCGTAATGAAAACGGGCGAATCATTGCAGTATAATTAATATAACATGCCATATGCCACTTATTCAAGACTTATGACTTATACATGTATCAAATGAAGGGGGTGTGCTCTGCTTTACAGCTGATACGCCGCTGTTAAATTTAAATCAATGTATTGTTTAATTTGGCTACATAAAACACCACTCTGACGGCAATGACAGACTAGAAAATTATGATTTTGATCAATGTGGTGCGAAATCAAATGTTGATGTTCACAGATATAAGCACTAATACAAAAAGAGATACATATTAGAATCCAAGTAATTTTTGAAAACAAGCTGTCTATAGCAATAATTTACTGCATTAGGTATTTTATTTTATTTTTGTAGGTGATGTGTATGTTATGTTGAATGTGTAGAAACTGTGTTTTTAGGTTATCAGTTTGTGATATAGGCAATGTGTGTTTTATAGGTAGATCGCATGTTTTATGGGTCATCGTGTATGTATAATTTGTTTGTATGGATTATTTTATGTTCTATGTGTATGTATTGTGTTGGGATGTTGAGATAATGTATTTGAAGTTATGCATTAGGCTATATTATCGTGTTTGTAGGTTATAAGTGTGCATTAAGTAGCCCGTGGCGCCTGTAGTCCTTCGCTTTGAACGAGGGACAACGGAGGAAAAAACTCTGTCTAGGATTAGTGGTCAGATTTCCTATTTCCCATACACTCTCAAGGTCTTGAACCCAATTAATGGCTAATAATTACCCAGGGAACTTAACTGTAGTTGCTCTCGCGCGCGGTTTCATTAGCTGTGGTAGACAGAGCACGAGTGCCTTACGTTATAAGTGTAAAGGCGTGTCATCAATCCGATGGAATGTAGCATATTACTTCATTCTATTTAAGTAATGGCCGATATATTTAATAGTCAGTAATGTAGGCCTACTTAAATTTGATTTCACGTGCAATCTGTAAAACAGCTTTTGCAAGTGTTTTACATGTGCATTTTTGTTTTCAATTACTGTGCCTCACCTCTCGATTCTCAAAGTGTTTACGGCAACCACCACTTTTGCCTTCTTTGATATTGTTGTGTTAATACAGCCATTGAGTACCTTTGCCAATTTTCTGATTTCCCTCTTTCTCCCTTTCTAACACACGCACACACACACGCACGCACGCACGCACACACACACACACACACACACACACACAGAGAGAGAGAGAGAGGCACACACACACACACGCACACAGAGGACTTGCCTGAAGCCCCGTCATCATGAAGTTGTGTTTACTTTGCCATTACATCCACTGTATTAGCATGAGATCAGAGCGCAGCCGTAGCTGTCGCAACAAGTGGGTTTCTGCCCCGTGTTTTGTGACTGTGGCCACTGCTGTGTGGATATCATTTCACATATTGAGTGTGGTGAGATCCTATCAGTGCGTAACACACAAGCCGAGCCCTTTCCTACCATGAATAAAGATTTGGTTTCACTTGCTTTCAATGAACGTATAGCAATAACAACAGACATCGGGTCTTATCAATCTAATTCTATATTATCAGTTTTGTTTCTAAGCAGTGTATTATTATTATTAATAATATTTTCTTGTATACAATATTACTGTAAGTAATGTTTTATCTGTTTGTTATTTACTGTGTTGTTGTTTTTTACGATTAGCCGGAAATTGGTAGTAGGCCTAGTAGTTTTTTATTTAGTATCATTTTTTTCCATTTAGTTAGTTAGTTAGTCTTATTAATTTATTAATCATTGCTAAAAAAAATTATAATAATAATATCATTAACATTAACAACAATAATATTAATAACAACAACAATAAAAAAAAATATGGTACAAAACACTATGTGGCGATTGATGACGTTTTAATTTTTTGCAGCATGTTGTATCCAAAAGTCACCACATAATTAGCATAAATACATACATTTATAACTTCCTATATTTGTTATTAATCCTCTTTTTTATAATTTCCTCCCGAAATATAACAGTATAAAAACACTTCACATGTTGAATGCATTGAACCGAACACAGTGACAATGAGACAATGGTGCCTGTGTACATTTTATTTGACTTAGTATGTTTGATAAAAAATCACTTACAACTGCAGACATGTTCACACATATCATGGGTTAATACGTTTAAAATTACAGGTATTTATTTAGGCTAGTTATTGATTTTATACTCGATTTCCAAACCTCTTAAACTCTGTCCTTAATTAATCAAGAGGACAAAAACTCCGTCTGTGAAGCAGTCTCAAGGTGTTTGTCACCGAGAACACCTCTCATCCGGGGTCTGGGCCAGCATCCCTCCCTTCCTGTGCTAAACCACAGGAAAATGGCATCAATCTGGAAAGAAAATAGTCCAAATGCGTGGTTACATAGCCATCACGTTTCCAGGAGCTCGTAAAAGGCAGACGTTTAAATGACGCAGAAAACGATTCCCCGATGAGCTAGTGATGACGAGCAACACTGTTCTTTACAAGTGTAATTACAGTTAAATGCCTTTATAAAGGTGTTGCTCCGTATGAAGAAAAACAGCGCAGCGCAGTGCGTGAGAGAGATTTTCATGTGAATTGTTTTATGAGGAATGTAGAAATGGCAAGCGATCACTAAAATGTGGCGCATTGTTTTATACAACAGATCTGTGCATTAAGTCGCACTAACATTAAAAACAACAGCTGAGTTTTAGGCTAAATATTAAAAATATATATATATTTTTTTTTACTAACTATTTTTGTTTTGTTTTAATGTTCTATAGCCTACCCAATAAATGTTGTGTAATAAAAAGCATTCGCTCTTCTTTTTCTCAATTAAATAAACAAAGTTACAAAAAATATATATTTTACGCATTTAGTTTAATGAGTTTAATGACCTTATATGTTTAAATCTAGTGAATGTGTCTTGACAAGAGAAGGTTTTACCGATTAAACGTAATATGCAGTCTGTCAATAAACCAATAAATGTAATTTGTCAATGGGAGGCTTAGTAACAAGATCACTTCTTCCTTCAGAGCGGGTTAATATATGTACATTTAAATGTTTAAAGCATGTTAATTAATCTAACCTGTTTAATTAGCAAAAATCAGATTCGCCAAATAAAGTGCGAATTATTTATTTTATGAATGAAGAAGGCTCTGGAGTTTGTTTGCACAGAATCAAAAGACGGCAATCTACCCTCTCACTCTCAGAGGAGATGATTACGCGCATAAACCCAGTTACGCGCTTCATACCTGTTACATTTATTTGAGAACAACTCAATATTCTTCCAAGAGTGGTTTTAGATTTCACAAAATGCTTATGTGCGCGAGTTTATAATCATATTTATTGTTTTTAATACACCAACAGCTCGATCTTCTTCAATATCTTCTTCACTGAAAAAAGCATCTTACATATATTTGTCCATCGCTCGGGAATGATATCAACGAAAAAGACTGACAGACCTCAAATTTAGTGGATATGCCTTACTGTTAATGGCTGCTTTAAATGTCCTGAAAGGCACCTGCATGAGCCCATGTGCTCTCACGGGATCTGGTGACAAAACGAGATCCGTTTTATTGCAGAATGGTCTTCTGATTACAAAGAGAAATTATAAACAACAACTGTTAATATCCTTATCTTATAAGCTCGTACTGTGAACAAAAATATAATAATAATAATAATAATAATAATAATATGCAATTACATTACAACAGCATGTATTATTTAGTTTTTAATCACACACACAAAAAACAACAACAATGCAAATGCATATTTAACTACTAGTTGAGTTATCAAGAAACGCTATACTTCTAATTTCGGACAGTATCTTTCCGCATCATATTAATTCGCTATCTTTTAATGTGTCCCACAGCACCGATATTACATGTCAAATGCAGAAAATAACTGCAGATGTTGAGCCTGCTGAGGCTTTATTCTGACAGCACGCCTACAGCCTTACAATGACCGTTAAAATGCGACGATTGTGCACATGCAAACATGACTGCATTTAGTAATACGCGTTGTTACACGTATACCAAACAAATCATTCAGCAGAATCATACTTACATGAGCGAATCGGTTGCCTTGCCTTCCCATGCTTGCTTTACCTGCACATAAACTGCCACGACTTCGTATATACCAATACTGATGTACAAAACCTAATATAGACCAAAGACCCAAAACAAGAGCCAAAGTGCATTGTTTCAAGAATTATATGCATAGTACCTTCTCTCCGCGGATCCCACGCATACACTCATACATACAGTATTTCTACTCTTTTCTCCTTACACACACACACACACACACACACACACACACACACACACACACACACACATGCACGCACGCGGGAGCTCCTGGCCGTCTGCTGGCTCTCAATAGCAACATTGAAACTGAACACACCTTTTACCTATTTATAGAGCTCACCTAAATGAATAATGTCAATAGTTTTTTTAATATAGAAATATAAGGCACTCGCCAATGCTCTCACATCATGTACATATACTTTTACAATAAAATAGGCAAAAAGTTAAAGGTATGTGCCACAATGTGCCAAGAGAACATTAATTTAATTGTATTTTCTAGGTGTGACCGACCTGAATAATAATTACACAATAATAATAATAATAATTAATTTAGAAAAGGATTACGCTTCACACAATTGCACATTTAGGAACAATATGTTTTCACGCGTTAAAATCGTCGCTTATTGCTCGGTTGTGTGAAATGTTCACGATCACCTTGCGTATGAGGGCTGCGACCTTGACCCCGTCCAGGATCCAATGTCCAGTGTCGCGCCGCTTTCCGCAGGTCCCTGGAAAATTGCACTTATTTCTCCTCAAGAGCTCAAGAAGGGGAGGTGGGGGGAGATCCGAGATGTTGCGGAGCGTGAGGAGGAGGAGGGAAAGAGATAAGTGATCTAAAGGAGACACGATAGGACAAAAAGTGATGATGATGAATACATTGGAAAGTTTTTTGGCCCTGACGAGGGTGTCAGATTGAATGGCCTGTGCGCATGTGCGAAGGTGTCCAAACTGACAATGCTCGTGAGATGAAGATAGCGCTGCTGCTGCTTCTGAGCTCAAGGAGGACGCGAGGAATCTACAAGCCGACAAGATGAGATCCAAGGCGAGGGCGAGAAAACTGGCCAAAAGTAGGTCCTTCTTGCGCTTCTTTCGCTCCCGAGCGGCCGCGCGGTACTTCGCACATCACCAAAGTGTCATTTTCATTGATCAGTTCCTGCTGAGAGCGCGTCTTTGTCCGGTGCGTTTGTTTTTCAGCCCTCAATTGCATTGAAATTGCTCAAACTCTCCGTGATCCGCGGCGTAGACCAGATGCTGCCGTGATGTGCTTGTTCAGAAGTTTCTTGTAGTTGTTTGTGATGGTGCTTTGGCTGAAATGGCCAGGAGCGCGTTGTTTCACTCTCTTGTTTTAGCGAAGTCGAGAAACCGTAGAGAATTGTTACACGAAAGTTAGCGAAGAGTTGTCGAAAGGGATAGTAACTTTTTATTGAGTGGTTCCAGGTCTTGTGAAATCATATTCCTGCTTGTTGAAATAGTGGGCGCTCTAGCACTGCGCATGGACCCCAGGACACACAGAGAGTGTGGAGAGCTGTCTGCTTTCTGCCTGTCCGCTGGATGCCATAGAAGAAGGAATATCACGCAAAATGGACAATTCTTCCGATAGTGTTAAATTAGGAGCTCGCGTTTAGGAATCGTTGTCATCTTTGGGTCTGTTGCGGCTCGGTATGCGGATTCGTCTGCGAATGGCAAATCAATAATGCATGTCATGTTGAAGAAAATAGAGTCTGCTATTTTCTGGACTCTTTCAAAGGCGAGGAAAACGTGTGTAAATATTCTCTGGACTCTGCATGTTGTCTTTGCTTATTGTTTGTTTTGCTTTCATTTGTATTCCGACTTGTTTGTAGTAGGTATGATTTCGCACTCCATTTCCTGATATTAAGTGTCCGTGAAACTTTTGCATGCGATTACTCCCTGCAATGTGTCCGATTCATTAGGAAAGGCTTCTTTTTCATTTTAATGTATTAAATGGCTACATAATTTTTAAGAATTTACGGACAATTGTAACGAACTAAATATCGAGCTATACGATATTTTAATATCTGCTTCCAGAAGAAAATTATTTATCCAAATTAATTGATTTTAGCTGAAGATAGCTTGAAAAAGCGGTGTGTGAAACAGATGCAACAGTGCACAGTTTTCATAATGCTATGTTTCATTGGCCATATGTTAGATTAATTAAAATATCCAGACATCATCTGAAGACATGCAGGGAAGCACGCGTGGGCCCGGGACCTGTTGATTCAAACTGCCGGGAGAACGTAGCCTCCTCAGGTTGTTTTGGGACTCAAAAGTGGGCCTGAGAACTTCTGTAGCACATGGTGACTTTCGTTATTAACAGGACAGACTGTGGTTTTTCGTCTTTTTGTTGGTCATTCAAGATAAATTCGGTTTTGTGTTGGAGGTCAGTACAGTGACACGACAACACTCTTGAATGTTCAAACCATATACATAAGACTTTTTTTTATTTACAGTGAAAGTCATTTATTGTGTCGTCCTCTGAGAGATAGTTTGGTTTTTGTGTTGGGGAGTGTAAAAGGCCCTGATCACAATCTTTATTAAAACACAAGCGCTCATTAAAAACGACTGATATAGTCATTCTATGCTTTTCCTTATTTCATGTATAACTTGTTTCATCTCATTGTTTTGAACAAGCAGTGTTCTGCTATTGCAGATTTATATTTGACATAGGTCTATTTACTTTATGACTGCATTCAATCAGCCTGCGATATCATGAGTTTGTTTATTAAAGTCTGCGGGTTCCCGTGTTCACAATAAATTCATTCGCTCACGAATGCATGGAGAGTTAATATACTGTTTCATATTTATCTGCATTCAGTTGAATTTAAATGACAGTATGCAGATTATATAACAATTTGTGCATTATTATTATTACCATCATTATTTTAGAAAAACATTTTTTTTTAAATACTTCTTAAAATACGTCGACGCTATTTTTAAAACACAAATTATGTAATATACACACATTTGAATTGTATTATTATTATTATTATTATTATTATTATTATTATCTCAGGTCAACAGTTTGCCGATTCGTCAGTAGCCTGCTAAATAAATTGCAGGTATTATAACTTTTTTATGAGACACCGTCGGTCACTGCTTTTCATTATTTTTCATACCTCAATGCAGTCAAATATTATAACTATAATTGTGTTTAATTAAACAATATTATACAATGTTAATGTGGGCTGCACAAACCACCATCTGGCGGCTGGATCCTCTAACAGTGAACGAATCAAGTGGCCACAAACGCAGTTACAAGACTTGATTCATAATGTTAGGCCCTTCATTCATTTTTCATTGAGGGTTTAATGCTTTCTGATGGAAAATGAATATTCTGAGGATTATTTATAACCACCGAGTCACAAAGTTAAAGCTTTGTCTTTGATATATCATCATTATATAGTTTAAGTTGAGTTTCAGAGAGAGAGATCGGTTTGTTCTGGCGCCAGGTAAGCGTGTATTCACCTAACACAGCCTCTCTCTCTCTCTCTCTCTCTCTCTCTCTCTCTCTCTCTGTAGGTGTATTTAACCATTAGCAACCATTTTGTCATTTTAATGTCATATTTACATGTGAGAGTGTAATTCTAAGGGTAATTAGGTGCAATTTTTGTTATGTATTTGTAATATTATTGGACCAATTAATTATTTTGAAACCAGTTGGGGTTGCGTGTCTAATCAATAATTAACTCAAATGAGGCCTGGCTCTGTCACAAAAGCAGTGTTGAAGGATATTTTTCTGGTTTCAGAGTATGGGCTGCGTGACAATATCTACATGTGTACAGTAAATTACGTCACACACAATATTTTATATTTATGAAGTGACAAATTTAAACTTCCTCAGAGATGTCTTGCAGATATATGCATTTTTTTGCACAATGGTATTTATTTATTTACACATCTGAAACCTGTTTTAAACCCTTGTTTAATGTTTTATTCTCAGGTTCTTTATTTCATTAGAGGGCAAGGTTTTGTCATTTTTTCACTTAAATGTGGGCTTTAATTTTCCCTGATGCTGTCTTTAAAGAGAAAGAAAAAGTTGCAGATCGAAATAAAATAGCAATGGATAACAAATCAAAATTTCTTGTGCAGCTTGAATTGTTTTGACACAAGTAATAAAATCAAGCCATAACACTGTAAAGCAACCAACAATGGAAGCTGTGTGGAAGACACAGCCTGTCAGCACTCAAAACTGGGCTTTAACAGGCAAAATGGCTGACATTTAGCTTCAAGCTAGCCGAATGTGTATTTGCACAATATGCATTCACATATGAGAGCTGGTGGACACATTAATGGTGCATGAGCCATTAATGACCGCGTGTGTAGTGCATGACACCCCATAAACACACACACACACACACACACACACACACACACACACACACACACACACACACACACACACACACACACACACACACACACACACACACACACACACACACACACACACACACACACACACACAGGTGAGCATGTCTTTGTTTTAACGTTGACTGACATTAATGAAACCAGTATGAATTTGGATTTGTTAATGCTGCAATCCTGGCACAGAATGCATGCATACACATATTCGTCCTCAACGGGAGCCTGTAGGGCAGGCTTTGACCAGCTGGCCTGCTTAGTTAACCCCAATCTTGAGCGAGAGGAAAGGTTGATGGGTGGCTTATGGAGCACAGGCAGAGCTGGCACAGTCTCCCGTCAGCTTCCCAAAGGTGAGGCAGCTCCAACTCAACCTTGCTCACATTTGTCACACGTCATTCATTCTGCTTAGTCTTTTTTGCACTGTAGTGTACTGCGCTGTTGTTGTTCGCTTGTGGCACCTCTTTATGACATCACAGTGACTCGCTCGTGGGAGGGCCTTTCCCGCATGTGTCCAAACACTGTTTCAGCTGTTCTCTGTCGCACTGGAATCGCACACCCATTTTTTTCTTTTTCCTTTTTCGTTCACCCAATTATAGGAAAAGTCACTTTTCTGACCATGCTTTGGCAGTCATGTGCATACCTTAAAGATGACTTTAGTGTCTTGCTGCTTTCCTCACAGCATTATGCATTTTATTTGTTTCTCAAGTCAGGTTTTTTAAGAAAAAGTGGCTATATAAGAGCAGGCCCCCATGCTGTGGAGCAGAGCGGGGTGCAGCGTGCAGTAGGGGAAAGACAGCCATTTCAGAATGGTTAAAGCCATGTCTGCGAGAGAGACGTGCTTATCATGTTACAGCCCAGGCTGTCTGCAACTCCTTGGCCGTAGAAGCAATGCACTGCTGTTTTTTCAAGGTGTTTGAGTGAAGTGTATCTCATTATTCTTTCTTGCTAAGAGTGTTGTCTGGTAGCTGCCACAGAACCCAAAAGTAGTCATTTATTTTGAATAATAATTTTGGTGAAAATATTTGCACCGCATTGTTGTATTGAGACACAAAATTTAGTCTGTTTGCAGTTTTTTTTGTAACTTTAAACATTTTAAAATATATATATATGTAATGCCTCTAAATGCATGTAAAACATTATATGTTTATTATAATAATAAAAAATTGACAAAATAAAATGTTATTCATTCATTTATTCATTCATTCGTTGGAGGCAGTTTTTGCATGTGCAGTCAACAACATGAACACATAAAATGATCAAGGCATTCTCAGAATAACCTTTTCTGAAGTAAGCATTAAATAAATGCTGATCCAGGATCAGCATCCACTGCTCAACATACAGTACTCTCTCATATACGTGCAAACAAACACAGGTCTCAGCTCTGCAGCACTTCTGGCTGAAAAAACAAAACAAAACCTACACACTGAAACTTCTTCTGCATTACGACCTCAGAAAGATCTGTTCCTGGAGTCGGTCGATACTGTACAAGGAAAAAGCAGCTTTGTACAGCCTCCGGGAAGGACTGTGAGAAATAATTAACCCTGCATCATGTGTTCAGGGTTGCTAATTTTAGGTCGTAAAACGTCTTGGTGTCGTAACTCCTGCTCAGAAAGAAACACCAGGAAAGTTTCCAGCCAACATTTCGAGGCACCCAGCCGTGCCGCGTTTCAACGGCGAACCAAATTAATATCGTTATGGATGATCCACATTCAGCAAAAGCTGAGTCGAAGAATTTCTCACGACTGTGTTTGTTCGTTTTATAAAAACTACAAGGGGGATGATAATATTTGGGGGTGTCCATTTTCATGCACTGAAATGAACATACTCAGGAATTTGTTTTTAATATTTGGAGGGAAATTCAAATTTTTTATTAAAGCAATGCACAACAGAATTGTACCCTGGAAGCGAACACATTTTCCATATATCCAAGCAGGCCAGGCTGGTGGTTTTGGGGATGTTTAGAGTGGCAGTTCACCCTCGCTGTTAGGACATACTGTTTACACACGTAATTCCCCGCTGAAGTTCCCATGCATCAGCACAGCTACCGTGGGTTATTTGGCCAGACCTTGATGTTGCATCCTTTGGCGATAAGAGAGTGGATGTCATTCCATTTGAGCCAAGCATTACTGCTCGCCGCTCACTTTCAACTTTACCAGCAAGTGCATTTTCAAAGGGCCCGGCCTCCACATTTATCTTTTAAACTCATCTTCTGTCCTCCAGTCTTTTGTCATTACGGGGGAAGATGGGCAGCTCTGTCTCATTAAGATGGTATGACTTGCCGTAATGGCAGCGGTAGAGTCGTTTTCTACTTTAGAGATAGAGTGCTTAGATTTGCTTTGATAAAGACGTCTTTCATGTTTCCAAAGCCCTCTGTCAGCCCATCATCATTTCTCATAATTGGACGGTGCGGTATGCTGAGATCCACTGTAATTGAACTATCATTATCCAGTGACTTTCTCTGCCTATATTTGCTTAATGCTTAACTTCTCTTTGTTCACGAGCGAGGGGTGGGATCGTGCGGCGTGCACCAGTAAGCTCTTGCTTACTGCCCCTTCAACTATTTTTGTCCCTGAAAATTGGCTTAATTACGTGAACGGTTGTTTCTCTTTGCTCTGCGTCGCAACACAATTAGTCGATCTCCCTGGCTGCAATTTGTTTTCATAAAAAACAAGAGTGTTGGCACGCTGATTATGAAGCTCTCGCTCTCTCTCGAGGGAGAGGCGGCACTATTGGTGTGTTAAATTTCATTAACTATAGTGAGGCTTACTGGAAAAAATATATAAAACCTCAAGCTACCACCATTTTCTTTAACCACTTTAAGGCCGACATCCTAAACAAATCATTACTGGCACACACCAGCCCTGGCCACTTTCTTGCACTTCATGCAAGTTTCATGCTCATTCATCTTCATTCAATAAATCATTCTAAAATAGTTCAATAAATGATTTGAACAGCATTTCTGTTTTTTTTTTAGCAGGTGAACACTGAAACGTTATGTGCGCTTCAGGCTTATTAAAAAGTCATCTTTATACAGGACACTATTTATTTGAAAAACATAGATTTTTTTCAATACCGTAGTAAGATTAAGATAATGTGGTTTAGTTATGATGCATTTTCAGAGGATATTTGCATAATCTTATCTGTACTGTCACCTTTCAATAGGCTGCTAGATCTAAAGCGTGTGGCATATGGGTGTTTTCTCTTGGGTCAAGAGAAGAAAAAAACTAAAGCCCTCGTCAGATTGTTAGTGAAATGCTGAGAAGGGGCATTTCAGCAAAACATTTCAAGATGGGCTATTAACTTCAATCTCGAACTGCGATTTGCCTGTCAGTGAAAGCACAGGCTCTCTCCAGTGAGGCTCCGGTTCCAGCGTAATGATGAGGCTGTGTGTGAAAATATTGAATTGCAAAAACATCCAGTGAGTGAGCTTGTGTGAATGTGCCTTTCAGCGCTAAACTCGCAGTGTCTGAGTGATGGACAACAAATGTCATTTTGTGCTGGGCAGACGCCCCATCTCTGGCAGTCAGGCTGAGCGGCCGTTATCAGAAGTGCATCTGACCCCTGGATATTTCACCGCCTCTGTCAGCCAACTGACACTGGAGTCTGACGTCCTAACAAATTAAATGGAAACCGGAATATGGCTGTTTGTCAGTCGGAGGCAAGCGTGGCTTCAGTTGATTATACATCAAACATTTAAAAGTTATGTTTTCTTCTGAAAAAATTTAGCTTTGAACTGTGAGTTTTATGAAGCTATATGCTACTCATAATTCAAAGTTTTAAGTACCAAACTAAAAAGCACCAATAAAACTGCTGAGTTACGTTAGTAGCATTGCTACTTGTAGTTAGTTTACTCCCTAAAACCGATCTAAAAAAGCCTAACATTTTATAAGTTGGAAAAAACTTGCCAATTGTTTTCTAATCCTCAGAAATGTCTTTTAGCATTGCTCACTTGACATAACAGGCCTGTTCACTCCATTGATAACCATACAGATTACGGTAACACTTTATTTTACAGTCTTGCTCCGCATATACATACTATGTACTTATTTTAGCAAATCTTATAACTGAGGTTATCCTGAATGTACCCTAAACCTATCCTTAACCCATGTAGTTACTATATACTACCAGTACTTTCTTGGGTAAGAACACTGTAAGTGCACTCACTGTAAAATAAAGTGTAACCCAGATAACTATAACAATAACTATATTAGCATTAACACAAGCATACAATAACATTCAATTATAACACTGTGTCTACAGCAGGCGTAAACATAAAAAACAAACAAACAAACAAAAAAAGACCCACTGTAATGATTGATTCTGCCGAAACAACAACATGACTTAGTAAACGTACTTCGCTTGCACTACTTCCGACAACAGGGCAAATGGATTTTGAGCGTAACTGCTCAAAAATCTCGTAAGATTTCATTTTTCAGGTGGAAGATTTAATTCTAAAAGTGATTCCAATGAAATTGTTCTTCTGAGTCGTTATTGTGTGATTCTCAGATAATTAGAGAGATTATTAAAACTTTCTAGTTAAATTACCCATTATGAAGACTAATTTTACAAAATATGTCACACTGATGTGTAATATAATGTCAAGTAAAGCACCATTAATTGATGCATATTAATATCTGTGCTACAATCCCAGGTTGCTTCAGTTTGAATTCTGTGTGTAAAAGGGTTAGTTCACCCAAAAATGAAAATTCTGACATTAATTATTCACCCTTATGTCGTTCTAAACCCATAAGATATTTTTTGATGAATTCCGTGAGCTCTCTGACCCTCCCATAGACAGCAAGCATCCTAACAAGAGCAAGGCTCAAAACGCAGCAAGGTCATCGTTAAAATAATCCATGTGATATCAGGGGATCAACCGTAATGTTATAAAGCTACGAGAATACTTTTGTGTTTAAAGAAAACAAAAATAATGACTTTATTCAACAATATGTCTCCTCTGCGTGACCCTATAGTACCATTTTGGAGAGTATCAAATATGTAAACAACATATGCAACGAAGGTCTTACAGGTTTAGAACGACACGAGGGCGTTGAGTAATTAATGACAGAATTTTCATTTTTGGGTGAACTATCTCTTTAATAATCTATTTTTATGGCACATCTAGCAGGCAGCATTTAAATGCATACAGGCCTCCAGTTTAGGTCTGTTTAGAGGCCTGTGTCTGGTTCTGTGCAATAATGTTAATGAGAGGAGCTGTTGAATTCTGGGAGGGTATGCAAGTTGGCCGCATGTCAGCCCCCCCGCACCTTCTCGGCTAATTCCCCCGGTCCTTTTCTCTCTGTGAACCATATGTTGGCACCGGTGCCCCTTTTCCGACTGCTGTCCACTTCTTCAGCTCTCTTGTGTTTTTCTTCTTCTTTATTTCACCCGCTCTTCCTCTGCTCTGGAAGCTCCAGCACAGTCCTTTGAAAGGATGCGGCGCTTTGTCTCGGCGATAAAAGATGCCATAGTTTCCCTTTTCCTCTCCTTTCTCCCCATCCCTCAGCGGCTCTTGTAAAAGTGCAAATTGTCCCCTCCGAGGGGTTGTCCTCCTGGCTTCAGAAGGCCCCGATTCCAGGCTGTTAATTACGTTGAAGATTCCATCTCTGCAAAAAGAGCCAAGATTCCCACAACCACCTGGCCTTCTTTTCTTGTCGGCTTTGATGGCAGGCACCGCACCCCTCGCCTCCTCCTCCTGCTCGTACCACACTTTTCTCTCTCTCACTCATTAATAGAGGTTTTGAATTGCTTTCTGACCCTGACAAACTGCTCTTGTTGAAAAGCAGATGAGAGCAGGGACAGGAATGAGCGCTGGTGGGGGCGACGGTGTTGATGGGATTGAAGAGAGTTGGTGTGAGTTTGTATCATGTCCGGCGCTGTATGTTCAGACTGTAAAGGTAGAGGTTGCCCGGACTAGTCAGTTAGCGCTGCCGCTAGTTAGTACGTTAGATCTGTTTTGATTTGCTATGGATCACAGGACTTCAGTTGGGCCTGTTCTGTACATACTGACAGTCAAAAACATTGCACACACATTTATTGTAATCAATACAACAAATCACTGGCAAGAAACTACTGGCATGAATATATAATCCAGCAATTAAATAATAATACAAATAAAAACACTACAATCATATGAATTGTGTTTTTGCAAAAAAATGATAAACAAAATATTGCAGACAGATGACAAGAACACCTTTTGTGTAAATAGCGTCTAATTTAACTGACTTTCTAAATTGTTGCTGAATGGTTTGTTTATGTTCAATGGAAGTAAAATAATTGATATGGACGTTTGTAAAATAGCATATTGACTTTTTTGACTTTTGATTGATCATAGGCTGCAATTATCTAAACGGGTTTCTGAGTGGAATTAAATTATTATTTGTTGATAATTTTGGGAATATTCACTCAAAAACTAAGGTGCACAAGCTCAGATCAATGAGGCCTACAATCAATCAGTTCCAAAAAAAGTACAAACCTTTTCTAATTGAAAGAAAACAAGTTGACAAAAATGATTAAATCTAAGATTTAGTGCAAATATAGCATAATGAGGGATTTATAAACTACTTTTAGGTCCGTTATGTTTGAAGTGTCATTCATTTTTATTCAAGTATAACAGGTAAAAAAAAACAAAAAAAAAACAATTTAATTAAATACAAATATTATCTTTTATTGGTGATAAAATTAACTGCTATTTTCAGGAAAAAAAATATTCTCTCCAGGTATTTTATTTATTTATATATGTATTTATGTATTTATTTGGCTTTTTATCTTAATAGGATGGCAGAAAAATGTCAGGAAAGTACAGGGACTAATTTTTTTTTTTTTTTATAAGGAAATAATATTATAAATCACACATGAATTCCTACATGTTTGAATCAACATAAGGCTGAGTAAGTCATTAAAGAATTCTAATTTTGGGGTTTACTATCTCAGTTGGGACGTTTTAGCTCAACAACAGAGTGACAATCGAAACAAATTTGTTTTCCATTGCGTTTAATTTGCTGTGCTCTATTGAAACCAGAGCACCGATCAATATGTTCTCATCCCACTCCAGCAGAGAAGAAAGAGTGAAAGAGCAAGAGAGATAGAGAAAGGCAGGATTGAGAGAGATCAAGGCTTTGGAAGGTAAACAAATTGCTCTATTATACCCTCTGTGTCTATGACATTATCATGGAATGGTCTCAGGGGAGAGGCTTTCACCAGATTAGAAGCGTCTACAAAGGGAAGAGGGACGTTGCTGCACTGTACTGGCAGCGCGCCACAGTCCTCGTCCAGCCGGGAGATAATCATTAACTCCCCCTCACAAAGACACACGCGGTCCGCTCGGACGCTCTGCAGAGGCCAGGCCAGAGTCGAGCGCTCTCAAAGGTGTAGAAGTACACCTGCCTTTTCAAACAAACTTTTGACGCTTTCGGTCTGACCTAGTTCAGTTTGAAATTTTACGTACAATTCCTCTCATTTTCTTCACAGAGAAATTTATTTAATCAAAAACTTGTGATACAAAATTGTTAAGCAATGATATTTTTATTTAATTTTGAAACTCCTAAGCTTATTTATTGATTCATTTCTAACTTATACAATCTTATTTGCTATATATTTTATTTTTGTATGTATGTATATATATATATATATATATATATATATATACATATAAATAAATATGATATAAAATTATGAAACTATAGTATACTGTATATATATATATATATATATATATATATATACAGAATTAACCAAATTTTGCCATAAGTTATATATATATATTTATTTATTTATTTCATCGTATACCGTTGTCATTGTTCTCTTGGTTTCAGAGGTTATATAATTTATGTATGGTAGGTTTATTTATTTTTTTACATTTTTTTATCTGTGACTGTAGTGAATAGCTTGATATTGTAGTTTGATTTTTTTTTTGATCCACAGGCATCATTTGCACTGTTTTGTGAAATGAGTAGTTCATTCTAGATGGATGGATGGATGGATGGATAGAGATGAATGGATAGATGGATGGATGGATGGATGGATATATAGATATATAGATGGATGGATGGATGGATGGATGGATAGAGATGAATGGATAGATGGATGGATGGATGGATGGATGGATGGATATATAGATATATAGATGGATGGATGGATGGATGGATGGATAGAGATGGATGGATGGATGGTTGGATGGATGGATAGATAGAAAGATAGATAGATAAAAACATAAATACATGAATAAATTAATGTCCACAGATCTGACCCTTTTAATGCCCCCTCAAAAATAAGCCTAGAATAATAATAATAAGGTTTATAATTTGCAGTTGTGAGTGAGGATGGAAGACAAGAGGGCAGCGTTGAACTCACACAAGTCTACTTTGTGACTTGTGATATTTGCTTTCTCTCTCTCGCTCTCACTCTTTTTCTCCTCGTCGACTCAACCCACATCCTTCAGCTCGCATAAAGTGAAGATCCGGTTTCAGAGTAGTGTTTTATGAGCGGTTAGAATACCAGCCTTGTGTGTTTTTTTTGTCCTCTCCTAAGCTGACCATTCACAAATGTCTCTGAGGTTTTCGAAGATGTCAATTAAAGTTTTAATTGGAAATAAGTTATTCGAAACAAATGCCTTTTCTTCCCGAGGACGGCCTGTCAGTCAAATTGAAGTTCCTGATGTTGGCGTTATATAAATTATTTTCAGGCTTTTGAGGTTTTAGGGAATTCCACACAGTCTCTCTGCACATTCAGTTGTTGTGAAAACTCTGGCAACTGTTACGGCTTTGCAGAGGGAATGATGTAAACAGGCAATACGGCCACGACTCGGATTTCATGACAATTAATAATGTGAGAAAATAATTGTATATATATGTGACCCTCTCTGTGAAAACCCAGCTAAAGTCATTTTTTTGTGATTTACTTTATTCTACATAAAATCATCCCTCATAAGGTAAAGAACATTCTGTGAATATTTATCTTTTTATATCTTTAATATTGAATGAGTAAGGTTACGTCAAAGATTGAAATGATAGTGAAAATAATGGTAGAAATCAAACTTTGATGCTTGTTTTCTCATAATTAGATTTAAAGACTTTAGCCTGGATTTCACAGAGAGGGTCACATATACACACAATGTACAATTATATACACAACAGAAGGCACAATAAGCGCTCCGGTTTCAGGATATCTGGTGTTGGCCGTGCGCAGCGACAGTCAGATGAGCTACCAATGTTTTCTGTTACGTCTCCTGAGAAACACAGACTTTTGATTGCACTCAAACTGACTTTTGCTTTTCAGGCCAATTATAGGATTCATTTCCTCAGCTATTGTGAAATTGGTGCAACATGTTATCATAATAGGAGTCAGAGGTGCAGAAATTTTAAATGCTGCTGATGACAGAAAAATAAATATATATATTATTTTTTAGTTTTTAATATTGTGATTTTGTTTATTGTAACTGCTTTTGGATTGGCATTGCTCTGTCCCCTTACTGCACCTATACACCACCTGGGGTCCATTATCCTGGTTATGTTTATTATTCTTTGGTGTTTGAATGGCATATTTGGAATGTCAGGAGGTCAAAGGTCACCGGTTTAGGTTGTTTTAGAGCACACCGGTTGCCCTTGCTACTTACTACAGTTACGGCGTGTGGATCAAGTTCAGCTATGTGTGTGTGTGTGACAGAAGATCTGGCTAATTATCCTGCTACAGAGTTAGTTACACAGAAAATCGATAAAAAATGTAAACCAGGTTTTGGTCTGGTATTTGATGGGTCAGATTTTTTGATAATTGCATTTCAGACAGCTGTGACTGCTGTTAAAAGGCAACAGATTCTACGTTATCACATATCACAACATGTACGAGCTGGAATCTGCCCTTGATATCGGCAGTCATTCAAAAGTTTGGAGCATTATGTACATGCTTTATGTGTTTTATGTACATTGCAGTATATGAAGTGCAACAATTGCTCAATATGATATAGTTTTTGGTTTGAATAGACACATTTAGAGGACCATTCACTATGTACTTAGCCAATTGCTCCTAAATAGTTAGACTTCATGACCGTTTCCTTAAACCAAGACCTCCAGTAAAACATTGTAAAACAATGAAAGGTAAAAAAATGGAAGTTGTGTTTTCCAGAATTGTATTTCTTTATTTACAGAACCTAATTTATGATATATATATATATATATATAAAATTCACTAAAATAATATACCAATTTTTTACCTATATAAAATACTAAAAATAAACAGGTGATAAAGACAAAGCCATTTGACCATTAAAAATAACCAGTAGCTTATGTAGAAAAGTAGCTTTTCCCCACAAAAACAAAACACCATCATGATAACACACAGGACAATAAAATAATGCAATAAACCTTAATATAACAGCATATGTAACATAAAAAACGAATTTGCATAATACATATGCATAGTCTCTCTCTCTCTCTCTCTCTCTCTCTCTCTCTCTCTCTCTATATATATATATATATATATATACTGTATATACATATATATATATATATATATATATATATATATATATATATTTTGTGTGTATTTTTTTGTATTTTTCGTCTTACACGTTTCTAATGACAAGAATGATAATGAACTTGACTCATCGTCAGTTCGAGACTCCTGATGTGTTTGCTATAGGCCAGGAAAGGCACACGCGCACACGTGCTGAAACGGTAACTGTTGCAAATGGGATCGTCCCTCCCTCTGTGCATGTCAGCACTCTCTCTTTTAATTAAAACTAGGTGTGGGACTCCTGACTGTTCTTTTGACACCTCCCTATTTATCTACCGGACACAGTTCAGGGCGAGACCTGTGCAGAAGGGAAGATTTTTGTTTTAAGAGACTTTTCTTTGATGCCAAGTTCCTCCTGAAAAAAAAGAGCTGCCACATCTGACTCGAGTTTGCTGAAATAACAGCAAATGTTTGTCTTGTATTGTATGGCACGGCGTTTGAAAAGCAATAAAGCCCTCTTCCAGCGCCTAAAGCACCTCTTAATAAAATAGTCAAGAATAACTGCTTTACCCTAATCTCTGCCATAGATTACATAGCTCTGGGCGGAAATTAGCAGCAGACCCCATGGCTCTCTCCCGCTAGCGGCAACGACCGAGAACTTTACATGGCTGCTTCATGTGTACAAGGGCAGCGTCCTTTTTATTGAAATGATATTAGAAGCAACATGTGGCTAATGTGATCAAATTTTCCACGGCCTGGTCCCGATCAGGGGTGAAGAGGCTATGGCTACAAACACACTCATTGACAAATAAGAGTCCTGCTGCTAAAGGTCAAGGGTGTGTGAGTGTGTGAGCACGTGTATGTCTTTAAAGAGTGTGTATGTAAGTGTGTGTGTCAGTGAAATAGATCAACAGTGTTAATGGATACTTCCGACTCTTAATTCTGATTGGATGAGCCATTTTTAGAACCTGTTTAAAAATGCACGTCTGCGACCAAACATTCTATATTAATGCAACAAGCATGTTGCTTGGCAGCCATACAGCCTTATAGTTGGCATAACAAACTGTATTACCTGGCAGAATCATTATTTATAATTAATTCTAAACCAGGGGTCTCCAACCCTGCTCCTGGAGAGCTACGGTCCTACAGATTTCAGCTCCAACCCCAATCAAACACACCTGAACCAGCTAATCAAGGTCTTCAAGGCTACATGTTAATTTCAGACAGGTGTGTTGGAGCAGGGTTGGAGCTGAAATCTGCAGGACAGTAGCTCTCTAGGAGCAGGGCTGGAGATCCCTGTTCTAAACATTACTGAATAGTATTCTACGTGCTGTAGTTTTATAAAAGAGACAATCCATTTAAAGCAGTGTTTTTACAGTGATTGTATCATAGTTAAAAGGGCACTGCACAAGATTTGCCCTTTTTTTGTGCCACGGCACAAATCATTCTCAATAATAAGAGTTGAAAATACGTATAACGCTTTTAATGAGTTCACCCAAAAATTTACATTCTGTCATAATTTACTCACCTCATGTTGTTCCAAAAGATATAATTTAATTTCTTCTGTCATACATAAAAGGACGTATTTTGAAGAATCTTGGTAACCCAACAGTTTGCTTACCATTGTCTGGGGCATTTCTTAGAATATCTTATTTTATGTTCCAAACAGTCATACAGATTTGGAACAACGTGAGGGTGAGTAACTGATGACAGAATTCTCATTTTTGGATGAATTATGCCTTTAGGAAACAATTACAGTGAATACCAGTAAAAAAACAAATATTTTCATAAAGATGTTGTGAAATACCTCATTTCCAAATTACCAGAGGTTTATTTAAGCACAACAGATGTGATAAATAGGAAAACGTGTGGGAATAAAGAAATAAAGAGGCAAAAAAAAAAAAAGATATATATATATAAGACAAGAATGGACCTACTGTAACAAAACACAGAATATTCATGTCAGAAAAATTTGAATGTGTTTAAAATTAAGATGGTTGGTCTCTTTTCAAATATTCTGTTTGATGTTCAAGTCCAACTAAATAATCTGTTTGGAATCAAAAATGAAAGCACTGGATAAAACATTTCAAAAGTTAATAAAAGAGATACTCTGGAACATGTTTTTACTGCCGAGGGTATAAAACTAAAATTTTGAATATTGTTTTACCGAGCACCTGGGCTTTATACGGCCCCTCCTGTCCCTCCACGGGTTTGTACGCAGTAGTGGGGTTTATTTCCCCAAGCGCCTCTCGGGTATGATAGAATTTGAGTGCTCACACATATGAGCTCATCGCTTTATTGGTGGGCCACAACTGCAAAATGTTAACTGTCATCAGGATAATTTAAGTATTTGTAAGTTGTTTCCTTTGCACCAAACTGAGAGATATCTCACATTACCTTTCAGCTTCATCGCATACTTTCGTCCGGAAAGAAGCCATGCACCATCCGATCAACCAATCGCGCCAGGTTCCTTCTTGAAGTAACAAAAATGCGATTTATGCCAGGCGTCTTTCCCCTCCCCAAATGTTTTGCGGCGTCCGCAAAGCTTGATTTAATTACAATGTTGGGTCGTTCTCAGATCTCAGGTCCGTTTTCAATTGAAGGAGCACATGCTTCGTGTTCCTCATTGTCTTGACAGACTTTTTGAACTAATCAGATCTGGGGGGTCACAACTGGTTTTGTTTCAGGTCTTCAATTGTATGCATGTACCCCCACCCTGCCTTAAATTGGATTTTCAATCAGGCCGGTGTCCGATAGCATCCAGTGTCCGCTTTGAAGTAGAGGAACTTTCTCTGTCGCCTCAAGCAGAACTCCTTATCTTTTGCAATGGAGGACTATTGTTTCAACCAGCCAGACATTGTTAATTACCCTTTTCATTGGAGTGAAGAGGCAGGTAAAGACATATCCAATTTTGCCACGCTTGCATTTGACCTGGGACACAAGCCCCAGGGCAGCAGTCTTGAATTACACGACCTCTGGAAAGTTCCTTGACTTTCACTTTTTGAGTGAGAGAAAAGACAAGGAGACAGATTTTAAATGGTTCAATCTTTAAATGGTTCAATGCATCGATCTGATACTCAGTATCGGTATCGGCTCTGATACTGGCATTTTCTTCTGGATAGTGTATCGGTCAGATAAGACCGATCCAAATCCGATATTGTCCGGAGACTATTCTGTGTTATTGTTAAACCCCAAGAGAGGCACAAAAACATTATAAAGCACCATGAAGTTTCTGTGCGCTATATTTCAAGTGTTCTGAAGCTGTAAGGTACAGATGAATATTTAAGTTATTAAATTCAAGTTGACGTAAACTTCCAGCTGCGTCTGTCTGTTATTTAGCATTTAAACTGTGTCGCATTGTCGCATTGTCGCAAGTGATGAAACTCTCTTCAAGAGTGTTTTGTGCCGCTCTGTATTGGAGCCTTTCGTATTATAATACTTTCAATTGCACAATGAAAGATTATTAATAGTCTTTCTTGTTCTGTCCTATCATATTTGCTGCCTTCATTACTGTGCTATACATTTAAATGAAATGTTGTTTAATTTTATAGCATATATTTATATATAAATATATTTAGGCCATGTGTAATATTTTACCAGATTTAGTCCTACACTTCTTAACTTTTATTTGTTCACAAGTAAATAATGTTGTTTCACTAAACGATTCGATTTTATATAATTATTGTGCACCCATGTTTTTTCTAGAGTAAAGACCATTGCACGCTGAGTAAATATGACCTCACGTTGTGTCAATCACGTTTCCACACTACCTCTGAAACTTTCTTCCATTATAAAAAAAATCGGACCAGGTTCGATCTGCGTTTTTGCATCAGTAGCAAGCATTTTGATAGGAAAGTATAATGAATAAACAACATATGAAAAAAATGAATTTTTTCTTACTCAGTGTGCAAGTACCTTTATTGCTAAATTATCCACTTTGTAATAGTATTTTTGTGATTATGATTTTATAACTTTTTGTTAGTTATTTTTCATTAAAATTAAGTTGTCTAAATGTAGCAGATTGTGTTTAGCACACAAAAAAGAGTGATGATCAAGACTGTGTTTCCCAAAAGCATCGTAAGCCTAAGTTGATGGTAGCTCCATTGGTGACTTTTGGGAAATGCAGCCCAGGTCAACACTAAAGTATAGAAATGTAAATTCATTGATTTAAAGAAAAAGCTGTGCTTGTATCGGATCGGATCGGTATCGGCAGAGACTCTGCATTTTCAGTATCGGATCATATCGGTTCTGAAGAAATGGAATCGTTGCATTCCTGTTTTAAAGACAATAAATTGTTGAGGAATGATTGTATGGGCAGGCTGAAGCAGTTTTTTTGGGAGTTCGAGAAGCAAAAGTGGTTGCGAACGGGACAGGGAGTCTGTCTGAAAGAGGCTATTCTTCTTCCCGTGAGCACATCAGCTTGTACAGCTGTTGAAGCAACGAGAGCAATTATCACTCGTTTACCGCTGTTGATTTCTGAGGGCTTTCTCTAGGGCTCTGTGGAATGCCCTTTTTTTCCAGGGTTTGTTCTTGGGGGTTTCTCAGCTCACAGACAGCTTTCAAAGGAGGACTTTCCTAATTGTTTGATCACATCTGTCTTTCTCTGCTTGAGGAGGAAACGGCTAGCTTTATGCTAGCGTGTCTTTTTGGAGAACAGGACTGTTTTTGGAGACTTTGTAGGGCCGATTTTCACAATGCTGTCAAATGAATAAAAAATATGAACATTTGAAGAGCTCTTTTCCAAAACGCGATAAACGCCAAATAATAAAAAAATGAGTTCGTCATGCCATTTTGCTGTGTACTGAACCTATTCACTGCTCCATCAATGTTTCATGTATTTCCTTGTTTAAAATGTACTGCAAGATGCAGTTCTTTTCCAAACCTCTATAAGCGCGAACCTGTTTTTATCCTAAATGCGATATGTCCTCTCGACCAATCAGAATTTGTTCGATGCAATCCAACATGGCGACGCTTTGAAGCGTTTGTTTGTGCTCAGTCTTCAAAATGAGTGCTTTAAACTCATTTTGAGTGCTTTCAACTCAAAAAGTGCTTTAAACTAAAAAAAAAAAAACCTTTGCATTTATAATCGACAATATTGTTGTTTCATTTAACAAACATTGTTTAACATGTTCAGACTGAGCCAACAGACCATTTTAACAGGATAAATTGAATATTAACAAAATGTATGGGTCTAGGTAAAAAAAATTTTTTTTCATGAAAACTATTAAAATGGAATTATAGCGTTTTGGAAAAGAGCTCTTCATTTGTAAAAGGGTCGAAGTCGAAGCAAATGTAGCAGTAGCCAACACACACTGTTTCAACTTCATGTGTGTGCTGTGTTTTATATTTTGACACTGTCCTTTAAGAGCTGCTTTGTTGTTTGTGGTTGAGGGGTCACTTTAGTTTTTTGGCTTGAGGTGATAAGACGGGCTTTAGGGACATTGGGGAGGGGGTACAGAGGTAATGGGCCTTACTAAAGGGGTTGGAAGGCAACTGAAGGGCAGAGAGATATTTCCCTAGTGTGTGAGAGTGTGTTTGTGACCTAGCCATACTTTAGGGACAAAACTGCTGCAAAACTTCCCCAGAAATAAGACAAATCTGACAAAACCTTTTTCAGAACGTTCTCAAGGGAGAAATGTGGTCATAAATACTATAAATAGTAAATTCTACAAATGCCATTTTTCCCTGTCTGTAATAAAAATCCTATAACTATATATACACTACAGGTCAAACGTTTGAAATAATTTAGATTTTTTTTTATGTTTTTGAAAGATGCTCACTAAGGTTATGTTTGTTTGTTCAAAACTAGAGAAAAAAAACAGTAACATTATGAACTTAAAATAAATATTTCCATTTGAACATATTTTTGGTCCCCTAAATATTTCCATTTCAACATATTTGTTGGGACCAAATGTCCCACAAGGATAGTAAAACCTGAAATTGTCGACATTGTGGGGACCGCAAAAAAATAAACAAATAAAATCTAATTATGTTTATCTGTGACAATGCAAACAGGTTTTCAGTAAGGGGTAGGTTTAGTGTTAGGGGATACAAATATCGTTTGGTCAGTATAATAGTAGAGACAGAAGAGCATGAGACAGACAAAAACAATAATGTGTCTGTGTGTGTGAGTGTAAAATGTGTCTGTGTGTGTGTGTGTGTGTGTGTGTGTGTGTGTGTGTGTGTGTGTGTGTGTGTGTGTGTGTGTGTGTGTGTGTGTGTGTGTGTGTGTGTGTCCTTTTGTGGCTGTGTTGTGGAGCATCATTTACTGAAAATGGACTGAACCTCTGTGCAATAATAACCACATCCTCCAAGCAGCAGGTATCTGGCCAGCTCTTAAAGATCTCACCCTCCTTATATCTATTTCAGCACTTTGTTTCCAGTGCCTCAGGCTGACTTTTCAGGAAAATCCTCATATTTGTGGCTTGTGTTGGCACACCAGAGAGATGACTAGTGGTGCTAAAATGTAGATTTTGAGCGTGACGATGGTTTGACACAACATTGTTGTCACATCTTCTGAACTTCATGTTTGTCCCAAGAGTGCACTAGTTACTTTGTGTCCAGCAGAATGGCAAACTCATCTATCATCTATCTATCTATCTATCTATCTATCCATCCATCCATCAGGCGCATCCAATGAGCCATCCATCCAGATCCATTTTCCATCATCCATCCATCCATCCATCCATCCATCCATCCATCCATCCATCCATCCAGCTCTATAATTGAAACATAATGATGTCCTAATAGCATCCAGTCACAATAGTTTTCTGGAGCATGCAAAACTCATTTCCAGCTTGTAAAATAACTCTTCTGTTACTATTTACTATACAGAATAGTACTATTGCTATCTGTTGAGTTCAGATAGTTGAAACATGTCATAGCAAATTATGAGCATGTTTTTAATTACTTACTCTAATTGTCATATAAGAATATGCGTTTCAAGAACATATTACTCAGACAGTACAATGGCGAGAGAGATGTAAAATGGACAGACTAAGGGGAAAGAGACTATAATTTAGTGTGTTTTCTCTGATTTTGTGCTGAAATAATATCACTAGAGACATGTTAACAGGTTTTGTGAGATTCATGCAGCCAAGTCATTTTACAGTGATGCTAAGTTTGGAACATCATTTACTGAAAATGGACTGAACCTCTGTGTAATAACCACATCCTCCAAGCATCTTCCAGAAGGCCTGGGAAAGATGGGAATAAACCACAATTGTTATATCAAATATGCTTCTTCATAATGAGAGTGCCTTGCTGAACCTATGAAGAACTGTTTTGTAGGGTATACAGTACTGATTATTATTGACACTTTAATTTATTTAATTAATTTGTTAAATTTCAATGAAATATATCTCCTAGATTATATTAATATAAAAAGGTAGTTATGTCAAGTTATAATGGAAAATGATTAAGTGGATCTAAACTATGTGTCACACAGAATGGCAAGTATTATCTATCCATCTAGCTCTAAGTCCATCTATCTAAACATCCATCCATCTAGTTAATCCATCCATCCATCCATCCATGACTGAATTTATATTGTCTATAAGCAATTATTGAAACATATTACATTTTAAATCTCAATGACACACCAGCAAAATGGATGGCTGGAACTATATACAGCAGCACAAGGTGCAGATGAAATATTACAGAGACATGTTAACAGGTTTTGTGAGATTCATGCATGGGTTCCTGACCCTTTCTCATAGAAGACATTTTGTGTGTACGGCAATCTGAAGTATACGAGCAGGTATGAATGCAGAAGAGGATTCACTGCAGGAACAATGACCAATCAATTCCTGTTCAAGAGCACATTCAAACATGCAACTAGACATTTATTCAATGTACTGTAGCTAGAAACACCAGCATGCACAACAAATAAATCTTTACTGATGTGGATATCATGTCAACCATGACCATACCTTTGATGTCTGCTCACACAGACAAGTACCTTTTAAGGGAACGACCTAAATTAAGTGGAACTTCATACATAGCCAATTTAGAATACTCTACACATGCTCACTTGAAGTTTAAATTGATAGTTTAGCATTGTTGTATTTAATAAATTATATTTATATAAAAAAAAAATCTTAAATGAAGATTTGAAGTTGTTGAAATGCATTCTGTGATTGTCTTTCCGGTAAATAATTCAGATGATATTGCCTTCGAAGTTGCAAATTTAACCAAAATAATGTGTTTTAAGCTTACCGTCAACTCGGTAGGTTTTTGAGCCACAGTTTTTAAATTGAATAAGGTGATCTGCATCTCAAATGCTTGAAAACAAATACCTTTGGAAACCGTATTTGACCAGCGTCACAAATCCGAATGTACAATGCAGTTTTCTTTGGGAAATTTTGAACGGGGAAAGACCCACCAGAGATACAGCTGCCAAGTGCCGGCGCAAATGTTTATTTTAACAAATTACATGAAGTCGCCTCTTTTTCTAGAGCATTCCCCACAATAACATCTCAACATACACAAAGTGCCCATGATGCTCTGGAGCAGCAGAGCTCTTCGCAGGCCCGCGGTTGGCAGGCATACTCAGCTCCGACTGAGATATCCATCTGGGGTTTGTCATGTTAGACATCTGCCCACGTCTTTTTCTCTTCTGTAATTATAGGAATATTTATTTTCCTTCAATCCACTCTGGGAAGACGGCACATCATGCAGCTTGGGTTTTGCAGATGTGAAGGACCAGGATATGGCCTGTCCAAGAAGTGAAGATTTGTGAGTCAAAGTTTTGGGAATTGACAAACAAAAGAGAGAAATAAAGGAGGAGAGGTTTACTCTGATTTAAATTTGCAACAAGAATGTGCAATTCTGTTGCATGTGCATGTCTTTGCCTGAGGAAATGAGAAGTTGAAAGAAACGAGGAGAACATCGTTTTATTTGTAAGTTGAAATGTTAAGTCTTTGTATCTCATCACATTTGTTTGTTTTTAAGTCCGCGTTTGCATCTAAACACTTCATCCCTTTGGGGTAAAGATAAATAGCAAAATCTATACATTCACTTATTCAACTGCTCTCTGATCAATATCATTCAATAGCTGAGATCAGGCTTTTTCCATATTGATTATGCATATATTCCTTCAGATTGGTGAAGCATTTAATGTAGAGTTATTATGTGAAGAGTAATGATATATATTCTTGGTCAGTCCCAGGCTAAGATAAATCATAACATAAATAGAACAGTTTAATTTCCTCTGGTGGGTTTGGTTAACCTTGAAATGCTTATTTGCACTGATGGTTGCTGCCCACCAAACGACATGAGAGAGACATCACTTCCTCAGTGTAGACCAAAACATGTCTGGTGTACCCTTCAAGACATCATGAAACAATATCTCTAATTCATTCAACTTACTTGTGATCTATTTCTGGTTGTATAGTTTGGCCAATAGGGTTGTTTATATGAGAATGACTTTGAGAGATTCCTTAATATCTATGACTTTCATTGCCCAGCTCTTGGGAGATGACTTGTAAAGACACAAAATGGCATTGCTACTTTTAGTGTGGCTGTGATTTGGTTGCTAAAGGACGGCTCTTGGCAACCAAATTGAAGATGATAAATGATGCTATGCAATTGTTCTGCAGGTGTACGATTATCAACAGAGAGGATCATTTACTGTGGTTTACACACCTGTCTCTGCAAACGTGTGTGAAACAGGTTTCATTATCGAGGAAATTTGACTCAAAGATGCATTAAAAGTGAATATTTACCACTAACTGTTTACACAGCATTGGACGTTGTCATGTACGTGTGACGTCATGCACCTGCACCAAATTTTAACGTTAAGATGTTACGGAAGTAGCAAAAAAATATTTTTTTTCATTTTTGGGACATTTATCGGAGCGAAATGGGTTGGGACATGGAATAAGGATATTTTAATTTAAAATGAAATAAAAAATATCACAAATAAATAAATAAATAAATAAAAGAAACAACTGGAACAACTAATTGTTCAAAGTGCGATCAATAATATGCATTTACAAAAGAGAGCAGGTTTTTCATGCCAAGTTGTGGATTTCGCATGTTTCCGAATAAATATACTGAGTATATATATATATATATATATATATATAAAACAATATTTATTTATTTTTAAATCAATGCCTCAGCAGTTGATATGCAAAATAAAAGCCATGCACCACAAGCTTCCTTGATCAGAGTACGGTTATATGATGCTGCACAAGCACTGAAAAATACCCCGTACCAAATGTGTCGGAGTATAGAAGAGAATATCTGAAGACCGTAAAATAAGACCTGATAAAATAGGTTTGCTGTATGCTAAATTTGCCACGCTGTGATACCAGACATGACCACATTATAAAGTAAAAACTATAAATTAGTTTGTGTGCACTATGACTTTAGACTTAACTTGAGACTTGAAGGTAAGGACCGGATAATTATTTGTGGCTTGAGCATGTGTTACTAACTCCTAACTCTACATGCTATTGCACTTCTTCAAGTAGGAAGTTGGAAATTCTGGCTCTTTTGAGATGTAATGCAGAATTGTTGGTTAATAATTTTCCCCCGATTTCACAGTCAGAATATAAGAAAAGTAATTATAGATAAGATATTTTTCGATTTATTTATTTTATTTAGAATTTTATTTAAGAATAGTGAGTGTTGATAAATTCCATTTATTAAGAAAACAAGGGTTTGATTTCATGTTGTCTTTTAGGTGCTAATTATGGTGTCTTGTGCAGGCCCATCTGATTTTTTTGTGTTGTCATCGCCTGTCGTTCTTTCCTTTCTCCATCCTTACAGTTTACTCGCTTTGCTTCATTCGCCTTCCTGGATCTTCAGCTACAATAGTGTCTCCTGACGTGCTCCGGCATAGGAACATCCCGAGCAATGAATGAACTTGGCACACAAAATGTTTTCTTCTCTCCTCTCATCCTCTCTTTCTCTCTCTCTTATTTGCGTGCTCTCTCTTTCTTTTCCCATCCTCGCCTCAATTTCCATTCTCCTCACAAATGCAGACGATTCACAGAAAACAAGAGATAATGGCCAGTGTCCAATCGGCCAGAGCTAATCAGCGTGCATCGTGGGAAAAGCCCAGGATGAGGGGCGAAAAACAGCTCATTGTCTGGAGGAGATTAAAGCCCCGAAAAGACGGCATTGTCTGACGAGGGGATAAATCTTCCTGCTGTCACTCAAACCTGAATTAAATTCTCCTTCGCCTCTAAAAGAGGCTTATCTCTGCTCAATAGCTTGTTGCGCTACAAGCCCAAAGGAATGTATTTGGTGAACTTGTACTGCTGACACCTTACGAAGAAAAAATAAATAAGGAGCAATGGGCAAAGAGCAAATCAGGGTGTTGTGGAGCTCGGGGACTTGAAAGAGGATGTGCATTTGGGCAGAGCGGGATCACGATAGCCTCGGGAGGGGCGATTGATTGACTGTCCCTGGACCTTTGAAAGCGAGCAACAGTCGTTCCTTCCTCCGTTTCCCCCGACCCTCTCCCTCGCTGATGCCAAGCGGCATTTGAACGCGCGTCACACGCCGGAAAAGAGATCTGTCTATGGCACCGTTGGCTTGCGAAGCGGTGGCAGCATATGAAAGCCCATGGCTGCATCACTTTATCTGTCCTCCAGCGAACGCCCTCGCCAAATTCGGCTCCTTCTCACCGGCCCTTTATCTGCTCTCCAGCAGGCTGCCCTGCCAAAAACCGATCCCTCACACCAGGGCCCTGGAAGGATCTTCATGTTCTGTGTGCATTTAATACAGATCTTGTAAAAGCGGCGATAGAAAGAAAGAGAGAGAGACACGGAAATAGGAACTTCTGTGGATGCTGCCCATCTCTGAATAGAGAAAGTGGGTGTCCCATTTTTCAGCAAGTCCTTTCTGTGTTCTGAAGGAGGATAGTAAGGATAGATATTGATGATTCATACAGAAACAAAACAAGAAAGCACAAAGAGCAGAGAGAGAGTCTATTCTTTACCACCCGCTGTCTGCTCCCTAAACAGGATTTTCCGCTTGCCGTATTTGTAACTCGCTGTTGTTGTTTATGCCCTCTTTTAATTCCCTTCTTTCACAGTCCCGGGGCTCTCCGCCCATCTCTGGCCCGTCTGGACTTGGCTCCTTAACAAGCAAGGCTTACACCTGCTTACAGGATTAAATTAATTAGCACGAAACAGAGATGGTGGGGGGATAGAGGGAATAATTATCACAATGAGGCAACTAAGCCATTGTTGCCCAGTCATGGCATCCTCTGGAGCGGATGCTGGCTCCGTTGTTTTGTGGTGAGCGGAAGTTACACCGGGAGGATACAAAAGGAGCGGGCTGATTTGTTTGGGTGTTGGGGCCTGAGGGTAGAAGGATCTGTCAAGGTGATGTTTGACTGGCCTTATTCAGCGATGACCGTGGCTCCACATAGAGCTTGTGCTCTAAAGCCATGGAAACGTATTCACTATTCATTGGGTCTCTCTTGAAAATAGCAGAAGGAACGTTCGGCAGAAGGAACCACATAGGGCTCTTGAGTTGACTATACGACATGGTTCTTTGGAGACAGAAAGTTACTAGCTATGCATTTTGGGATGTTATAAAAAAATGCTGAATTTAAATGCCAAGATGTGCACAAATTCTAAATATGTGCATAAAATCACATGCACATCGGCAATGACAGCCTTCTGGGCAGCGCGCCAACATACAGCGCACCGACATACAGCGCTATGGATGTCCCGAGTTCGAATCCCGACTCAAGGACCTTTCCCAATGCCGCCCCCCCCCCCCTCTCTCCCACTTTGCTTACTTTCAGCTCTTATCTATCCTATCATAATAAAGGCAAAAAAATCGCAAAAATAAATCGTAAAACACCCCTAAAAACACACAAAAAACTAATGTGGTCAAATGAGTCAGATAAATGTTGCATGTGCATAAATTATAATGGAAACATTTACCGAATAAATTCATTAATGCACATGAAAAAGTCTTGTAACTTTGCACGATGGGATGGCATAACTGGAGTAACCAGTGGAACGATCTTGTTTCACAGCAATTGAAATGTTGTTTTGATCATTCTGAAATGCCTAAAACAAAGTCTGTCAGCAAAGTGGTTCGGTATAATTACTTTGCAGAACAGGCACAAGTAGTTTATTATATGAAAAAAGACCCACAGTGGCTTCTCCTACTGCAGCAAATGACCTTATTCTTGGTGATATTTGGCACCGTTTTTTTAGGAAGTGACAAATTTGTCATCTTCACCTCGCTGAATGGAAATGGTGCTTTATTTGCAAATGATTTAAGCGATATCCTGATTTTGTTCTGTTAAACAGCATACAGTAACCACGCTCTGTCAAAATATCACAACATCTCCATGTGTGGGTGTATGTTTAGTTTGTTGCTCCAAATGACATCTAATAGCAACAAGATGACCTCTGTCTTTTTTGATGTGGGTGGTTTAATCCAGATATTTGAGGTTACTCCTTATTTGGTGAGCTGACTTTTATTTAACATGATTATTTCTAAGTCAGGACAGGTAACCCCAGCTTCATCAGAGGAAATTCCTCCTCCATGAGGTATTGAAGCCCCTTTGGCAAGTGTCTGCCCTCATCTGTCTCTCTTTCCCAAGGATGTCAGAGGAGCAGTGGAGGAACACAGGACAGAATACCCAAATCCATCTCACTAAATGCTTGCAGATGTGTGAACTGTGTCCTTGCCATGTTTTTAGGCGCTACCTCAACACTCTTTGGACTTTCCACTGACCACTACAAAAAAAAAAAAAAAAAGCTACAACAAAACAAGAACCTCGGCCTGAAGTTCTCAACCCAACATAGCATGCTATTTATGTCCTGGTCATACATTTGTTTTTGAGATGATATTTGCTAAAATACCAATAAATAAAATACAAGTTTTTCTTTTTCTTTTTCTTTTTTCATTTTCAGTTTTTCATTTATTTTTTCTTTATTCATTCTTGTTCTTTTTCTTTTGATGTCTTGAGAGTTAGGGTCATGCCCTCAGTTTTTCACTAGATTTTTAGGGTCATTAGATTTTTTAAAAGAGCTGATCCTTCCTAAAAAAAGAAATCTAATCGGATGTTGTTCCTGCAAGAAATAGTTTTTTCTTCAAACAGATTGTTCAAAAGCAGCCTGAAACAGAACCACTTGACCTGCCACCCCAGCTATATTATTACTGAATAGATAAAGATGCTCGCACCTTCAAAAGTAAGATCTGTTTTGGTCTTGACTAGTTCTATATCAGCATTCAGAAGGTAATTTGAGACTTAACTGCCTGACACCAGACACGTTCACCATTCAATTGAGCTTTGAACCAAATGGCAACCCAAACTGATTCTTAGCACTGCTTCTAAATTTTGACAATGACTACGTTTACATGGACATCAGTAATCTAATTATTGACCTTATTCTGAATAAGACGATATTATGATTAAGGTGTTTACATTAGTTGCTTTTAGAATAATCATTTCATGTTCCCGTTTTACATGTTATAGTACATAGATCGATTAATGGCATGCATCATTACGCCACCACGCGACGCCGTTCGACGTCCACTCCAGAATTTCACATATACATTTACTTTTGCATTTATGCATTTAGCAGACGCTTTTATCCAAAGCGACTTACAGGCTATACATGTTTTATCAGTATGTACGTATAAACATGTAGTTCGTCTTCGTGATGATGCCATATTCAGTTTTGCGTGTTTCATTCTTCATTTTATGAAAGCTTCAAGTGCAGTAAAATATTTGTACGTGCATACGGTGGTGTTGAAGCTCTTTCATTTGCCGTCAAACGGTTGACCACTGCTGTGTATGTATCCTGTCGCGAAATGTGGTGAAAAGTCCTACATGATGGTAATAGTGTGATTAAGGTGGTTACATGTCTGTACTGCACTTCAATAATGTGACTAAAATTGGAATACTCCACATGTCTTAATTCGATTTGTGTTTACTTCGATTATGACTTTAGCCAGATTAAGACAATCAAAAATCTCTGTTTACATGGTAGACCCTTAATCAGAGCATTGTCTTAATCGTATTCAAATCGGAGTATTGATGTCCATGTAAACATAGTCACTGTCTGTTATTGTAGAATCGAGTTCAGAGTAATCTATATAATTAGGCTTTATCAAAAAGCTTTGCTGATAATTAGGCCGATGTAAAATATGGCCAGAAAAATGCAATAAAATGTATTTAAGTAGGGTGCTACGCATTATCAAACAGAATAACAAGGAAGGGACAGGGATTTGTAGAAGTTTCTGAATGGAACGGTGTTCCAATTTCAGATCATTCACCATGTGGTTTTACTTATATCCTGATACCAATATTCTTTTTCTACCAAATATGAAATATGTGTGATATTTTGGACAGATTAGGGGATATCTGAGCACCACAGAATTCAATTGCGGAATTACAAATGATACTTTTGTGAAGTAGAACCCGGAAAGAACAACACACCTAGCCCCATTTTTTTACAGTTCACCCTCTGACAGTTGTGGGTTGGAGACACATATAGTGGGCTCTGGTAAGTGGCAGGAGCACTCCAATCCCTTCCTTATGACAGTGATTAGAGCCTTGCAGACAATGAGCGGTCTGAGCCAGAGATTCCAGCGCTAACCTTCTAGCTTCTCAGAGAAGTCTCAGTAAGGCTTAGCACATTCTTAGACGGCCTTGAACACACACGCTAAGCACCAAATTGGATGTTTTTGTGTGATATATGGAATTGGGTTCATGTTGTTTGGTACAATATGTTTTGTGATATGCAGAACATTACTGCCAGTGTGTGTGTGTGAACGCTAGCAGCTGTGAGTAACTTTGGCCTTCAACAACATTACAACTGTCAACTATCCTGATGATACAAGGGAGATCAGTTTACGCACTCACTAACTCTCACTCTCACTACACACACTTTATATGATATAAAGCAATGACCTCCAATGTTTTATATTGTAATGTGCTGTCCAACATGTCCTACGCCTCACCGACCGAATCAACCTGGCGTTGCAATATCCCTCCTCGCAACGGAGGAAGTGTTAACTCAACTGAAATGGTTTTGTCTTGTTAGGATGAGAAGAAAAGAGTGAAAAGTAGGAGAATTGGGATAACAGGACTAGTCACAGCAACCCTGATCCCATCAGGTATTCACACCATTGTCAGCACATATAACGGCTGTCCGTCCGTCATCCCTGTGGTCAGATGCCTAATCTGTTCTTTCAGTGTGCTCTGAAAAGCCCCCAGCGCCACGGCCCCGGCGACACGCCGATTCTCCATTCACCCTCCCCTGCCGAATGCAATCACCGGACAGCCCCGCAATAATGCTCTCCCTTTGAAAAACAAAATAAAGGTGGTCGCCTCGTCGCGGTTAGTCCCTGCGAGATAAATCATGCACTCCAAATTAACTTCCATTCAAAGTGTTGGAAAAGAATAGGCGTCCGTGGACGGACGGGCTGCTCTGAGAACACGATGATTCAACTTGATAAATGTCAAGGCGGATAATTTGAGGGCTCTGATTAAGATCTTATCGGCCCGGGAAGTTAATAGAAAAGAGTTAATCAAAAAAGCCGCGCAGGGTTCTGCCGAGTATCTGCGGGAGAGATCCCGCTTAAATTGGCTTCACTCGGGTCCTCTCAATTCTTGCCCTCACAAAGAGGTTGACATGTTCAAAGGTTAGTTATCCCACCAGGTTCACTAATGCTCAAAAACAAAACCGCTTTTAAAGATGGAAGACACGATTACAAACCAAGCAGGTGATCTGCTCACATTGTATTGCTTAATTCAAGAGAGAGAGAGAGAGAAAAAAAACTTTTTGAAAGCCAGTACAACATTTATTTTTCAAAAAGTGAACTTAGCAAATTTTAACATCTTTTAATTACATTGAAAAAAATGTAAAAATTACAAATTGATGTTGTAAATAAACTAGAGATTATTGGTTTCACAAGAAAATACTACATACCAATTATACTAAATGCCCAGTCTCTACTTCAAAATGTCAGGTTTAATTCAGCGGTTCAGTGGTACTTTGTGAAATATTTACTAGCAATTTCTGATTCTACTATTTTTTTTTCAGTGAACCTAAACATAGTTCTCCGATATTGTTATGCTAAATTGAATTTGATGAAAATGAAACAAGACTGTGAGGACAGATTACTTATGGAATTTGTTGTATAGCAAGTCAGTTTATCTTTTTTGCCACTTGGTAAAATGGATAGTTTTTATTTTATTTTATTTTATTTATTTTTTTCAAAGCTCCTGTTGAAACACTGACATCTCCAAACAGTTTGTCAGTTTTACTTTACATTTTATTCCATTTATTTCTCTATGAGCTGTCCATCTTCTCCACTGCTTTTAAAAAATGTCCCGTATTGATATAAATGTGCAGAAATCTGAGATTTAAAATTTGATGATCCATTGACTTAAAAAGTACAACAGTGTATATCTGAAGCCTCATTTATGTTGAGGTGAATATGGCTACTAGCATGACAAAAGTCTGTTGAGCCTCTTATGTCTTTATATTTATGCATTAATTGATTGGATACACCAACCGTGAGGGTGATTATCACATCTATCTGCTGGTTAAAACTAAAACAAACCTGCCTTTTGTCAATCT